>KV908484.1:123235-160735 GCA_002005505.1 Botryococcus braunii | reverse complement strand
CTCTGCAAGATCAGAAGGCTCCGGCTGGCTGCCTCTGCTGCATATCCTGAGCTGGATGGATGACTTTTAAGATGCAGGCGATTTTTTTGCTGGCCGCAAGCGCTGAATGTTTTGAGCTGGTTCAATGGCTGTTCAGAAGGCTGCGTCCCACCCCCCCCCCCCCTCTTTTTTGGGGCTGACGCGGTTCCGTGTCCTGAGCTGGTTTGATGGAATTTCAGAAGCAGCTGATTCTTTTTTTGGCCGCCAGTGATGAATATTCTGCTGGTTGGCTGGCTTTTCAGAAGAAGGCGGTGATTTTGTTCGCTGGCGCTGCTGCGTGTCCTGAGCTGGTTGGATGGCTATTCAGAAGGAGGGAGTTAATTGTTGGCTGCCAAAGCTGCATATCTGAGCTTTTTGGATGGCTTTCAAGTTGCATGTTTGCTTTGCAGAAGACCGGGATCCCTTTGAGAAAGGAGGGGAGGTCCTTTAAGAGCGACTCTTTTGCTCGTCACTCAACTGCCATCGTTGGAGCGAGATGGTAAATGGCCAGCCTTGATTGGAGGGGTTGGTTGATGAGTTCTTTCTTCCTTCGCACATGCGATTTTCGAGGAAGCACAAAACACGCCGGGAGAGGCACTCCGGCAAGTTGTGTTGGCCAGTGTTGCCAGAAGAGGGAGAGAGGAGGTGAGCGCACCAGAGAGAAAGTGAGGATAGACAGGGAAGGTGATTCAAAGTTCTAGGGCATCCCCCCCCACCCCCCCGGGGTGGAGCGGATGTAACAACTATAGCGCTCATTGAAAGGGAAGAGTCTGTCGTTAAGCCTCCTCAAAGAGCAGCCTGAAAGAGTCAGAGTCTCTGCAATTGCAAAGTTTGGGCTGCGGATCCTTGATTGCATCAAGTTGGAAGGGGGTCAATCCCAAATTTGGCTGCAAAGGTGTGCTTTCAGTGTTGTCAAGCTCAAACATCCTACAGGGGCACTGCTGTACATGCATATGCAGTACAGTATGTAATGCACTGTAGTATAATTTGCTCCACCTGGACATTCCGCAGGTCACATTTGTTGGCTCATGCAGCCTGGGTAGGTTCATCATCCAGGTTCACACGTCCATTTCTACTGTGCATCCGTGTGTCCAGAACTCAACATGAAGAAGCGGGTATTTCTACTGTGTCTATGAAATTCGTCTTTCAAGTCAGAAGGATGGTTCCTAATTGGAAGGATGGTTGCCTGGATCTGAGGAAGACGGACATGCCGGGAAACACCGAATTATGCGTACATAGGACTTCGATGTATAGGCCCGATATCGGGGCTTGGCAGGCAGACACGCTGGGGGACATACACAGTTCGTTGAACTAGGCCGATATAGGGCATTGCGTCAAAAGAAGGTAGACACGGCGGGGGACATATGTCTTTGTAGAATTAGGCCTATATAAGACATCTGGCTAGCCCCGCCAGCTTATTGGGATCTGATAATTTGATCAGCTCACGAGCGTGTACAAGCATGATGCGGTAACACTGTCACACAGCAAATGCTGACCGTTGCGCATTGCAATGATAAATTGGTATAACCACACAATGGTGGCGAGCTCGAGCTGCAATTGGCTAGCTGGCCTCCGTACTGCGTTCCCAAGTTTAAGGGACTAACACTTTCTATTAAAAGAAAGTATTTGAATGATATAAATTTGCCATGTCAGAAAGGTTTTGTACAGAAAGGTTTTGATTTGGGACCAAGAGGGAGGGTCCAATGATATAAATTTGCCATGTCAGAAAGGTTTTGTACAGAAAGGTTTTGATTTGGGACCAAGAGGGAGGGTCCAACGCATGCGCATCTGGTTTTCCAAATGGAAGGGCTATGTGCAGCTGGTGCCTGCGGGCGGGCCCAAGATATTTGGTAGCAGCGGCATTAACGTTAGATTTCAGACTAAAATTAGATTTCTGACATCTCCAGTGCCGATCATAGGCGGTACTTGCCTCGCTGGCAACGTTTTGGGTTGCTAGCCATAGCGAGCACCCTCATGCATGGCAACATTTTGGGTTGCCAGACTCACATGCACCAAGTACACTATGCCACTGCGGAGTTGGAAACAGCCGAGGTAATTTTGAAGGAATCTCTTGCTGTTGGTATTAGGGTAAGCTTAGCAACGTAAGGTTTCTCTAGCTGCTGGCACCAGCGCAAGCTTAGTAAGGTATCTCTGGCTGCTGGCACTCGTGTTAGCTAGTAATTACTAGCTAACACATGCCTTATAAGGCAGGTCTTGCCGCTGAGTGCAGCCTTGAGGTATCTCCAGAGGTTTTAATTGCTACATCTACCGGTATTGCTACATCTGGTTGCTGGCCTGCACGTGCGCACTAGTGCAACGTATCTCTAGCTGCTGGCACTAGTGTGAATTTACATTTTATAAAGGTATTTCTGGTTCCTGACGTAAGGGCCTATGCATCTCACGGAATCTGCAAGGCACCTCGGCTGCACACATGTCAAGACTAGTGCGTGACAGCAAACCCGGGGACCGTACACGTACGTAGAACGTTTAACCTCGATGTCGTCTGGGCTGACACGTTTATTGTTTACACCACTGGCCTATTAGTCACAATTTATAATTAAGAGTGAAGCCTATTCTACTTTGTCACAATTTGTCAATGATCATGAAGAAGGGGTTTTACATGGTGGCCACTCTTGAGCTCTGTGTTAAGTTTGGAATTCCTTGCATGTACGTACGTCTACGATTACAGAGACATATGTATGCACCTTGCCCAAGGCGTGTGAACATCGAGGTGTACATGCACAAACAAAGAATGTGCAGGTAGGATCGTGTGCGGTTATAATCTAATTAGGATCGGCTTCACTCTTTGTTCTAAAAGAATGTGGAGAAGTCTACAAGGTGTGGATCCGCCCGATCCGGTTCAGAATTCTGATCTCTGGTTTGTAGTGTTCTGCTCAAGAGCAGATCTGCTCTGTAATGGTTCTGGAGGAATTTCTCAGAAATTTGTTTACTGATGATTCTCGAATCATCTGCTGAAGATCTGCTGAAGGAGCTGTTTGGCCAAGTAGGGCGCACCTTGCGCGCACATCCCCATAGGGAAGTCTTAAGATTAAGCTTAGATGTCTTGATATTGTTACGTACTGATGTAAAGGCAGGCATACCCCTGCCCTAAAAGGCCAGAGGCCTCTGGAAGTGCATGTTCTTCGGAGTCTAAACAGGCACATGCATTATTAATATTGCCTACAGCTAGCTACCTACAGGACGTCCTGTCTGAACACCCAAAGCTTGATTGGCTTAAAAGGAATGTCAAATGTATTTATGAAGTATACTTTTAAAAGTATTCATTACTTTTAGAAGAGTGCCACGCTGGCCAGCGCCATGGCGCGAATACACATTCGGTGGGTCATACAGCGTGAAATTACTAAATACTTGCTGGATAAATGTTTAAATCTTTATATACGTACACGCATATTCTGGTATCTATACAGGTACATATATGGATAGCCACTGAAACTTTTTAGCCACATGGAACCTACCTATAGGTATACCATATGGGGACCCACCTATAGGTATATATGCCGATAGGTAAACCATATGGGGACCTACATCGGTCCCCATACGGGTATATTTGGCCACATGCATGTGGCCAAATATGTACCTCACCCTGACGGGTCAAAATTTACTTTAAAGCTCTTTGAGAGGACTCTGGGGTGCCAACAGCGTCCCAGACATGCATGCGAAGCTTCTCAAGTGCAGTGTGTGTTCGGCATACTTGCCACGACGTTTCGCTCTGTTCTTGAGTTTCAGAGGAAGTCACGGTGCAATCCTCTTCGCAGCGCTTTGCAAAGTATGTACATATGGTCAGTGGCTGTGCCATGCGCTAGCTTCACATCGCACAGCACTAGTGGCTAAACCTGTAAATTCAAGGAACTTTCTTAACTATCGCTTCTTATCGCCATACGGCGTGTTCCCGGGGCTCGTGCTGCAGGCAAGGAAAAAAGACGCTGACTGGGTTGACCGATCAGTGTGAAATAGTCTTTTGAGAAGCGCTTACGTAGCGAAATGTTTTCTCCAGATAGGAAACCATTGGCCAAGCTGGTCCTCCCTTGAAATAATCTTTTTGAGAAGCGCTTAGGTAGCAAAATGTTTACTCCAGATTTGAAAGCACGATGGTCCTGCTGTGGAAGGACCATCGATGGAAGGACCTGCTGTGGAAGGACCATCGATATCGTGGTTTCATATCTGGCCAATAATGTTTCAAATATTTGGCCCCGAGTCAAAGGAGAACTACTGCCCATTGATTGAGTTCCAAGTGCTCGCAACACAACAGTACACTTACAGCACGCTGTACATGCCCTGCCATTACAATGTAGTTACTTTCCTTAAAAACGCTCTGAGGTGAACAGTGACATGAATGCTACCTAATCAATATTGACGTATGCCAGACGATGATGCACTGGCTCAATGAACGAGAGTTAGCCTGTACACCACACGGTTAGCTCTACTGTACAGCCAGACTCTCGTTCATTGTTCATCTGTACAGTTGGGCAAGGCTTCCAGTGACTGATCAACAACTATTATCAGTGAATCACATCTCCAGCACATAAGGCATGATGTGCACAAGCACAGTGGGTAGCCTAATCAGAACTCAACGGAAGAGCCACAAGGAAAAGAGTCAGCGAGACCGTCAGAAATGAAAGAGAGGGGCCCTGTTCTTCTGAAAGCATCCAGCCAAGGTGGTAACTCACGTGACCCCCAGTCAAAGCAACGTCAATTGTAGGGCCCAGTCACAATCTAGTCAGTTACCGATTTTTGAGGCCATTTCCTTACGGTTTGGGACCTTACAGTAATCGTTTCTCAGAAGAATAGGTCCCAGCACCAGCGCCTCTCGATACCCAATGGTTTCTACCGGACAACGACGAGTCAACAGTCCGAAGCCCGGATGGCGGCCAGCCACACGCTGTCAGTACGGTTTTCAAATTTCACGACACAATCCGATTTGTGATGATCCGGATGTACAGGTTTCTATGTCGTTTCATGAACTTCCATTGCTATCCTTGCCACCGCAGCCGTTCGCAGGTGGGGCGATGATGCCTTCTTAGGTGTCTCTGTGATGAGTGTGGGTATGGCGTGCAAAGCCTCGCAAGTCTTCGGTCGGGGCGGGAAGTTTGTTGACGACAGCGTCGATACCTCTAGTTTCGTGTTCAAACCGGGAAATGACAGCATCCAAGGCCCTCCCAGCCTTCCTGACGATGAAGAACGGAGGCGGCTGGAAACCCTGTTCACGCTTGTTAAGATATCCGATACCGAAGACCCCGTGGTGGCCTCCATGTGTAAGCTTGTCCGGTCAGTTTTTGGTGTCCCAGTAGCAGGTAAGTCCTAACTTACTTTTAGACACGTGTCTTGATAATCTCTAACGCAGTAACAGTGGAAGAGAGAGTGTTTAGGATATTGAACCTAGCTGTGTGAGTCCGTGCTGTTCCTCAGCATTCTTATAATGTGAAAGATACCAACGAGAAGGAGACGTCAAGCTGGATGGAGTTATACTTACTGCCAATGTTAAACTCATCCACACTGTTTTTCTTGTCTGATCTGGTCTTGTCATTGCCGCTTGGTCTGTGCCGGAATAAATTGTAGAAAGGAAAGATATGTAAACATTGATCGTCAGCTCAGGGTACATCTTACAGTTGAGGCTAAGCCGACCATTCGTTTCATGGCAATCATATATGGCAGGCTGGGAGGTTTAACTGCAACTTGCCTGTTGTTCATTGCCCTTCATCCCTGTATGGTGGTGGCAGGTGTGAGCATCGTGGATGAAGACAGGTGCTGGGTAAGGACCCCAGATGGGATCAGTGTGTACCCACGAAATGTAAGGTATGCTGTGCGGTTACTTGCACGCCCAAACGTTGCTTTTACTATCTGCCGATCAACCTCCCTTACCGTCTTCTGTTGTGTTCTGCCAATTTCAAAGGATGAACTTGCTACCGCTTGACAGATTGTGTGCTGTGTCACAGCCTCTGCAGCTATCACATAGCCAACAAAGAGCCGACGATAATGGTCATAGAGGACTTAACCCAGGACCCCCGGTAGGATTCCTCCCCCAACAGCTTCAAAGTTCATAGAGATAGTTCTCCAGGTTGATCAAGCCTCATCATCACTGTCACCACCATCATTATCATCTCCAAAACCACCACCACCTCCTCCTCCTCCTCCTCCTCCTCATCATCATCATCATCATCAACAACAACATCATCATCATGATCATGTCATCATGCTTGCGCTCCTTCTTGAGGTGTCATAGTTGCCCTTCTTATGAAGGGTGACTGGGCGATGACGGGGGGTCTGGGTCCTGAATGCGGTAGTGACCGTCGCAAAAAACTATAGCTGTAGGCTTGACCTTACCTCCCACCACAACCTAATATGAGCCCCAAGCGAGCCGTTGCTTCTTGCGCTTGTGTTGTGAAAAAGGCAGAAAGCAACTTGAGCGTCAACTGCTGTCACAGAGTCTACATGCGTCAGCCTGTGCATGGTCGGAACTAGCAGGGTGTGTGTGACATGGGGTCGCACAAGGGAGCCTATAAGCAGTCTAGCCTGGTGCTGGCCATGCTTAAAAAGGCAACATGTTGGCGTTGGTGGGCCGTAAACAATGTCGGCAGGGTTTGAAGTTTCCCTGCAGGACCATGTTTCCAGCGACATGGCCACACGTTCAAAGCAGAGCTCTTGCAGAGATTCTGGGAATGGGGGCGCATTGTAGCGCAGGGCAGGGACTATAAGGGGGAATGGAGGTAAATGGTAAGGTTGGGATGGTAGGAGAGGGGACTCGGACGCTTGTGGTGGTTTGGAAGGGTTTAAGGGGTGGAGAGCATGCCTGTGCAGCTATGTTCTCTGCTTTCCTTCCCCCCCCCCTCTCTCCCCCCCTCCCCGCTCTCCCTCCTCCCTCCCTCCCTCCCTCCCCCTCTCTATCTCTGACTGCGTGCGTGTTTGGGGGGGGGGGTGGAGAGAGAGTGGGAGGGAGAGAGAGAGAGAGAGAGAGAGAGAGAGAGAGAGAGAGAGAGAGAGAGAGAGAGAGAGAGAGAGAGAGAGAGAGAGAGAGAGAGAGAGAGAGAGAGAGAGAGAGAGAGAGAGAGAGAGAGAGCGCGCGCGCGCGTGCATGCAGGTTCGTGTGTGTGCGTGGATGCACGCAGGCGTGCGTGTAGGGGGGGGGGAGGGTCGTGCTTATTCTGGGTGTGTGTTTTGTGCACACACATGGCCTGCAATGTGTTGTTTGCAGTGTTGTAAGTGTATTGGTGTTGTCAGCCGCCTCCTGAAAACGCTTGAGGGGCCCTACCATAGGTGTCCTGCCGGTCTTCCGGCGCACAGGAACCAATGTGCTTCTGGTGCACAGGGGACCAATGTGCTTCTGGTGCACAGGGGACCAATGTGCTTCTGGTGCACAGGGACCCAATGTGCTTCTGGTGCACAAGGGACCAGTGTACTCTTTGTGCATAGGGGACCAATGTGCTTGTGATGCACAGGGACCCATATGCTTACTTCGGAATGGTATGGGACAGGTCTCAGAAGCTGCCACATGTGGTTCAAGAGCCCGGAGCCAAGTTCTACGCCAGCGCTCCCCTCATTGCCTCTAATGGCAGTTGTCTCGGAGCCATGTGCGTCTTACGTCCCTCTCCTTGCCTTACTTCATTGCCTGTAAAGGCAGTTGTCTGGGAGCCATGTCCACGTTATTGTTTTCTCATTGCCTTATTTCCCCCTCATTGCCTCTAATGGCAGTTGTCTGGGTGCCGTGTGCGCCTTACGTCCCTCTCCTTGCCTCACTTCCCCCTCATTGCTGGTAAAGGCGGTTGTCTCAGAGCCATGTGTGGCTTATGTCCCCTTCATTGCCTTATGTCCCCTTCATTGCCTTATGTCCCCTTCATTGCCTTATGTCTCCTTCATTGCCTTATGTCTCTTCATTGCCTCATGTCCCCTCCATTGCCTTATGTCCCTTCATTGCCTTTTGTCTCCTTCATTGCCTTATGTCCCCTCCATTGCCTTATGTCCCCTTCATTGCCTTATGTCCCCTCCATTGCCTTATGTCCCCTCCATTGCCTTATGTCCCCTCCATTGCCTTATGTCCCCTTCATTGCCTTATGTCCCCTTCATTGCCTTATGTCCCTATCATTGCCTTATGTCCCCTCCATTGCCTTATGTCCCCTCCATTGCCTTATGTCCCCTTCATTGCCTTATGTCCCTATCATTGCCTTATGTCCCTATCATTGCCTTGTTTCCCCTTCATTGCCTGTATTGGCACATGTCTGGGTGCCATGTGCATCTCAAAACCCTGTATCCCTCCTGGGTTTCCTCAGAATCGCACTGAAGGCCTGAAAAAGGGGTTCAGCTAGGATGTGACTAGACGGGGGCGAGAATGTGACTCGAGGGGCAGTGAGGGTGTGAACCAAATCCCATGAGGTTGTATTAGAAGGGTAGTGAGGGTATAACTAGAGGGGTCGTTAAGATGTGGCTAGAGGGGTCGTGAGATTGTGGCAAAAGGGGTGGTGAGGATGTGGCTAGTGGTGCAGGGGGGGCCTGTACCTAAAAGGCAGTGAGGATGTGACTAATGGCCTGGAGAAGAACGAGTCAAGAGGTGCAGTGCGAACGTGATGTGCTTCCTGTACCCAAGGCGAAGAGTTCGGACCCCCGGGGAAAACACACACACACACACACACACACACACACACACACACACACACACACACACACACACACACACACACAAGTTGGCTCAAGAAGAATGTGGTGGGGACAGGTGCGTCCTGGATTTGAGGCCCCGCAGGATGAGCGAGGAGCATTTGGCCATGCTGGCTGGGATGGCTGAATGTATGGTGCGCCAGCTGGAGAAGGACAACCTCGTGTATCTTCAGGTGCTTCGTCAACTACATCTCCCCTCCCTTCCGCTTTTTTTCGCATTCCCACTGCTCAAAGAGTGGCTAAAAGACACAAATTCCCCTTTACAAAGTGAATTGTGAAATGCGTGCATGCATGTGTGCGTCCGTGCGCACGCGCGCTCACTCGCGCGCGCGCATGTGTGTGTGTGTGTGTGTGTGTGTGTGTGTGTGTGTGTGTGTGTGTGTGTGTGTGTGTGTGTGTGTGTGTGTGTGTGTGTGTGGGTGCGGCGGTTTTTCAAGCGGGCGTGTTGTCACATGAGGTGTCAATCGTTGTCAATTGACTTGTCACGCAGAGAGGTGGAGGCGGCATGGGTTCCTCTTTGCCCCTCTCTGCTTTACAGTCATTTGACAACGCACACGCTTGAGTCATTTGGTACGTACCCCCCTGTGCCGTACCTCAGGTGCACAGACAAGTAGAGCCCAGAAGGGACCTTTGTACTGCAAATGCTCATGATGAAGGAACTGGTGAATCTACCACTCCATCTGTCTCCGGTTGACCCAGTCAACAGGAGCGACCGTTGTGAGGCAGTGGTCTCGAACCATTTTGTGTGTGCCGCTCACATCAAAGCGTGTGTGTCGGCTATTGCACACACATACGGCCCTTTCTGGGGAGCGCTTGGTTGGTGGTTGGGCCCGAAGCATATGGGGCATGTGGGGGTGAGACAGAGGAAGAGGATCAAGAATCATGTGGGGGTGAGACAGAGGAAGAGGATAAAGAATAATGTGGGGAGGATACAGAGGGAAGAGGATAAAGAATCATGTGGGGGTGAGACAGAGGAAGAGGATAAAGAATCTGGCGCGCTCTCTGGACCTGGTGGCATCTCCCCTCATGGTGCTGGATGCCAGCAAACCGGAGTGGGTCATCCGCCTCGTCAACAGCTGCCTTGCCGACCTCACAGGTGCGCTCCGAAGTACTGATTGCAGTACAAAAGTAGAGATTGAAGTATGGAGGTGCAGATTGTATTGCAGATTGCTGTTCATGGCAGCGCCCGGGTGTTGACACACGCACAGCGTTTGCAGATGCAGGGAAATTTAGCATTAGAGACCATGCCCAATTTTGTCCTCAAACTGCATTTAGTGGCCTTTTAGGCGCTCACTCCCCCAGCCTGCCGGCCACTGCCCCCCCTCCCTGCTCTCCCCCCTCGTCTATCCCCCCCCTCTGTCTCGCCCCACCCCCCTTTCTCTGTCTCTCGCTGTGTGTGTGTGTGTGTGTGTGTGTGTGTGTGTGTGTGTGTGTGTGTGTGTGTCTGTCTCCCTCCCTACCTGTGTGTGTGTGTGTGTGTGTGTGTGCGCGCGCGCGGGCGCGCGCACACGCGTCTTCGGGTGCATGCGAGCGTCTTCGCGGAGTGTTTCCCTTCTCCTCCCCGCCTCGCGGGGAAGGATACTAGAGAAGCCTTTATGACAAGTTGTCCTTTGACCGGGGATAGGCTATCATCCATCGGAGCTGACGGACCAGCCATTTTGGGAGAAGTTTAAGGCCACTGCGACTTCCCTGGTATGCGCACTCTCCTCACCCACCACGTTCCAACCATGTGGATGTGTTCAGACCATGTGGATGTGTTCCGACCATATGGATGTGTTTCGACCATGTGGATGTGTTACGACCATGTGGATACTTCTCAAAGTGTAGAAACATTCCCTAAGTGCAGACACTTGCCAAAGTGCAGACACTTGCCAAAGTGCAGAAACGTTCCCAAAGTGCAGACACTTCCCAAAGTGTAGACACTTCACAATGTGCATAAAGAAATTCATGATGCGGCTCACCGCTGACCGAGATCCAACCACCATCAAAGTCTTACCCCCGGGGGGGGGGGCGGCGCAGGATGAGGCCAAGGCCAGTTGGCAGGAACATGTTGAGGAAGAGGCGCATTTCAGCTTGCAAGTCCGAAGCCTTCGTGGGGGCTCTGCTGCGGAAGCGTTCATCCTCTGCATGCGGTTGGCGCCCTCTTCGCACATGCCTACTGTCCCACTTTGCCTCCCATGCCAACTGTCCTGTTCGCACATGCCTACTGTCCCGCTTTGCCTCCCATGCCTGCTGTCCCGCTTTGCCTCCCATGCCTACTGTCCCGCTTTGCCTCCCATGCCTACTGTCCCGCTTGACCTCCCATGCCTATTGTCCCACTTCGCCTCCCATGCCTACTATCCTCTTTGCACGTGCCTACTGTCCTGCTTCGCCTCCCATGCCTACTGTCCTGTTCGCACATGCCTACTGTCCTGCTTCGCCTCCCATGCCTACTGTCCCGCTTGCTCCACCTCTGAGGCATTGTCTGCGCCCCCTCATGTCCTTCTTGGTCCAGAATGCTGTGCTGGACACACCTGCCTGATGCCGATGCTTGGACCCTCGTGTGTACCGCTTGTACCTGCACTGTTTGCATCCCCGTTGGGGGGCAGAACCGCTGTGTGTGTACCTGCTTGATGCCAATAACTGCGTCCTCGGATGTACTGCTTGTATTTGCTATGGTGCTCATGTTTGCCTTCCCGTGGGAAGCATTACCTCAGTGTGTACCTGCTTGATGCCGGGACTTGCGTCCTCGCATGTACTGCTTGTACTTGCTGTGGGGCCAACTTTGTATCCCTGTGGGTGGGAGTACCTCTGTGTGTACTTGCTTGATGCCAATACTTGCGTCCTCGCATGTACTGCTTGTGCCTGTCGTGGTGTGTGGATGTTTGCATCCCTCTGGGGAACAGTACCTCGGTCGGTCCCTGGTCGGTGCATGAGATCCCACTCCTGCAGATGTGGCGACCCGGTGCCTTGCTTGTACTTGCAGGTGTCATGGCTAGGGACCGTCTCTTAGTCATTGTTGGCAGGGTGTGCTTATGTGGGCACCAGCGCTGCTTTTCGGTCACTCTTTGAGGGCTTAGGCATCATATTCTGCCCAGTGCAGAACCAGTGGGCTTTTCAAGTATGAGGTTAGGAGTCTTTGCTGGCACGTATTTAAGACGCGGGCCACATGAGAGACCGTACAGCAAATTAGGAGCCTGGTTCGGCACTGTGTTTGATACAAGGGCCACATGGCAGACCCTACAGCGAATTAGGAGAATGTTTTGGCATGTTTTTTTGTTTGCAACGGGAGCCACATGGCAGACTCAAAAGCCAATCAGGAGCCTGTGTGGGCACGTGCTGGATACACGGCCCACATTGCAGACCCAATAGCCAATCAGGAGCCTGTCTTGAGACGTACTTGATGTACAGAATACCTGGCAGACCCAACAGCCAATGGGAGCCTGTGTCGGTCTGTATTTGATGTACAGAATACCTGGCAGACCCAACAGCCAATGGGAGCCTGTGTCGGTCTGTATTTGATGTACAGAATACCTGGCAGACCCAACAGCCAATGGGAGCCTGTGTCGGTCTGTATTTGATGTACAGGATACCTGGCAGACCCAACAGCCAATGGGAGCCTGTGTCGGACTGTATTTGATGTACAGATTATCTGGCAGACCCAACAGCCAATGGGAGCCTGTGTTGGGACGCATTTGATGTACAGATTACCTGGCAGACCCAACAGCCAATGGGAGCCTGTTTTTAGGATGTATTTGATACAGGGGCCACATCGCCGAGCCTACTGCAGATTAGGAGCCTGGCTTGGCACATGTTTGGTACATGGTTTATAAGGCAGAGCCTACCGCACATGGCAAAATTAATCTCTTTTCTAAACACTGTACAGCGTACAAGATAGGTTGTGCAACGATTGTGAACAACGCTGCTTTCTGGTCCCTGCATGTCCCGTGCGTGCATGCCTGTCTGCCTGTGTGTGTGTGGGTGTGTGTGTGTGTGTGTGTGTGTGTGTGTGTGTGTGTGTGTGTGTGTGTGTGTGTGTGTATCTGTGTGTGTGTGTGTGTGTGTGTGTGTGTGTGTGTGTGTGTGTGTGTGTGTGTGTGTGTGTTGGTTGTTGGGCGGAGGAAACTCATCCAAGCTCTCATCCAGGATTGTGGGGGCCGGTAGGCCTGTGTCAGAGGGCCAGCTGGATGAATACGCCATACCAATATCGGTCCCATCTCCAACAGGCAAGGCAGTAGAGACGCTTCCACCTGGATTGTACTTCGGTACCATCCCAGAGACTGTGCGGGACATGCCCATCGACTTCGCAGGCTGTACTGCCACGTCAACCGAATCGGGCTCTCACACAGTACCCTTGAGCAGCGGCAACTCCACCTCCTCCACCTCCCAGATGGAGATTGAGGAGAAGCTGCACCCGTGGCCTGAACAGGAGCCGCAGAAGGTCGTGATGGAGGCAAAACAGGGGTGCCAGTGTGCGATCATGTAATCTGTACTGCAGGCAGATGAAAAGTCTTGATGCGATTTGTAGCGCAGGGATGACCTTGATATGCTCGGGGCAGTACAGCTGTCCCTGTTGGAATGCGAAGGGGCTTTTGAGTGTGCTTCCTGTCCTGCTGGCAGCCATACGTGCAGGAATGTTTCTCATGTGTGGCGGGTGGTAACGCCAGTGACACTGTGTGGCAGTTCTGGTACCACTGGGCCGTAATGCAAGTAGCACCTGTTGGTAATACTGGTAAGACTGGGCGGTAAGTCTGCTAAGACTGGGCGGTAAGTTTGGTGATACTGGGCTGTATGTCTGGTAACACTGGGCGGAAACATTAGAGTAACACTCGGCAATAGTACTGGCAAAACAGGGCGGCAGTACTGGTAGCACTGGGCCGTTATACCCGTAACGCTGTGTGATACTACTGCATTCTGGATGGTAGTACACCATTCGTGTGGGCCTCGCACTAGTCTCTTTGGGGGGGTCTGCATGATGACCCCGGGTCTTAGATTTTTGCTGGTGCAAAGGGATTTCGGGGGACAATCCTCAGTGCGATGTATGCTGGCCACAGACGAGGCCGAAGTTCGAAATTCAGGCCCCCTTTATTTGGTTTTCGAGGCAGGGGGTGGCGTTGAACTGCTGGCTGCTGGTCATCGTCCCACAACCGCCATTATTCTTTTCTGGCTGCGGCTCTCAACGCACTGCTCCTTTACACATCCCTGGGTGCCGGGCACATGAGTGAGGCTGCGCACCTTCTGTGCGGCTGCGCATCTTCTGTGCAGAAGGCCACACCTTCTAAGCAGCTGCGTACTTTCTGTGCGGCTGCGTACCTTCTGTGCGGCTGTGTACCTTCTATGCAACCGCGCACTTTCTGTCCGGCCGCGCACCTTCTATCAGCTCCGCAACTTCTGTGCGGCTGCGCGCCTTCTGTGCAGCTTCCATGTGGCGGTCTGTGGCAGCTGTGCAGCTTCTGTGTGGCCTTGTGTGCAGCTGCGCACCTTCTGTGAGGGCTGTCTGTGCGGCTGTGCAGCTTCTGTGTAGCTGTCTGTGGCACTTGTGCAGCTCTGTGGCCTTCTGTGCAGCTGCACAGCTACTTTTTGAGTGCTTTCTGTGCGGCTGCGCAGCTTCTGCGTGGTCTTCTGTGCGGTTGCGCAGCTTGTGTGTGGCCTTCTGTCCTCCTGCGCACCGCAATCCAGCGTAGCCTGACTGCTGAACGTTGACTGTAGTCCCTTTCACCCGCGGATTCAAGTATGAGGTGTCTGTATCAGGAACATCCGCCCCAGATGGCACATTTGCCGATGAGTTGGGTTGGTTTCAGCTAGAGAATGGGGCTTTGAATATCTGAGGGCAGTCCCTTCCTGTGTGGGGACTCCGGACTGCATTTCTGGGGGGAGCGGGGACTGGCCTTCGCCGAGTTGTCATTTCCATCGCACACCCTCCCCGGTACCGTCTACAACTCTTTTGATGGCCTGGGAGCGTGGATGAAGGGCTTCCAATCTGGCTCTCAGAGGAGCGAAGGTTTTCTCAGTAGAAGTAGTGGATGTCCCGCAATGATTGTTACATGATGTTTGGCTCTTCGCCCCCCAAAGGAGCGGGCGTTTTCTTAGTAGAAGTAGTGGAGGTCTCTTAATGGTATGAGCTGTAGATGTTCGACTTTTCTGCAGAACTCCTCTCAACGCGTTTGGTGGTCTAGAAAAGTAGCACGGGGTTGATGAATAATAAATTGATCAATAGACTAGGGTTCTGAACTGAGAAGATCGTGGTCTGTCAGAAACACGGGATCAGCGATAGCCCTGAAATTCTGAAATTTTGAAGGATACGCTTCACATCGTATGTAGATTACGTGATGTTTACAGCCTAGGAGTTGGATCAAACCAGCACATCATTGTTCACCAAGCGTGTATGCAGGCGTAACAGAGGCAGTGGTCGTTACGTCACTGGGAAGACAAACACTGGTTTCATTCGTACAAACTGTTGTTTAGCGTTTATTCTCATTGTCTTGGTGTCGACAGGATAAAACACATTTGGGTGCGAAAGGCATCTTGCAGCTCACAATTAAAGCAGGGGATCCCATGCCCTGGCTTGAACAAGTCCAATATTCCTGAGTTGGGGTTAGTGACGCAACTTGATGTTGATGTTTATCTTGATTCCGATGTTTAGAAGGCGTCCGTTGGGGCTTCGTGCAACTTGGGAGGATGGTGTTCACGTTCGTCCGCGTTACTTACACCATCGTCTCAGATGGTGTTAGTAGCACCGTGTTACCAATGCAGCATAGCAACCTGGCGGGACGCGTTATGTAACGCATTAGATTTATTCCAGCAGGTTGTTACGGGAAGAGGTGTCGTTCAGTGAGGGCTTCTGCGCCACTCCCTGCTTGCCCCTGACCAGAAGCCACGTAATCACGTGTACAATACCAGACAAGAATGCGACAGATAGCCAGGATGTGCTTGGTTGGAGTGAAGCCTACTGTGGTGGACCAAAGTGAATATTGTTAGTTATATATGATGGTCCAGTATTGGAAGTGATGCAGGAGGAAGTACGTTGACAGTAGGCAGTAACGGAAGATCTGTGGTTTTTTCTTGTACAGAAAGGCTTCTGTGGCCCGGTCTAAAACACGGGGTTTTGGAGTGCGCAAGTCAAATGGGTGCTTCGACAAAGGTGGACAATGAGGATGGATCGAAAGCTTGTTGCGTTTCAGACCATGAGGATGCAGAAGCAATACACCATGCGTGCATTAGCCCCGCCCCCAACGCCCCACCGCTCCGGGGGAGGAATAGGGGACCAGTATCATACAGTCATTTTGACGTTTGGGTTGTTTGACGTGCCGTTGCGGTCTCAAGCCAGTGCAAGCCGTTGCTTGACTGCTTCCAAAGTTGCGAAGAGTTAATGCTGGTGGGAGCATGTCCTGTTGGATTGCGGTCCATCCCATTGGGTTGGCTACTTACCCTCAAGACAACCCAGTTATGCTTCGTTTCGAGGAGTGCACCACGTGGACACATTGTGTTCGTCAAAGCTCTGTCTCAAGCTACTTGGTGTCGAGGGTTCTCTGATGCCGGACGAAATGTGCATTAAGAAAAGCCTTTATATCTTTTAACTTGGAATGGGAGACGATGGACAACTCCAGGAGATTGCAACAGTGGAGGGCTTCTTCTAGCTAGAATAAGCCCACAGGCTTTAAAGCTAATTCCTCATACAGGTGTACATGAAGGAAAAACCCCTCGACACGTGAGTGTTCGGGCACATTGGGCCTGTGACTGGTGTATTTCACTCCTTATTCTAAAATACATGGGTTATTGCCCCAGTTTTTCCGTTTCTGAGCCTTTTCTACGTCTCCTGGCCAGTCAAGCTGGCTGAGCCCAGCGAATGTGCAGGGGCTTCACTCCTCTTGGGGGCATCCAATCACCGCATTGCGTCAGGCTGTCGAGCCCCAAAGGAAGGAAGCGAGAAAGTCCTTGACACTTTCTGCGCATCTCATCTCAAGGCATCAAGCGCTGGATTTTGGGGGGGTGGGGGGGGGTGGGAGGGGGGTTGCCAATTTGAGCAGACCTTTAAGTGTAGGATGAGCCGCCTGTGGGCTTCCAGGCA
This sequence comes from Botryococcus braunii, assembly GCA_002005505.1. Lineage (NCBI taxonomy): Eukaryota > Viridiplantae > Chlorophyta > Trebouxiophyceae > Botryococcus > Botryococcus braunii. Next base: position 144,006 of record KV908484.1, on the reverse strand, counting down.
TTTTCTTGCGCAACATTTGGACGATTGCATGTGGACGCCTTGGCCTTGTTAAAGCAGGTCAAACAGCTTCTTAACATTGCCGGGATTGCACAGGAAGGTATTGAGAGAAAGCCGCTGCCACCGCAGCAGCCGTCGTGACATCATGAGCTATCATGTTCTTGGGTGGGGTCAGCTTCATTGTCGCTGCTGCACTTGGGCACCAGCTCGCTGCTCAGGTGACAGTCTTGTAGCGTGAATTTTTGGGGTTAAGCGCTGACTCTTGATTGATATGCTCTACCCAGCCCAACGGGCGCTTACTAAGCTCGCTCTGCAGTGCTCTACCCAGCCCAACGGGCGCTAAGTTAGCGCCGCTTGGAGCCTGCAGCATCGGGGCCTGGAGGCTTGTAAGGCCCTTCCGTGGGAGCCTCCACTGGAGTCCCCATAGGGACTTGATCCCCTGCTGGGATGACTCACCGCCGATGACCGTTGGCATTTTAACGATCTGACACTGCTGATCATCTTCCGTGACTTTTCATCTAGGGGAGAGCTATTTAGGGGAGAGCTAGACATATCATGCAACGTGCCAATGCAAGCAAATCTCAGAAACTGGCATTTGGCGGCTTGGGTCGAAGCACCGGTTAGATTTCGGTACCACCCGTGAAGTAGTCCACTCAAAATCAAGGACGTAGAAGACCAGAAAATATCTTTGTCAAAACACAAGATGTTTGCCGCAGCCTTCGTGCTGATGCATAGGTAAACACTGGGTTCTCGAAGTGCTGTTGAGGTGTAACGACGAACCCTCCGTCCAAACGAACGGAGGTCCCTGCCGTATACGAGCCAAGATCGCAAGTAAACTGTAAAAGGTAGCATAGACCCGGGACAATGGCCCCCAAAACAGCCGCCAAGGCACCCGCTAAAGCAGAACCGGAACCTGTACCGGTAAACACCGAACTTCCCTGCCTTATCTTCAGGAGGCCCTACTTGCGGGAATAAGCCGGGACTAAGCAATCAAACTCCATTTTTCAGGTGGTCACTACAGGAAGTGGCAGATACTGGTATACAAATGGCGCTACGTATGAAGGCGATTGGATGGAAGTCGAAGCAACCGTTTCAACGCCCTCGGGCAGTGGCGAGATGACTAGGGGTGGGACACAGTTGAGAGGCAAAACGCGGCATGGGACAGGTGCCAATCCTGGGAGATGAGCAAGAGGGTCACTATTGTAGTTGACAGGGGCTCCCAAATTGGCGGTTGAGCTCAAGTGCTCAACCAGCACTGCACATGTTCCTCAGAGTTGATCCAACCCTAGTGCAACAGTTTTTGCCTAACTTTAAGACGCAGCTGTGTCTATAATCACCCTCAAAAAGGATTTAATGCAGCTTCATGGCCATGACCTGTTCTTGCGCAGGAAAGTACATAGAAGGGGGTTATTCATACATGGGCCAATGGGAGAATGATCATCCGCACGGACTTGGCACATTCACCTTTGCGAGTGGTGCGAGATACGAAGGGATGTGGCAGCAAGGCAAATACGAAAAAACAGGCACATTCACTTGGCCAGACGGTCGACAGTACAAGGTTGACCCAATATTAACTTATGCATGATCAAGGCCTTGTACTCTGTGTCATCTAAATTGCTTATTGTGCACACCTTATCATGGGCTTTGTTGTGCACTTCTGGTTAACAGTTCAGGGTTTTTATCCTCAGGCTGGATGCATTTTGGTCTTTGGTCTTCAGCATGACTTTGTGCCAGTTGATGAGTGTGCAGTGAAAACACATACTCTCAAGGAAGTTGTCGTAGTGGCATATATGTTCACTGTTGCAATGAAAAGACCTGTGCTTTAAGTGTCCCTGTGGGCAAATACTTGTCTACTATTTTCCATGTCCTGACATCACAATTGCTAACAGATAACATCTTTCCAACATCCCTTCAGCCATACCCTTTCCCCTAACCTCCCCAGGGTCCCCCAGGAAGGGGGGGGGGGGGGGAAAGATGCTCTTCATTACGTTCACATAGCAGCAAATGCATACAAACCTTAGGCAAGACTGCTCATGGAAAGCTCTGCAACAGGCTAGCATTTTGAAACACATGACGTCACGAAGTAGCATTGTGGAATTGTTTGAATTGCCTTGATCATTGACTTCCTTGAAATTGTTTAAACTTCATGAAGTCTGCTATTAATTGTGGTGCAAATGTGTGAGTGCTCTTTGGGGTCCTCAGGGGGATTGGACAAATGGGCAAATGCATGGAGTTGGAATCTTTACTGATGAGAAGGGCCATAAGTGGAAAGGGCAATTTTTCAACGGTGGAGGTCCAGGCCTTACATGCTTGGACCAATCCCTGATCGCTGTTAGTGAATGACTTGTAAAGGCCCACTAAAAGTACATTCATCAAAATCAGACATGTCCAGCCGGGATGGAGACAGTGCTTCTACTTGCGAAACACTCAAAAAGCACATAGTCCTCTTATTGATATTGATAACTGTGGCCTTGGAGGAAATCTATAAATACAACTAGAGACCAATTTAAAATCTCATGAGGCCTGGTGTGATGGATCAGAAGATGTCCTACATGAGGCCTGGCTGCTCACAAGTGCTCTGCTTGCAGAAATGCACTCCGTTAACTCGTTGCAATGGCATAAAAGTAGAGCTGGTGCCCCAGATGACAAGTCAAGAGATGTCGATCAAGAGTCTGCTCAGCGCCCTACGGAATGACCCACGGCTGTACAAATCAAACGGAAGCTCTAGGTAGATTTCATGACTTTTAACATATCTGTCTAGAGAAAGCAGAATGCCATTGCCAGTCCATGCTTACTAGCTACACAGAAATCACTGTGGGCACTCCAGGGAAAAATACAAGTAGAAGTGACCACCAAACCCAAACACACACACGGCCTCAGGAAAAGTAAATCCTAAGTATCCGCTAACTGGGGCTTGGCCTGGAAGTTCTGACGGCAAAAACCCTGGCTTTTGGTACCTACAGGTTGTGGGTACCGAAAGGGCCTGAGCAATTACATCCTAGAGTAAGCCAAGGAAGGAGATCCCAATAAACTTTTATATTGCCGTTTGAACCGTTTGATAAGTTTCTTGTGCAGTGGCGAAAAAAGATTGTCCTTCTCACGCACCCCTCAGCAACCATTTAAGAGAAAGCACTCGTAGCAGGCATGACTAAAATTTGCACTCCAGCGGAAACGCTTGCATGAAGACATACGTCCAATCGGACAAAAATTCACCGCAAGGTCCCTGTGAACTCCAAAGAATTTCCCTCAAGCCCTCTACCATGGCCATCGATCACTGAAACATCCAAAAATAGGGTTGGCATTTAAAATTGTCAGCCCCCGAGTTCCTAATGAGGAGCTCAGCCCCTGACCTCCAAATAAGGAGGTGCCCGAAGTTCGTGACAGGTTAATGAACATCTGCTAGAAGTTTTCACGAATACAGGAGATCACTTCGTACTTCTGGCACAACACGCGGAGTGGGAGAGCATTCGGTGTGCGGTAAACCATATCACCCCCACTTGCATATAAGGTGTTCCATTTATAGAGACTTCCATAAACCCTAATGGTGCTGTGCATACACCTCAATCCTGACCCGAATCTGAAGGCCAATACCTCTGCTGTCTCAGACCCCAATCTGGGGTCCGTATCCTCTGCTGTCTCAAGCAGACTGTCAAAACCCACATAGTACCTGAAGATTGGCAATCTGGCATAAACATACATGAATGCATGTGTATACACACCACTCAGACTCTCCATGCACTCTGACGATAGTCAGTTTGTAAACATATGCATGGGCACATTGGCAATGGCCAGGAATGTACAAATCTGCTCGCAATTATTTTGGGAATAACGCACATCGCTGATGTCGACATTCCCCCTCAGGCTGTCAAGAATGAATGTAACGAGTTCTGCGACACCATGTTGGGCCTCTATTCTTTAGGCCTTGCAGCCCCCAATAATTTACACATGCTACTAACACCACGTGCTAGTAGGAGCCTTATTTTCTGACACGTGAAGGCAAGGTTATACAGTAGTCAAAAGGAAGCTGCACCTCAGTGCTAAATCCTTAGAACCTCAGCACCAGGCCCGTGAAAACAATCGCAAAGAAACAATTCCCGGCACCCTACGGCCAATGATCATTTACACATCACGCAAATATGTGAAGGAGAATTAGCCACACTGCAATGGAAAGCAAGGTTATTGCTGCCACACAATTGGCTTTAAGGAATATGCAGACATTTCTTGAAAATACACCGCTTCCCATGGTAGCACCAAGTGCAAGATCCCACACTTCCGTGACTTCATCAACCCACGTAGCCCGCAGAAACATGCCGGAGTGGACTCCAACAGGCATAAAAAGGCACTTTTGCTAAAACCCTTTAAAGCAGCCATGATTGACTTACCTATGCATGAGCACCTCTAACCATTGCACTAGCAACACCAGGTATCGGGCACAGCATCTCCCAACAATCACCAGCCATGTGTGCATCATTTATGATATGGAAAGTCTACCTTGCCTGACCAAGCTGTGGAAACTCCAAACAGCGTGTGATTTGTTCTAATTGTGGATTGGAGTGGCATCAGTCATGCCCAGGAGGCAGCGCTTCATTTTAGAGGCGGTAAGCCTCTTCTTCTTCGTCGACAGTGATCCACAGATGCTGAGCAATTATCATCCCCCGGATACCGTCACACATATTCGTACTTTGGTGGGACGAGGCAACAAGCCACATAAGAGTGCACCTTTCCATCGACTCAGGATGGGGAAAGCCTGGCTAGCTGTTGACGCGCAAGCCGGATCACACAGAATTACAGACTTGCCTACGTGGTGGTGGAAATGGCAGAACCGTGGAGTCCCACACTGTCTGTCTTTGGCAACAATCTTGCACAAGTAATCAGCGGTCAAAACAAGTCCAGAAGAACCTGCGCGGGTCACCAAGCGAAATACCTCAAAAGGCCATCCAGATCTTATCATGCAACGTGCCTTACATGTGAGCAGAAATATAGGCACACTTTCAAGCCAAGGCAGGGTCCTCAGTTTCGTTTCTTGTTGTATGGTTTTCCCAATCCATGGCCAGGACGAGCCGTCAAGATGGGGCTATGCAAAGCAAAAACTTTCAATTGTTATTGTCACCAAGCAGTTGTTGAACATAGCAAAGACAAGAATTCCCAGTCATAACAATCCAATAACCAACTGGTCCAACGATCATTTGTACTTGCTCAAGGAATATTCGAGCCCACATACAATGCGCAAATCTTGCAACCAAGAACAGTGCCGATGTGTGTGGAGATGAGTGATGTGCAGGGACAAGGAGAGCCAAACCTTCTCCCACTCTGCTGCAGGTTTACTCCAGGAGACGTCAAGCGCCATACAGTTCTGCTGAAGTTGCAAGAAAGTGGGGCTGCGGTAAAGGTCCACAGCATTCAATATGGCAGCCTTTAACATGGCAATGGCATCCAATGTAGGCTTCCCCTCATTCGGCGGTGCAAGCACCCCCATCTGTATGCCCACCTGCATTTGTATGTTTGAATGAGCATGATCCCAGAACCCAATTCCCATACCAACAGTGATCAAATTCCCCAAAAGAGAACATGGCCATCTTATCCCCCCAAAGAGAACATGGCCATCTTATAATGTATTTAAGGATGATCACTCTATACTGGACTGCTTGCCCCCAAAAATCTGCATTGAGTGCTGATACATCTCCATTAGTGGCTGAAATTTCCCTGCTTGGCTTACAACTGCCGCTAAGGCCCAGATCAGGTCCCAAAGTCTGCCCTCCACCCACAAAAAACATGGTGCCATGTTTTAAGTGGCTGGGCCAATCACAGCCTCTGTCCTTATCGAAAGTGCAGTATACAAGATCAGTTTGAAGTGAAGGCAATGAAATGCCACTGCCCCCAAGTCATGCACCACAACCAGATCTTGGGGAAGTGACGGAACAGAAGAAGAATCAGACACAGGGGACAGGGGAAAAGACGCCCCAGAATCTGAGAGTACGCTAATGTTCTGATACATTTCAGCTTTCAAATGATGTCTGCTGCATTCTTCAAAGGCAGAGAAAGGTTGGATGAATCTTCAAGACAACGCAACAAGCAGCACTTGTGCAAGCAACAGCCAAGACCTTGTCAAAGGGACACATTACAGTCGCTACCATGGAAAGTGTGGCCTTCACAAAGGCGTTCGAATGCTAGCAAATGTGGTGGGTCTGCTGTAATAAAAAAGCATGCCGGATGGGAACTCACATCTTCTGTGACAAGATCCTTGAGGCCCCCCACACTTGTCACAACTGGGATTGCGCCATAACGGCAACCAGATTGGGCAACAAGGCCACATGGTTCAAAGCGTGAAGGCACCAATACATAATCTGCGGCAGCAAGCAGCAGGTGTGCAATCTGCTCATCAAAGACAGGAAGCCCCACTCCCTTGCCCTTGAATGTGCTCCCCATTCCTTGCAACGCCGTCGCCATCCAGGCTGACCCTGTTCCCATGATTGCGACCTGGAGGTTTTGGCCTACTATTACCAAGCAAGCACAAACCCCCGTCACAGCAGTCGACGCCGCAATCTCCTGATGCAGATCAGTGCATCCACCAAAGGGAGAATTTAAGAATTTGGGGGGGGGGGGGGACCAACAAACAAAAATAAACAAACAAAAAAAAAAAAAAAAGAAAAAGAAAAAAAGAGCAATTTTATCTTTGTCAACCCAAACAGACCCCAGCGATAAAATTTCCGGCTGTCACATTTTACTGTGTGCAAGGCAGTTGTTCAGTAATGTGACATATACACAATGTGTTATCAATTACGCAACTCAAAACACAACACTGCCCGTCTGTCTATGTATTCAAGGTCGCAAAAGTCATTGAGTGACTTACGGAGCCAAGTCTAACTTTTCTGCTGGGGCCCGAAGACAGCAAGGTACCTTCAGGAACCAATGCCCCAGTGCCATTAATAGTGCATACATGCCTAGCTGGCAAAAGAGGGAATGCACATGCACATGAGATTCAGTGTCCATTGTCATGAGTCTGGGATTCAGGCTCACCTTCAGAAGGGGCACCCAAAACAGCGAGCTGCATTGTGGGAACCTCTGTTTGGGCCTCTTGCAGTCCTATATGCCATAAGCCCCAAGATCCATCAGAAAATTGTCCCTCTGTCCAGTACATTACTGCATTACAACCAAGATACCGCATTGGCTCCTTTGCCTCATTTCAATTTTTGGCAGGGCCCCTGCTAAACTTCCCTTGGTCTTCTCTTTAAATCCGTCAATTCGCACAACTCTTGAGAGGCGGCAAAAGGAACTTCAAGCCTGAAGTAGTACTACTGCATACTCTTCTAATGTGAGGGGAAATCACCAATTTTGGTGATGTATGCCAGAGACTGCACATCCAGCATTTCTTGTATAACCATTTACGCAATATTACAGAGCTGCACCAAGCAAGATGAAGTAGAAGTGTGTGTCAAGCTCTCTACCTGGGCCAGGGTATCCCAGCGGGAGTTGAGCTCCTTCGCCAAGGATGTCTGGCATGGCAGCCAGAAGGACATCAATTCCTTTTTGGTCTGCAAGGCGGCCTATGCAGGCAAACAGCGGAACATTTGGATCGATGACCAAGTCAAAACGCTCTTGGAAGGCAGCTTTGGCTGCCGCCTTGCCGTGCTGAACTGTCTGAGCATTGTATAGGCACTGGCTAGGCAATAGCACGTCCGTCTCTGGATTCCAGGTTTCTGTGTCTATGCCATTCATTATTCCCCTGGCCAGCAGAGAGGAAAGTTTAACAAGCCAAGAGCTGCAGGGCGACCAAGAAACACAGCAAATTTCGAAAATGATGACACATAATGACAGGACTTCAAGCAGAGCCGGTGAATTGCAAAAAGTTTGTAGACTGATTGGATGAGCAACACATATATACTAACTGTTATGAACTTGAGCAGAATTAGATAAGACTTGGAAGTCTTATACATAAGATTCCAACATCTCTTAGAAATTGAACGCCAAGGCTAAGTGATAGGCAAAAGCACTCATATCACCCAAGAAATGTCTGACCTACACATCTGTCTAAATGTTAGTACACCAACACTTCAGCCTGCTTAACAAACGCATCCCATATACCCCACATCTTCACATAGACGAGAGAAAGTGCGTCCAGCATTAAAGTCTTCGATAACAAAAATGTACAAGGTTGTGAGAGGTCCATACGTGACACCCCTTTCTTTCAGCACATCAGCCAGGTCGCATCCCATTCGCTGATCATTCTGTATTTCTGAAGCATAATTAGGACTGACAGTCACAATCTTGTTGCAGGCCAGCAATGCTCCCTGCGGTCCCACATGTTTGTTCACAGTCATGCAAAACCTTGCGTTAAGTATTCGGCAGAAACTTAAACTAAAAAAGCCAGAAAAATGGGACGCTACCACCAGCAATTCCAGCCTTTATGTAAGAGCACTGGAGGGTTTTTGCACCACCATGTCACACAATAGAACCCACAATATCCCTATACCAACAGAAGTCCGGTAAGGACAGTAAGGTTCAGAAGGGATAAACCCATAAAGCATATAAAAGTTCTCAACAAAAGAGTATGACCATCAAAATAGCTGAAATACTTACAAGAGGAGGCACACTTGTGCATCTCCAAAGCCTTGGCAAGGTTATTGCACACAACCCCTCGGATGCACAAGGCAGGATGTAGACAAGAGAGGAAGCGTAAGAGGGGGGGAAGGTTAGAAAATAGTGTGAACAAGAAGTCACCAGGGGGCAAGCCCCAAGGCCAGAACCTTACTTGCATCCAGTTGATGCCTCCTGGAAAGGATGTGGACATGGAAGCAGCCGCCTGATATCGTGCCATCCAAGCTGCCCGGTCAGCTCTTGTAAGGTTATCAACGACCTGAGAAACAGGAACCCCTTGAAGCAACTGCTCCATAGCTGCTGCCCGAATCTCACCATCTACATCACGGGCTACCCGCGGCCAAGCCAGGATATCCAGTGCTGTCACAGGGAGGCATAGCCTCCAAAATTGCTCCTGCGAGCCGAAAATTACTGACTTAAAACCAAAAACTCTTATTTCACCCCGACGGTGTTCTCTCCATAAGATTTGACAGTTTCCCGATCGTCAGACCTAGTTGTGACCCAAGAAAAGCCAAAGCCCTTTGTACCAATTATTCAGGCAAAACCCCTGCCGCCCATGCACACTAGGGTAGAATAAATCGAGAAACAACGAGCACATGGTGTAAAAAAGTCCTTGCATGTGACCCCATAAACACATGGGCATAAGGCAAATCTTGAACCTTTCTTGATTATATTGTCCGGCTGATCAGCTACAAGCTATAAATAGACATGCACACAATTAAATGGTACCAGAGCCACTGCGTCCACCCCTGCTTCAACAGAAAATCATAGCTGCTTCTCAAAAGTTTGGCCGGAGTGCAATTAAACCCTTCTCCACCTCCTCAACTTTCCTGACCACCCTTTCCCTTTCACTTGACATGCATAAACTTCAAACACAAACACCCACTGCATGTAATTTCAAGACTACAAGGTTGCAGACTTCCAAAATCCCTTTCTTCTCGGCTTTGTCTCTTCCTCACCCTCAACATACGACCCTTCAATTCCAAAGTTTTCGTCATTTACTCCTCACCGCAGAGTAACGGCCCTGATAGGCCAGATTGTGGATGCAGAAAACGGAGCGGGCCTTCCTGAGGGCTTGCTGCAACATGCGGTGGAAGCTAATGATGGCAGAATCGCACTGTGCTCCGCGCTTCAGCCCAGGAAGCAACCCTAGCCCACTGGCTTGGTCCAAGATGCCGAGCTTGAGCTGAAGCAGAAGTGGAGCAGTCTGCCAGTCATTAGCAACAACGACAACGTGTTCCAGCTCCTCGATGGGGCCACCATCAACCAACTGAACATTTTGTGGCATTGCTGGGACCCTATCTGCGTCGAAAGCACCAGTGTCTGTGTAGTGATCTGGATGCAATGGAGTACAAACATACTCCTGGAGCTGCCTTCTCAGAAGGTCCTGCCCATCATCACCATCCGTGTCCTGCTCTTCTGCCAGGTCCTTGCCTTCCTCATGATTGCTGACGCCTGCAGTCCTACCAGGAGAGCAGGAAAGCTGCTCCTTTGTTATGCTAGGGTTCTCCATATCTCCCATTTGTCCCAAAATGAGATGTTGCTGTGGGTGTACCAGCTGACTTTGTGTGCCTGACATGCTGGCAAAGGTCACAAGGCTGGAATGTTTGAAGCTGGACAATGATGTCAGGATGGGGGCATCCCCATCCAGTGAACTCGAACATTCCGTTGCATGAAGGCTGTCGCTGACAGCCTCTGGCACGTCCAGGGCGCCGAAGGTGGATGGACCCAAGCGAACTGCCATGGCACCTGGTGACAAGGGGTGCAGGGCACCCTTCCCAGGGTTTGCCAGTGCTGCAGCTGTTCTTTTTTGAAGCTGAATCTCTGCAGTAGGCAGAATCCTCCCTGCATGAGGAATTTGCGGATGGCCCATGCTCTGGCGGTGCGGGGATGTCTGAAAGCCTCGGACATTTACCTCCAGAGCAAGCTGGCTGATTGCTTCACCTGGACTTGCCTGAGCCGCACAGGAGATGCCCTCGGTTGCAGCATTTCGAGGTAATGGCACGCTTTCCATCGCGTCAACTACTCCCTCATCTGGGTCCTTGATCTCGTTTGGAGCTGCTGACTCGTTCTGTGTCCCCTTCAGATTGCTTATCTCCTCTGACATACCACGTCTCCTGCGGTCATACTTCTGATAACTTCGCGTCATTGACAGCCTCGTTGGCAATTGTGTATTGCCACCAGTGCCCTTCAGGATCCTCCTCGCAAACCCACCACTCTTCAGGCCATGACCTTCGAAATTCACGGCCCTTGTACCTCCACTATGACTATCACTGAAACCCATCTGCACGGGCTTCATTACTTTTGCTCCAAAAATCCTGAAAGGCCTTCCCCCAGGTAGATTAGACCCTGGGGAGTTATCTGAGTTGCTGCCTGTCTGGCCGTTTCCCTCACCTTCAACATCTGTCACTCCTGTCAAGCCCAGAGGCTCGTCGAGTGCAGGCCCCCTAAGCTCAGAGGGTGGACTGTCTCCTGATGTCTTCATTGGGCCATCTGTAACTGCCTGAACTCTCTTGGAGATGCCCTGCTCACCAACTCCTGATTTGTCGTCTGCAGCTTCCGGGCCATTAGAACCTTCTTCAGATGCCAAAGCAGAATTTCTGCCCTTGGTGGGTATCGATTTTGCTGCACGGCGGTCCCTCGCGGCTTGTCCCCCAGCAAACCTATTCCAAAGACCCTTTGACCATCGTAAGAACTGAGAAACTAGCTGCACCCCTTCAGGATCTGGAGAAGCTGCCTTCCATACTTCACCTCCCAAATCCGCAATCGGCTCTGCCTCTGTCCTTTCATCATCTGTCTGCACAACTTGGAGGTCGAGATTTTTTGCTTCACCTTCTGACCCTTGAACAGGCGAAGCAGATACCGGCCTAGCCAGATCTGCCTTATCCTTCTGGTTTGCTGGTTGTCTCAAATCTGGGTCAATCTTCTCGACTATTGCTCGCAGCGAATCTATCGCAGCAAAAAGAGAGGCAGTTACTTCCTCAGGCGGAGGTTCCTGCACTGGCTGCCCTACTCCACTTTTCCCAGGCCTGGACTCTTGGTCTCTAATTGGAAGAGCAAATCCATCAACAAGTGCTTTCAGTCTCAAAATAACACCTTCTAAAGCAACTGCTACCTGTGGAGGCGCTGCTGCTCCGTCCCCTGACTCCATAGTGGACAGGTCCTTCACAGGCTGGACTCGGCCATCTGGCGATCTGGACTGACTGCCTTGAGAGCCATAACCAACAGCCACTTCACCAATTCTGCGCTGCGAAGGGAATACATCTGCAGATTCTGACATTTGATTGCGGCCGCCTTGGTCAGTAGGTGAACGTATACTATCAGCACTGAAAGCAGTGCCTCCTGTACTGCTCATGGAAGCAGAATCAGATACAAAGCGCTGGTTGCTTCGTGAAACAGATGCCTCCTCCACAATGGGTTCCAAGGGCAGTTCAGAACCTGGGGCCTCATTTGCTTCTTCAACCATCTGTCTGTCAAGAGAAGCAAAGGAGACTGCCACACTGCCTTCCTCTTGCAGTGGGACGGCTGGGCCTGCATTCACATGCAAAAACTTTACTTACATGTGCATTCAGTGGCTTACCAATTCAAAAGCATCAGAATGAATTGGCGGGGTCATTCACGTGAACAGGTCAGACAAAAGTTCTGCTTTCTACACTCTTGACAGGATCATGCCCATCCAGTCCTTATGCCTTAATGAGTTACAAGAAGCTCATCAAGAAGGACACTTGACCATACCTTGTTGATCCCAGTGCAAAGGCCTTGACACTGTGTCATCAGTAATGATGCTGGTATGTGCAGCCCCCGCTGCTGGGGTAACTCCTCTGCGATCCGTGAGAAGATCAGACGCTCGTGGGGCACTGTCAGTAGCTACATATTCACCAAGATAATTGAGTGCAGGTGCATCTTGAACCTCCTGACCCTCAGCCCCTCCCCTCTGGTCCATGCCTGACTCTGGGCTCCGATCAGAGGATTCCATGCCAACTCCCCAAGATTCTTGCTCGTCAAACCAACCATCGGGAACTCCTGCGGCCAATGCTTGATCAAATGCATTGCCCTCCCAAGTTGAGGCTGCATTGGTGAAGTCCTCTCCAGCCAACCCATCATCAGAAGCACAGCCTAGCTCGCTTGATCCCTGAGTCCCATCCACAATCATTCCAGTTTCCCTAAGGGACAATTTGTTTGGATTAGCCCTATCCCCATCCATCTCTAAAGCCCTGGGAACCCCTGGCAAATCCATAATGACATCTGAAGTGACATCTTCCTGACCCTCCTGAGGCCTTACCCACCCCAGGTCATCCTCATCAGTGAATTCGTCTCGGGTCCCAACCTGTGGCTCATGAATCTGTTCACCTACTGCTTCCTGCATCATGCCTGATGATGTGGTCTGCTGACTAGGCTCTCTGTCAAGCTGGGGAACCCCGGGCATATTGCTCATGTCCATGGTTATATCTGCTAGAACATTATCCTCACCAGCTTCCAGATTTTCCAGACAAATGTTCCAGGCTGCATCATCAGTTCCTTCACCTGGCAACACACTCTCAAACCCAGACGAGAGGCAAGCCGTCTCCTCTTCCTCAAGGGCTCCTTCTTGTGGATCTGCATGACTGTCTTCGACCTCTGGGCGGGTGCCAACACCCACTTCCGGAGAGCCTTCAACATCTTGCAGAAGGCCAGTGGCAACGTCCACCTCGGCTCTTTCTGTAACATCACTGGACGTATTTGCAAAAATCGTGGCCGTTTTAGATGAGACTGCTGCTGCAGATGTTGCAATCGGAGAAGAAGCCGAGGGGACTCGCTGGATCCCAGCACCCCACAGAAGGACTGGCGCAGCCAATGCTGCTTGGCAAAGCACAGAGGCTCTGACATCCAGAGCTGAACTGTCACCTGCCTCCAAGTATGTGTCAGGGCTTCCGTAAATGTTATTTCCCAGTCCATCATAGACGCTGTGCTCCACAAAAACTCTTTCCACGCCCGCTTGGGTGAGACGCAACAACCTTGCGGTTGGCTGCAATGGCACCGGCGCAGTAGGCGGATTGCCCAACTCAGAAAGATCCTCTTTCTTCGAAGAGCTTGGGGTTTCCGGGAAACCGCAATATGGAGGCAACCTCAGCAAGACATCTTTACCTGTGTCTTGAGCTTCAGGGTACGGCTTGTACGCAGGTGCAACTGTCATTACCTGGTGCCCTCTGCGGAAGAACTTGCTTCAGTTGTCTTGAGAAGAAAAAATTTGAGTTGTAATCCCATAGAAGCACTGTTATAGGGGATGTTGGCAAAATCCTTGGTGTCTGAGACAAGGCTTGGTGAACATGGTATTTGGGCCGTGTGGCTTACTCAGTGACAGACAGAGCTTGCTTGCAGCTCACATCCTGGATTAAACCATGCGAAGGAGAGTCATCTTACAAAAATCACATGCAAAGATGAACACTACTTGAGGACTTGCCTTGCTGCTAAGGCTACTGGCAGGGCAGCCATGACATCTCCCAGTCCACCAACCTTTGACCATGGTGCAACTTCTGTCGCTACAAACACTATCTGCAGATATCAAAGCAAGGACAGTCAGTCAAGTGCAATACAAACATTAGTTCCAGCTCCTTGTTCAGCGTTAGGGTGTGTTTTTGGCATTAGCACAAAGAGCACGTTCAAAGGCTACATGCTCACTTACTCACTACAATATCACTCCACCTTGTCCTCCGACTTTGGAAAACATGGAAGATACCGTGGCGACCCCTCGTGTAGGGCACCCCCCCGGGGTCCTCTTAACTTCCACAGAAGGCTATCACAGTTCCCAAATAGAAGCAAATAATATAAAAAATATATTTAAAAATTGCTAGGAAAACATGTGGTGGTGCATTTGACAAACCTTGAGCCGTTGATTGCTCGCCGAGCAATACATCCTTCGCAATCCACGCCTAAACCGGGTTGGAGTTCCATGTTTAAGCTTTTTGACTGCTCCGTTTAAGTTTCGAGCCGCTATTGATAACAAAGGAAGACTGAAAGACGATTGGTCAGAGTAACTGCTTCTACATTGACATTTCGTTAACATGGAAGCGACCTGTGCCTTACTTAAGCTCCATGCTCCTTCTTCCTGACAAAGCAAGACAGCATTCCACTACAAAATTCACATTCCCTGTAAACAAGAAAATTCGAACAATCAGTCGGGGCCTACGGTAAGTAAATCATGGCAGTTCAAACGGAAGAGAACGGTACAGCTGACAAGGCAAATCGACACGCCAAAAGCGGGCCGCCAACATGACGTCTGTTCTTAACGATCTGTATAATTTCTCAGTGTAGCTCATATCATACAGTAGTCCCTATTATACAGTTATCAGTATTGATATCAGTGTTATAGCATAGTATTATTCCAACTAGGTTCTCACATACCGTTGGATTATCCGTCTGCATCTCATCATGCCCTCTGGGCTGGATTGATGTAATTGTTTTCTTTTCTCCACATTATGGTCCACATGTTCCTGGGTTCCACATGTACCTACTTGATCGCTAGGCAGATCTGTTGTAGGAAGGCTTACGCCGTTCTCCTCGTTCATGTCTCTCAGCTAGGGCATTGTATTGTAGGTATTATAGATGGTTTATACGCCCTCAACATGTACCTCTGCATGGAGGTGCCCCAAGACTTCATCTCCCTGTGAAGACTGTAAGAACCCTTTTACGATTCCGCTTAGGATGTCATGACCTCCCCATTGACAATGGTAGACGGCAAGGGATCCCCCGTGATGAGAGAATCTGTACTAGGTGTTCATTAGGGCCGGTGGGAGACGAGTTTCATTTCCTGTTCATTTGCCCCTTGTTAGAACATATTCGATCTCAGTTTAGCCACATTTTCCACCAGCGAGTGCGATCAGTTACTCGCTTCATGTGGCAGCAAGACGGTGAAGGGGTTGCAAGGTTTGTGGCTAACGCTTTAAAGGCCTACATGAATGCTTCAGGGACATTGTAGTGTAGAGATGATGTCCGTAGTACGTATTTGTGGAAGTAGGTTCACCTGTTTATCAACCCGTAAGCATATGTTACTATCTTACGCAAGCACCAGTTACGAACGTGCTTTCGTCAACTAATCACCGCTGCCAACCCGTGTAAACACTACACTTATGCAGCCACCTGTCATACAATAGACAGCAACACAACTCCCGATATTCTCAGTCACTCTAACACGCAAAGCAACGCATGCTACGAACTCAATTGAGCTTGCAAGCAATATCTCGGGAGAGTTATCCAGACAGGTCCTTTCGCACAGTCACACAAAATAGGACTCCAGGCGACTTCTTTAGAAATCCCAACTGTCTCAGTTACATGGTGTTATTTATTACCTGTTTATCAACCCGTAAGGATATGTTACTATTTTACGCGAGCATCAGTTACGAACGTGCTATCCTCAACTGATCACCTGCACATATAACGCCATCGCAAACCTTAAGTAACATTCTTACGACAGTAACTAAATAACACAATGTCTTTCCATCAATGCACATGCGTTCCAGTAGTTCTTCGTACCCCTGCCAACCCGTGTAAACACTGCACTTATGCAGCCACCATTGTCATACAACAGACAGCAACACAAATCCCTGCACAACATTGATGACATTTAGTTCTTACGGCTAATTGAACTCAACCACCAGCACGCTATTGATCTAACGTGATCAATAGCTGCGACAGTTACTTAACACCGGGGCTTACCGATATTCTCAGTCACTCTAACATGCAAAGCAACGCATGCTACGAACTCAAGCAATATCTCGGCAGAGTTATCCAGACAGGTTGTTTCGCGCAGTCACACAAAATAGGACCCCAGGCGACTTCTTTAGAAATCCCAACTGTCTGACGAGCCATCTGCCGAACAGCCCCTCCTAGCTCGATCCCGCGTTACGCACGATCACAGATTGTAGCAGAAAGGTGTACTTTATCACCAGACCCTAAATGTGAAGTACACTTTTCACACTCACGAGATACATACTCATGCTATATCTCACAGTCTTACCATACACGTGTACACTCTCGATAGGATCTCTATCACAGTTCCCTGAACTTCATTGACCGAGACCTGTACGTACATGATGGGCTATGAATCCCTACCTCCCATGGAGAGCTCTCTCTCCAGGTCTCCTAATACATAAAAGCAATTTTAAAATTTTGTGTCCAATGCAGGCGTTTTCTTATGCACATCATATGTCCCTTCATCCAATCAAGTGACGTGCCTAAAACCAATGATGTGATTCAGAGAGAGAGCACACATACTTACGTACATGTACATCCGTACATCCGGATCCGTACCTTATGCTCTCTCTTAATACACAACAGACATCCAACTCTTCCCAGGGGAGTGCACTGAAGAAAGCGTGTCCCAGTTACGCAAGTCATTGGTTAGTGTGAGCCGGATCAGCATCCCTCATTAAGAAGCTCAATTTGAAGCAGTTTAGTGCTGAGTTGACATCCACCCACCATAGGTAAGGAGACCGTAGGCTGGTATTTGAGCTTTCTTCTTCACAGCAACAGAACCAAAAAAAGGTGTCTAGCCACCGACAATCGTTCATAATAAAAAGAAGCCTATCCTAACTGCACACGTTTGAAATGTTCTTTGTTTCATTAGATTAAGATATGCTGATAAGTTATGTAAATGCATGACGGATCCACGACGGAGGGCTAAAGTATTCGCTTTTCTCTAAAAAATATGGGGCGGGTACTGTACTGCGGATGGTATACGAACATTCTTGGTCCGCGATGCGCACCCTGAAAGAAGAGAAGAAGAAGAGAAGGATATTTATCCCACTATTTTTGTTTAAGGAAGTAAAGTTTGAAATCGTGGTGTACCTTACGTATCAAGGAGTGACCTCGAGGGTGGTGGAAACCACTCGAGGCATACTGTACATTCTTCCCTCATGCGTGTATTGTTGCTTTCTTCAAAAGTTCAAATATTATGTTCAATGTTCAAAAGTCGTTAGTTTTGTCATTTGGAAGAATTTAGGGGTGCGTCTCATTGATCGGCCTTAGTGCAGCGCAGTTGTGTAGGGGAGTCCAACAGCGTAATGTCCACGCTGTTTGCACCCTGGAAATCTTTAGTCCTTAAATCTCTAGAAAAGAATAAAAAGTTGCCAAATGCAAAGTATTTTCAGCTAGCGACAGTGCGTGCCGACGGCCTGCCGGCTGTCAGATCAGTGGTGTTCAGGGGCTTCCGAGGTAATACAGATGACATTACACTGATAACTGATGCAAGGTACGATTTATTAAGGACATCATAAGTGCAATCTGAGCAAAAGCTATGTTTCATGTCATGTCTGGCTACGGTGGCCAGGAGTGAGAAAGTAGAGCATGTGAAGCTCCAACCAGCTGCAGAGATTTGCTGGTACTTTCCAGAAAGTCGGGAGCAGTACAGGATACTGGGAAAGCTTACAGTTATTGGAGAAGAATATCCAGATGCTGAGATGCTGCAGGTCATTTTCCATTAGTACCCCTTAGCTAAAGCGTGATATTCCTCCACTTTGAACCCTTGCATAGTCTGCATGTTGAACATTTCACACTGTGCTTATGTTTGAGAAACAATTTTCCCCTAATGGGTTGTTGGCTGTGGTGTTCTTCTGAAATACGTGCTCTAGACTGCTAGTGTACATTTAACCACAAATGCCTCCAAATTTATGCAAAAGCTCTGAGATTGTGCACCTTGTCTTTCTGCAACTTGATGTGCATAGTTGCTATCAAGGGGCAAAACGAAGCTGTGGTTAGCTATAGTAATATCTTGTGTTTCGTTCTTGCCTGCATCACTTGCTGTTTGGAAGATTTCCGGAATAGGAATAACACACTCATAGGAACAGGTATCTTTGAAGGCTATGGAGCGCCATTCTGCACAACATGTTAGTGGCCTTCTTGCACAGTAAGGAATCTCAAGCTGTTGGATCGAGGCTTGTTTGTTCTTTTATTAAGGGCTGTAACGGTGTCAGCGAAGCCCCCGTTTATCAAGCCTGGACTGAGCCTCGAGGGATCCCTGACCTTAAACTTTCTGTCCAGTGACTGTGTACGTCTCTTTCAGTGTAGCACTCACATGTCTCAGTGGGCCCAGGCCCGCCAGAAAATGTGGAACTCTTTGTCCCAATCAGCACGGGATCAGTTTGCATGGCCACATCCTGGTTTACCGCTGCCTCCCGAAGAAGATGAATCACAGCATCGGCGGAACAGTGAAGGGGAAGCCCCAGGGCCCCATCAAGCACCCCTCTCACCATTTTGTCTGGTCATTCTAGAGCCGTGGACGGTTGACTACTTGAGCTTGAGAGGAAATCACAGGATCAAATTCTCGCGTAGAGATGATGAGAGTGGGACCTGGTGGGCGGAGATGCCTGTCAATCCTTGAGACATCTAATGGTTTGGGACTGGACGCACACTGTTGGTTGCCACAATGTTCATTGGCCGACCACCATTCCCGCACAGTGCTGAGGTTCTCAGTTGCGGCCACTTGTAAAGGAAAATATCAGCTCATTTCCTGCTTTTGTTGCTCTCGAGAGGACATCCCTCACAGAGTTTGAACATGGAGATCAGAATGGACGTTTTGCCTTTCATGGAGCATCAATGTTGTGTACTTACTCAAACAAGCAACATACTAAGGGACTGTGGGTGCCGGCTTTCCGTATTGCTGGCCAAGGGCCATTGGTAGTATGTTACAGACATGTTAATGTCGTTGGTATGTCCCGTTGTCCCTGCAGCATCCTGGCCTTTTAAAAGAAATTTCTTGCTTGCGGAAGTAACATGACTTGTTAGTCACGTATGTACATATCCCGCCCATCTTCAGTTTAAAACTCGGTGGGCTTCCTGCACACGATGATGAGAGTCAACTTTACGATTGATCCCTCCTATTACTGATGTGCTCCCCGTCCAATGGAAGTCTGATACCGATTTTAGCATATGAAGATACATATAGCGTCAAATGTACTTCTAAAAATATGGGCTCGTGCCCGACATTTAAAAGGAGATTGTAACACGTGCTGCTTTGCAGAAAGTGCACTTATTTTTTGTGGGGCGGGGGGGTTAGGGGTATAATGCAGTTGCATGTCGGGGATTTAAATTCTACGGGACTCCAACAGCGCTGGGTCCTGAGGCTTGTCCAGTTATGGATAGAGCGGGCTCATGAGCCAAGGTGGTACAGGAGGAAGGAAATATTACATCCAGACCCAGCCATTATGCATATGTCTGAAGGGATGACAAGAGAATTATCTAGGATTCAGCTAGATTCTACAGACTCTAGAACTAGAGTCACTAGTGGTGAATGACAGATATTACTCGACAAACCAGATGCGGAACTACATGGCCGAGGGCACCCTCTAGTGGTGGATCCCAATCTGGCTGCCCAGCCAGCACTGCCACCGGTCCTTAACAGGCATCCTGGCTATTATCAACGTTGCTTCAAGGCTGCAGGGATATCCCTTACAAATCCTGCTACATGTACTGCTCTGCATATTGAGAGCCCTGTCCCCGCTGAGTTCCTTCTACAGGTATACAGTTTGCCCTGCCGAAGGCAAAGGTTTGGGACTGCCACCTTTCAAGTAAGGCAGTGCTGCCCTAACGCCGCCACCCACAAATGTCTTGCCCCAATGGCCACGAATCTGCATTGTGCAAGAGAAGGAGCACAAACTTGTGTGTTCCCCTTTGAAGGTCAACGGACTAGAAAGAAGACTTTTACAGCTCAAGGTTTTCAAGCCATTATTTTAAGAAAACTTCGAAGTAAACGAGTTCGGTTTAGAGGATTTCAGAGAACTTAAAGAGTGAGTGCTGCATACCCTATCCCGAAGGGGCGGCCTCCATACTTTACCATGAAGGAAACATGAACGGTTCACATGAATCAGCAAACCTGCAAATGATGCAGCCCGGCTCTATCCATCGCAGGCAGGCTTCCCGCAAAACTCTGCGGTTCTAAAACTAAAAATGGGTTAACCCACCCAGCAGCATGGCTTGGAGACTAACAACCATGGCGTCTCGACAGCCGTGGATAATTAGGTGCCCACGCTTCGAAATGTGACATTTCAAGAAGAAATGATGCAGAAACACAATGCATGAAAAAATATTACGCATATCACAAGTGTCCAGTCTTGGCACAGGGATGAGATGGGAGGTTTATGTATGTCTCCACGTCATCACCTGCTTGCCCATACTTCATGCCTTCTATGTGCGTTTTCTGCGTCCTT
>KV908484.1:110735-113235 GCA_002005505.1 Botryococcus braunii | reverse complement strand
CTATGACTTCGACATGAGATATTCGTCATTGTCTCACAACATGAAACTTCATTAACAGCACCTTCCAGCCATTAGTACATCGGCCCACTCCCCCGCCCCGCAACACTTGCTTGCTGACCTTACACTTCCAGTCAGGTGCAGCTAGTGAGGTTTTCATTTCTTCATGCCAACCCCCCTCTCCTCTTTTCCTCTCTCCGATTCGACCCCACTATCTGCTCCGCACCCCACCTGTCTTACCATGTGCGGGGGGCTCACCCATGACAATTCTGGGGAGGATGAGATGCTCCAACTCCAGGCTGACAAGGCCTTTCGGCTGGCCTCCCAGGATAATGTCGGTGCCACGACCCGCCATCCCTGTGGCCACCGTGATGCAGCCCGGCACCCCTGCCTGAGCAATCAGACGGGACTCCTGCAACCAGAAGGGGACACCTGACTCGATATCATTCTCTGCTCCGCCTTCTTGCAAGATGTGGAGAATGCGGGGAGAGGCAGGGTGAGAATGGGAGACAGGAGAGTGGGGCAAATAGACTGGCAAGTAGTGCCCTCGACAACTCCCACAAGGATCTCAGCTGCAAGCAGGCACATCATCATGAATACGAGCCTGGTGTAAAGAACAACGCAAAGCATCTTGCGTGAGTCAAAGTCCTAATGGAAAAGGGTACAAGAGCGCAACCTCACTTCAAACCTGTCACAAGAGATCAGGATTAACGTTCCCTCCTTCACCGCAGGGATGTGGTGTCATATCGATCTCTCACCATGCACAATTCACAGAACCCAATCAGCCTGTTAGAGTGCCCCTGTGACTGCAGCTAAAAAGTGCCATACATTTCAGGCACAACGCAAGCAGGGTTTCATTGAAAAGAGGTGTCACCTGAGCAAAGTGCTCCAGACGAGCATTCAGTAGCTGATATCTAAATGGCACAAAGGGCCCATTACGCCAATCTTGCTCCCAGACACTGCAAGCAAAACACACACGACAATAAGGGGAATGACCAAAAACTTGCAGGGTGAATGCTACTCACATATTACACGCCAATATGTCCACAGGCAGGCAGCGCCAAAGCAGGAAGGCCGGGCGTCCTGACTATGCACAGTCTACTCAATGAAACTGTTCAATGGAACGGAGATGTGCAAGACAGCTGACCATGGTACTCATCAGGAACATAGCAATGAACAGTACATAATGTGACCTGAAGGGCAGGCCCTGCTACTTGAAGCACAAGCAGCTGTCCAGCCGACGATGAGTGTACAAGGGCAGGGAACCCATCCCCCATTCCTACTTTTGCTGGCTATCTGGTGATATTCGGCCACACATGTCCAATGCTTCGGCAAGACCGGCTAACAGGTGGCAAACCTTATCAACAAGCCCAATCACTGGAAAGCACGAGGGATGGGTAGATGGTACATGCCAGGCGAGTTCATATACTCAACTTGATTGTCAACTTAAGGTGGCCAGTCATAAACCTTTTAATTTAAAATTGTTAGGATGCAAACAGAGGAGGCCAGACCTTTGCAATCCTCTCGAGAGCAGATTGCACACGTTGTCAGAGTCTTGAACGGAGTTGGTGCCAAGCAGGACTGGCCGACGTTTGGCCTGAGCATCCAGAAGCAGGCTGAGAAGTTGGCTTGCTTTCCCATTCTCATCCGCAAAAAGCATGGGGCGATGGTCAATGCGCCTCGAGGGCTTGTGGGGGGGCACGATAGTAACACTCAGCCCATATACGTCGTGAAACTCCTGTGATTCTGTGTACGCTGTGCCCTGTACACAATAGGATTGTAAGCCTACATTGTAGCTCGGGAGGGGTCCTCGCAAGGGGCATGTACCCTGCTGTCCATCAGCAGACCTCATCGCCAGGAGAAGTGCTTGGTGTCAGGGAAGAAAGGGCTTGGAAACAAGGCCCTGCAACAATACATGACTAGAACAAGTGAGTGCATGCCTGCTTGCGAGTGTCCGCGTGCGCGTGCTCGTGCGCGTGCCCGTGCACGTGCGCGCACGTGTGTGTGTGTGTGTGTGTGTGTGTGTGTGTGTGTGTGTGTGTGTGTGTGTGTGTGTGTGTGTGTGTGTGTGTGTGTGAGTGAGAGAGAGAGAGAGAGAGAGAGAGAGAGAGAGAGAGAGAGAGAGAGAGAGAGAGAGAGAGAGAGAGAGAGAGAGAGAGAGAGAGAGAGAGAGAGAGAGAGAGAGAGAGAGAGAGAGAGAGAGAGAGAGAGAGAGAGAGAGAGAGAGAGAGAGAGAGAGAGAGAGAGAGAGAGAGAGAGAGGGAGGGAGAGAGGGGGGGGGGGTGGGGACTAGCAAGCCGGTCTTTCAGGCTTGCACATACTTCGCAGCGTGAACCGAAAACCATTGAAGGGACCTCCCTCTGCTAGAATCATGGGTCCCTTGAGAAACCAGGTAAAACAGGTCTCGAGGCGACAACCACACCCACATTTATTTGACACTGTTGAAGTGCACAACGGCCACAGGTGCTCAGTCTTACAAAGTACAAGGACTGCGTGAAGAGTG
>KV908484.1:88235-98235 GCA_002005505.1 Botryococcus braunii | reverse complement strand
TATATATGTATTACACCTGCAGCTCTTCGGCTGTCGACACGTAACTATTGGGGCACTGGGGGCCTGAGACTGATATATTCACTTTTCTCTTAAAAGCCGTGAGGCAGGGCGGCAGGAGCTCCCACAAACTAGTTCCCGACGTAGAGCCCTTCCACACATATGTCTCTCTTATACAATAAAGTCCGAAATCCCTTAGCAGACCCTTCAAAGCCTCACAGCAGGGCGGCAGGAACTCCCACAGGATAGTTTCCGACGTAATCCCCCTTCCACACATATAACTGATACAAAAAATCGACAATAGCAGTCACGAAGATCGATTAGGAACCTCGAGGATTCTTATTGCACCTTGGACTGAAAATTTGATTGTCCTCAGACTTCGTGGCCTCAGCCAGATGTCAGCTTGTGTCCACACGCAGTAGCTGAGCCCATCTTATCAAACACATGTCAAAAAGCACTGCAAGACCCTGAAGTGGAATCTTCTCGCATGCCTCAAAACCGATGAATGTAAGCGGCAGCACTCAATCCTGGATGCAGACACAAAAGCTGTCAGGACAACGAAGCCCTCCTGGCTATGAGACGTGGTTGGGCTTTGAGTTCAGACTTTTCATATCTTGGCCTGACTACACCAATGCTTCCTGGCTTACAAGATTGTGTACCCTGCTACCAATTGGCTTGCAAGCTGCATAGAGTGCTACCAAGCCTTAAAGGAACAGGCTTGGGGAAACTGCTGCCAAAAGCGCGTTTGTAGCAAGACTTGATCAAGTCTTGCTGCTCATGAGTGCTGTCCCTTATGCTCGGTGACTGGAGGCAAATGTGTACTGTTGAGCTATGGCTATGGCTCGGAGCACCAACTTGGTGTCAGGATCCGAACAGTTAAGCAGTGCCCACTTCAGGCAGAACATATTTTTATTAAAATCGACTGGCACGTGCCTTTGTGTGACTTCCTGTTGGTAAAGATAATATACACCAAAAGGTTATAGTGCATAGGCACATGGCAATGTTCATATTACGTCATCGTATGTATGGGCCCCCATACAATAATCGCAGGTGGTCACCGGTTGCACCATTGTGAACATGTCCCAACAACGCCCCAACTCGTTCCAGAATGTAGCGTCAGAGGGACAGTGATTCCACAAGCATGTGTCTGGGCAGTTTTTAAAAGCCCAGGTGACGTGGTTGGGAGGCACACATGCATGCGATTTCTCATGTCTAATGTAACTCAACTGACCGTCACACAAATGCTGATCACCACAGGTCTCATCATGATCCCTTGAGCGTGGTAATCATTTTGGCTTGGTATGTCTTCGAAGATCTTGGAGCGAATTTGCTCCAAACAATAGGCATGCCCTCTACTTCTTGATCTTGTCTCGCAGCATCCAGGAAGTCCTAGGCGTCCATGCTCCAGGACACAGCCGTGTGTGGAAGTTCTGAGTAATTCTTTGTTCCAAGGCCTACGAGGAACTCCAATCAAATGGTGGGATTTTTGATGAGACCGTCAGAGTGGATGGATCTCCTAGTAAGTTGGCTGACAAATACATCGATGGATATCTAGTCATCATGACGGGAAATACATATATGTAGCAATCATTCATTCATTCATTTTCTCACTCACTCACTCATGCATTCAATCACTCACTCATTCACTCATTCCTTCATTTATTCGACGCAGTGTCCAAGGAACATATTGCAGGGTACAGAGCTGTATCTGCATGTGCCTGTGTGCTGCACGTGTAAGAAAATATCGCCTCCTTCTGAAAGCTTCACTTCACATGCTTCGCGATGCTTTGTTATGACTTAGCATCTGTCAGTGAGCAGGAGCATGTACATGACTGGGTGGACGCTCTTCAAACTCAGCACACCTCCATAACCCCTAGGCGAAGACGGGCCTGCGAGTGGTCATTTAGTGACTCCTACGCGACTATGATTAAGGCCCTGAGACTGATCAATATAACGACATGTCTGCAGAAGTTTTGTGCCATGACTCCCAGTCCGCTACAAGATACCCAGGGGTTGAACAGCACATCTTTTGTCTATTAAGCATAAGCATACAACAACCGTCTGTTAAGCATACGACAACGATCAGCGTCTCGGTCAAAGCTGGGATATCCCCATCATGCCATGCAATATGTAATGTCACAGTGTATACCACCCCATCAATCCCATGCGATACATAGGGTCACGAAATATACAACCCTCCGAAAGGAGCACTCCAGCTCCCATTGCACTCGACTGCATTGCTCAATGGCACACCTTAATGTACCCATCCTCTGTCCCAACCACAAGCAGTCGGCTGGAAGGCAGCAGCGCAAGACCCACGATGTCGGCAGACTCCTTGAACCCCTTTGCACTGGTGAGACGAGTGGGACGGTATGTCGGGGAGAGGGGCCCCTGAAGGGAGAATACTCCCAGGTATGCGCCTGAATAGGCAAGGACATCCTGGCCGTGCACGGCAAGCCCCCCTACACCCTCTGTGTGGCCAGTAAATGTGTGAAGCAACCCAGGGGCCCCCACTTGTCCGGCTCCAACGTGGGCTGCATCCATGCGGAGGTCCCACAACTTTATGGCGTTATCCTGCCACGCAGCAACCCCAGTTTTCTAAGCTACCCTCTTACTCTCTTAATCCCCACCCCCTCCTTTCCCTGTCTGCCTCTCTCCCCATTCTCTGCGGGCACACATGTGCATGTGCGCTTGTGCGTGCGTGAGTGTACATGTTTTGAAGGGGGGGGGGGGGAACGGAAGACGAGTACTAACTTCACCAATCCTTGCTCCCAAACCCCAAACAACAGATATATCTTTCCATTGGAGATCGAGTGTCCATGTCCGGACCTTTGCAAAAACCAATTTCTTGTGTTCTTGTGCTTCTATGCATCAGGGTGGCGGACTGGAGGCAAGGGCGAGGATCTCTCTTCCAATATCCCCAAAGTCCACAGCTTCACAGACAGAGACAGGGCTTCTTACCTGGGAAGCTGTCAGGATGCTGTACTCTGTGTGACAATGCAGGGCAGTAATGAGGGAGTCGTGTCCCTTCCAGGACGCAATCAGCTGCCCGCTCCGTGCATCTGCCACACCCACATGACCGGAGGCAAGGCCCGCTACGATGACACTCCCCCCTCCCCCGGGCCCCTGCTGGACTGCTCCCACGGCTCCAGGGTGCTGCAAGATCCAAAGGCAAGCTCATCAGGATAACTGAGCGCCGGAGCAGTGTGGGGCGGGGTTGAACCCTCGCTAAGGGGCATGCGCCCTGTTTGAAACAGCCCATCTGAATACTAATTAATAAATGCCCGTTCTTACCCCCCCTACCCCCCCCTTCTCTCTCTTTCTCACACACACACACACACACACACACACACACACACACACACACACACACACACACACACACACACACACACACACACACACACACACATGCGCCCCGAGGACACGCACACGATCTCATGCAGGCACATTTGGCAGGGGAGTCTCTGAGATGAGGAGCGGGCATCACCGGCCAGCGGCCGAGGGGGCGACAGTAGATGTCGGCCCGGCGCACTTTAACCTCCAGGTCAAGCCAGCGCACCCGCCCGTTGTACATCCCGGCTAGGAGGCAGTCTGAAGCATCACGATTCCCAGCCACGACATACGTGTACCCACCAAACGCACCCGTACCGCCCATCAGGCTTACATCGGCGGCCGCCGCAAGGCCTGTCCCGCTTGGGGACCCTTGGCCGCGCGCCGGCAGGGCCCAGCCCACGGGCGCCTGGTCACGCAGATTGTCCCTTGAGGGACTCTTCGAAAACAATGCGCTAGAGGGCGAGCGCCGCATCCCGCTTGCCGCCGCCTCTTGGAACCTCGCCACCTGGCATGCGTTCCCCCGACAAGGCAATACCTTAATGTTGTGGCTGGTCGATTCCTATTAAGATTAGTTTGTCTTGGAGATTGAGTGGACGAACTGAAGTGAGCACGCACGCACACACATACACATACACACACACTCACTCACACACACACACACACACACACACACACACACACACACACGCACACAAACACACATGTGCACACACAGGGACACACACTCACACACAGCGCCCTTGTTTATAGAGTAGTACTAATAGTATAAGTAACACTACTACAGATGACCCGTCATGGCGACAAGATGACCTGATAAGCATGGATCGAAAGCAGAGTCTTGATTGCTTGTAATGCCCTATTCACTGGCATGCTATCATAGACGAATTTTGAAACACATGAAACACGTAAACCCTCTGCCGCAAAGGTCACGCTTTATAACGTTGGAGGGTAAGTCCTCAAAAACAGGGCTCTTGAAGCCAAGTCACAAACTACGCTGCGTGCACCCCAGAAAACCAGCACATGTAGGCCACGTTCATAAAGTCAGGCTGGCAGCAACCTGAATGCCAGTGGAGGTGGACCAGACATGGATCGAACCGGTGGCATCACACGAGGCCAGGGGGCTTGCGGGACCCGCCAAGATGCACATGCTTGTCACAGGACCGTGGTGACCGACGTACTGCACTCCTGCATGTCCAATCCCACTGTTAAGGGGACTGCCTGTCCCCTTTGCACAGTCAGACAAGAAGGGTGGAGACTCCTATGACTTCAGAAAATTCCAAATCCGGGAGATTTTGGTAACAATAGCCTGGATGCGGAAACCCAGAGCATCCTCATTTGCCTTGACGAGAAAGCGGGCGCACCCATGAAGTTCCACAGGGGTTAGAGGCATTGGGACACCATAATCTGCACAGCAAACTAGAAGAACGCAATATGTACCTCGCCCGACATTGCATAAAAATTGGCTAAAGTTGCGGTATTTACATTGATGGCAAGAGTGGTAAGTGTGACACATCATGCATAGCTCGCACTGTTAAGTGGGGTACGCATCACTAGTTGCTTTGGGCAACCCATGGTTGTTATTAGCAAAGTCCACCCAGGCAATCCCACAAACCATGAGCACCAGCGTAAGGTAATGAGACAGTGCAAAAGCAAGCGGTAAGGAGCTTCAATTTAGAGTGTGAGCGCCGAACAGACATCACGTTACTTGGGCACTGAGCAGCTGGCAAAATGAAAAGAGCAATGGCAGTGGAAGCAAAAGAATGAAAGAATGAATGAATGTTACACAGTCCTATCGTGATGACTGGATGGCAAAGGACGCACGTAGGTCCACCCAAATACAGCATAACATGTCGCAGACTCAAGGGTTGTAACCGCAACTAGTCATCATGATGGGGAATGTGTAACAATTATTC
Organism: Botryococcus braunii; assembly: GCA_002005505.1. Lineage (NCBI taxonomy): Eukaryota > Viridiplantae > Chlorophyta > Trebouxiophyceae > Botryococcus > Botryococcus braunii. The sequence continues at coordinate 92,989 of KV908484.1, read as the reverse complement.
ACATATTTTGCAAACACATATTGTCTCATGGCAGGTATGTGTAACATCGAAGCACTACATCTTGCAAAGTCATCTAGTCAACATGTTAAGCAGTGTGTAATATTCATTCACTACATCTTGCATAGACACCTACACACTATAACAGAAGTGTGTAACATTCATTCATATAGGTTGCAAACACCTCTACTCATCATGAGGAAGTGTATAACATTCATTGCAACACGTTGCAGATGCAGTCATCATGACAGGTATGGTGTAACACTCATCCAGGTATGTTGCAAGCACATCTACGTCAACACAACGGGCCATGTGTAACGCCCATTTATCAGCTAGTCAACGTGAAGGGCAACGTATTACACTCATTTACAATTTAGGATAAAGAGTGAAGCCTGTGTAACCTTTGAATCAAGTCAACATGACGGGCAAGGTGTAACACTCATATAAAATAGGATGCAGAAGGTGAGGGGCACACCAGCAGAGGCGTCAGAGAGGCGCCAGCAGCGAACCACCTCAGCGTCACGGCCCAGCACCTGGGCGCGGCCTGCAGAGGCCACCAGCTCCTCCCCCGCTCCCGCAACCAGGTCCCTTGCTCCCTCCCGATGGGCCTGCCAGCTGTGCACCACGGTGGCCCGCAGCCGCCACGCCCTCCCCCACCACCGTCCATCTGCCGCAGCCACCCCTTCCCCCCTTTGTCGGCCATCTGAGAGTTCGTCGTGCACACCAAGAACAACAACGACGTCGTCGGCTACAACAACATCAACACCACCAACAACAACGTCAACGATGACAACGACAACGACAACGGCAACGACAACAACAACAACAACAACAACAACAGCAGCAGCAGCAGCAACAACAACAACAGCAACAACAGCAACAGCCACAACAACAGCAAGAACATCAACAACAGCAACAGCAACACAACAACCAACAGCAGCAGCAGCAGCAGTAGGAACAGCAAAAATGTAAGTTAATATTGGGTCCCAGCTATGCAGCAGTCACACCACCCCTATAATTTGCCTAATCTGATCGACACGCCTACAGGCAACTGCAACATGTGACAACTCTGCAGCTGCCAGAGCAGCTTTCCAAACCATTATCCTACATGCGTACCAAGCCGGAAGTGGAAAAATGTGACAGGCTCTTCTCAACCTTCGCCCCTCTGATTGAGAATCCCAGATGCAGGTCAGTAGATGTGAGAAGCAAGGAGCCATCTCACCTTCCCACCTGCCCCCCACCCCTGCCTCTCCTTCCTCCCCAACACAGACCTTCTGCACAGACTACGACATCCCAAGGCCCTGACCCCCAGTCCCCCCAAAATGGCGCCGCCACCTCAAACACGCAAAGCAACCCCCCCAAAGGAGGGGCAGGAGTGACCGAGAGAGTGTAGCTGGGGGAAGAGAAGGCTGGAACATGAGGCTGGGGAGTGTGGGGGCGAACCAGAAGTGCGGGGAAGGGGGACCCGCCAACGCGCAGCATCAGCCCACTGGTCGGCATTGTCCTCCGGGGTGGGGCTGTACCAGCGCCAGCCCTTCTGATTTGTACTGGACGAATCGCTGTTGTCTCCCAGCCAAGCTGCGCCGGAGGGTCCCGCAGAAGCTTGAGGTGGAGGAGGAGGAGCGGTCCCGCCCGGCAGGCTGCCCGGGAAGAAAGGCCCTTCTGGGGGAGCACTTCCGCCGGGGCCCCATGAATTCGACCCTGTTGCCACAACAGCCAATCCCCGCCACCTCATACTCCCCTGGTGTCTTGGTGCAGCCCAGTCGTGCAATCGACCACTCGCCAATTGAGCAAGCCCCAACAACCCCCCCCCCCCCCGGGCCACCCGACCTCCCCCAAAACGGGTGAAATTAGGAACAAAGACAGGGATTAGAAAGGGGGAAAAAGGAAAGGAGAAAGGAAGGAAGGAAGAAAAAAGAAGAAGACATGGTCCAGAATGCGACAGGAAAGGGAGGATTAGAGGAACCCAGGTCTTTTCATTTTGCTCTGCTCTAAACCTCACAAGTCCTTTAGAGACAGGTGCTCAAGCACGTGACAGGACACCGCGCATAACAGGTTTCCGTGTAGCTATTGAGGCACCTCTTCCCGCTGCAATACCACTTTCCCTCATGTCCCGCCCTCCCCCCGGGCGGGGGATCATAACTTGTATTGCAACTATAAGTTTTAGACAGTCGAGGCTTCAGGTCGGGGTTGATGGTTCCACCAAGTTGTCGTTCTTTTTCCGTATGGTCCCGCAGAGGGGACAGGGCTTACCTCGGAGGTCGGTGGCCACAGAGGGGGAGGCCCCGAGCTGGCTGGAAGGCGTCACAGAGGAGCTCGGGGAAAAGGGAGAGGCCCGGGAGGCCCAGCTGGGTTCCCCCGGTCCCTGCAGGGAGCTTGACAGAAGTCCCGAGGTGCTGGTGGGAGTCTGCGAGGTGGGTATGCTCCAGCCCGCCCCCTCTATGACGGCCGAGGTGTGTTCCAGGCGTTGCAGCCCCCTCTCCTCTTCCTCAGGGCACCAGGTCTGCCTGCCAGTAGACTCTCCCCCAAAACATTACTATGATGCTGGTCATGAATCGTGAGGGGATAATGACCAGTGATAACTCAATGATTAATGAGGACCCAACGCTTTACAGTAGATGAAAAAGTGAAGCATAGCCTTACCGCAAGCCATGTCTGCTTTACTTTATGAAGGGGGACAAGGAAAAAGATGCTTTGCTTCATGGACGGGCATTGGAAAAAGGAAGAAGACATTCCTGTAACTTTGGCAGGACTTTTTGTAACAGCTTATCTGCAATTTAGAAGAGGAAAAGCACGGGATCATGCCATTCCAAGGGAGGAAAACATCAGGAACGAATACGGAGCCAGGAGGAGGGAAAGAGGAGAAGAAGAGGATAAAAGGTATAGGATGATGCGGCCAATCTAAGGGACATAAGCTTTCGAGATTCAAATCCGGATATGTGGCCAATGTAAGAGAGATAAAGCTTTCGAGATTCAAATCCGGATTGAGGCTGATCCCAAAGGGCATCAAGGACATCGAGTCTGCAGAAATCGAGACACGTGCTGGGGAGGAAAGGGAAGGAAGGGGGGAGGCAGACCCTATGGCCTCCGGGCTTCGGCACAGGCGGGAAGTGCGCTCCCGCAGGGTCCTAAGGAGACGCCGGTCACCCGCATCTAGCTGAGCTGGCGTCTTGAAGCCCCCCGCCTGCCATCCAAACTTGTCCTGCAGCCAATGTTCATCCCACGTGGCGGATCATGACTGCACTTGACATACATCCACACCTATGTGTCCCCAATGGCAATGACGACAACAATGACAATGACAATGCCAATGAAAGGGACATTGAAGATGATGATGTTGCTGCTCCTGCTGCTGCAGCTGCTCTTGCTGTAAATACCATTGCTGTTAAGACCAAAAACTTGTTTGTTACTCACTATGTGTGCAGAGAGTGAGCATGTGTGTGAAAGTACACCTACTGTCCCTACTTGCTTGTACATATGTAAAACCTTCCTACATAAATGCCTTAAACCTTTCATACACAAGGTTTTTACATACACGAGGTACCCTTGGTACTATTGATACCCAGGTACCAGGGGTACCAATTCTGCTCAGAATAAAGGCTTGGGGTACCCTTGGTACCCACCCATTCCAACATTGCTCACACAGTCAGGTCTTGCACGTACTGCCTCTTGATGCAAGGGGGCGTACCGCAAGCTCACGCTCAGTGACAGCCCAGTTGTGAACCAGCTCCCGCAACAGATTCAGGCCCACAGCCTCCGCAGCTTCTGGATACAGCAGGTACACCAGATCCCAGAAGCCGCTGTCCTCCGCCGCGCCCAGCGTTGCTGGCTGCCTGCCAAAAGCCACATGTCATGACTAAGTCCATGTGATGACGGACGCTTAACTGCCCGACCATGTGTGTTACCCCGTGTCGGGACAAAGCGGGAGAAAGGGGTAGGGGAGAGGAAAAGGACAAGAATAAGAAGCATAAGAATGAAGGCAGATAAGGGCGGCAGTTGGCATCCATCTCTTCCTCCTCCTCCTCCTCTTCTTCCTCTCCCTCCCAAGATGTGGAGAGGAGGAGGGCATGTTGGGGAGCAAGTTACCATCTACGCTGCCCAAAGGGCACGATGCAATGCTTGACACCGCGCGGCGAAAAAAGGCCGAATATGCGACCACGTTTAAGAAAGCAGCTAGATAGGGCTGCATTGAAAGCACACAGACAGCCTTTTTGGTGCCCTGAAAGCAGTCCAGATCACACTCCGGGCTGAGTTGTAATGGAACAACACAGCCCCGAAGACTGGCCACTCTCAAAGAAAGCCGCATTCTATAGGGGAAAACATGTTATATTTTGATTGGGGGAAGTTAAGTTATAAATAATCAAAATGTTGTGTTGATGATGATCATGATCGATTGTGGAGAATGGCCGTATAAGTCGTACAGTGTTTCTAACGCAAGGATGGAGGGGACATGGGGGAACATAGGGGTCCATTTGTGTGGGAGGGGTGTAGGGAGTTCCCTGCACACTGGTCTTGCCTGATCTGGCCGTGCCCGACGGTGAGGGCAAGGGCTTGGGCCATGCGAGCCCCAACGTCAGGGCGGTGGGTCTGGGCAGCGGCGCGGGGGCTGACGGGCGCCAGGGCGGGCGCGGATGAGCCATAAAGAGCCCGCTGAGCTGGCGGCGTCGTGAAGATGGGAATTATCTGCGGCAGTACTTCCATGGCAAACGCCTCGCTCCCGCCCGCGATCTTTGTGGCCTGCAGCTTAGTTGCTACAA
>KV908484.1:73235-83235 GCA_002005505.1 Botryococcus braunii | reverse complement strand
ACACACACACACACACACACACACACACACACACACACACACACACACACACACACACACACACACACACTCAAACCGAGTCACAGGTAGGCACCAGCACACACACACACACACACACACACAGAGACACACACACACACACACACACACACACACACACGCGCGCGCGCGCGCGCGCACGCGCGTGGGCATACACACGCACGCACGCACCCACGAACATACTCATACACATACAATTGTGGGCACTGCATCCCCCAGTACTGTACAAGTCCCTGTTCACACAGCTTGTCTCCCTGGGCCAGGAGGTCACATGCGACATTGCATTTGTACTCCCGGACTGGCTGTTTATAATCAAAATTCTATTTAATTCTAAAAATTCCTCTTCAATAAGTCTGACCTTCAGAAGATGAATTCTTGAACTAAAGTTGTAAGCACTTTTGTTCTGCAACAACAAACACAAGGTCAACTGCTGACTTCCATGACCAAAGCCGGAATCAGCAGCCTGCTCATCAAAACAATGTGGGAATGGCCCTGTAGATTGGATGGCAACCCTCCAGCCACCGAGTCTGCAAATTACCTCAATAGGTCTGGTGACCTTGTACCATGCAATCATACCTCTCATCATCCGGCGATGCATAAATCCGCTCTTTGCAGTACAATTGTACTGTTATGCGGCCCAGCGCTGCAATGTCCCGAGCTTGAAGCTCCCAGATGCAAATTGGCCGTCCATCCTGTTGCAGTGCGCCCTCGGCAATGTCTACTGGAATTGTCTGATGTCGCATTGCGAGCTCCGAAAGCGTTTCAAGTAGTACCCCACTGTCTGTGCTCGGCCCATGGGAGGGACAGAACTGTAAAACATCCAATCGGGCGTCCTCAGTGTCACCCGTGGAAATTGTTCCCAGGACCGCACTGACAGAGCGCGGCGGGTGCGGATGCATGAAGAGCTGCGAGCGCCCTCTGGACCGCATTGAGGTGGGATTTGAAGGCGGGAGGCTCACATTCTTTGCGGCCACCGCGGCCTCTCCAGACAGCTTGTAACCAAATGTTACATCGATCCAGTGATGGAGATGTCTGGAAACTTTGGGGCTTTCCAGAGCTGCCCTGCGAACGGAAGACAGGTCGTAAAGTGACACCACAAACATACAATCCCTTCTGAGGTGATTGTTTGCTGCAAAAGAGGGTGCGGGCACGGGGAAAGAGATCGCGCAAGGAGGAAGGGAAAGAGAAAAATCTTGTGTCTAGCACTCTTGCGCATTTCTCATCCAGCCTGCTCCACGTGCTGCAACTGATATGCAGTTACCTGTCAATCCCGCTTTGCAAACAGACACTCATTCCTTTCCCTCTTCCTAAGTGGGTGTGCGCGTATGTACGTTGGGGTGGGGGGGGCTGTGTGTGGGTGTATGGGGGAGGGTGGGTGAGCATGTTTGTGGGCGTGGGGCCGGGGGTGGGGGTGTTGGGGAAGCCGTGGTGCGTGCGTGCGTGGGTGTGTGTGTGCGTGTGTGTGTGTGTGTGTGTGTGTGTGTGTGTGTGTGTGTGTGGGGGGGTGCGGGTGTGCGTGTGTGTGTGCGCGTGCGCGTGTGCGTGTGTGTGTGTGTGTGTGTGTGTGTGTGTGTGTGTGTGTGTGTGTGTGTGTGTGTGTGTGTGCGTTCGTGTGTGTGTGTGTGTGTGGGGGGGGGGTGGTCTATGGATGTCCTTGCCTTCTCCACCTGCCTCTACACAACTGCAAACCCACCGCCAAGGGGATGGCATGGGTCTGGGGCCATACCGGTGTATGCGGATGAAGTCCTCGGGCGTTGCGGCCCAGTCAGGAAGGGCAAGGTCGGGCATGTCGGGGTGCGAGGAAACCAAGATGGAAGGGTCCATGTAGAACTCAGGGACGCACTCATCCGGAGACCATTCGTACAGCCGCAGTACGCTTGCGGGGTACTCATTGGGCACGTGCCGGCTCCTGACGACCCGAGTTAGGGTCTTCCGAGGCAGCTGCCTAGCCTGAACCCACATTGTACCGCCCATCAGCGCAGTACGGCTTGCATAAGCGGGTCTGAGCACCTGTCAATGCAAGCGTTTGATCTCCACTCTGTGCCAGGATCAGGCATGCGTTCTTGACTATCATTTCAATCGAATCTGTGCCATTTGCTGGGTTCATTCCAAAAACGGACCCCCTTACCCCCCAAATCTAAGGTCTGAGACGCTGTCCATTATCATGTCAGATTGGTCTGTGCCATTTGCTGGGTTCACCACAACAACCTTCCTCCCAAACTTAAGGACAGAGCTAGACCCGAGTACGGCAACACAACTAGACCCGATTAGGGCAACAGAAGTAGACCCAAGTATGGCAAGCTTCCACGGGGGAGCTCACTTTGTAAATGGTGTAGGCCAGCTCCGACATGAGCTCGTCGGAAATGTGGTGGGGCGTCTCCGAGCCGCTGTACGTGGCGTCCAACTGCTCGTCCCCTTTCACCAGCCGCCACTTTGTCTTGGACAAGTCCCGCCACCCGGGCGCCCACGACTCCCCCTGCCCCCACCCCACCCCGCCACTCTGTCTTGGACACGTCCCGCCACTTTGAGTTTGACGAGCTCTGCCACCCGGGCGCCCACGACTCCGCCCGCCCCCACCCTACCCTGCCACTTTGTCTTGCTTAAGTCCCGCCACCCGGGCGCACGCGACTCCCCTGCCCCCACCCCACCCTGCCACTTTGTCTTGCTTAAGTCCCGCCACCCAGGCGCCCCCGACTCCCCCTGCCCCCACCCCGCCCTCCTGTTGAATTGCCCCAGTGCACATACCCCATGACTGCACCCTCCCCACCACTGCACATCACCCAACCCTGCGCCTGTTGCACCCCAGCCCCCTGCTGATTGGCCCCAGTGCACACACCCCATAATTGCACCCTCCCCCATCACTGCACCTCACCCCATGCTGCGCCTGTCACACCCCAGCCCCCTGCTGACTTGCCCCAACTGCACATACCCCACAACTGCACCCTCCCCACCTCTGCCCCTTGCCCGCAAGCTGCGCCTGTGACACCCACCCCTCTGCTGGATTGCCCAAGTGCACATACCCCACAACTGCACCCTACCTAGGCCTGCCCCTGACCCCCAAGCTGCTCCTGCCACACCGCTGCGACTACGCACACCTACGCCTACTCATAACTATGCATACGCCATGATTGCACCTACCCCACAGCTGCGCCTACCCTACAACCGCGCCTACCCCACAATTGATTGCGAATGTGGTTGCACCAGGATTGCACATACACCAGAGCGACGCCTATGGCACGAACGTGCCCACCCCACAATTGTGCCCTCCCAAAGACTGCGTTTTCGCCACAGCTGCATTCACCCCACAACTGCGGCTCCTCACAGCTGCGGCTATCCACGGCTTCGCCCGCCCACAACTGCACCTATCCACAGCTGCGCCCACCTCACAACTGCTCCTAACCCCACAGCTGCATTAACCCCACAACTGCGGCTACTCACAGCTGCGCCTGCCCACAGCAAAGCCACCCCACGACTGCACCTTCCTCACAGCTTCGCCTGCCCTAATGGTGCGCCTGTCCACAGCTGGGCCTCGCCGACAACCGCGCTTGGCACTGCCCCAAAGTCACTCCAAGCGCCTGGCATCCTAACAGAATCAGAGTGTCTGGGCACCCAAGCATGTGTGCCCCCTGCACATGAATGCCAAATGCAGTAAGGAACAAAGGCTGGACAAGAGGATGAGAAAGATGGATTGAGAAATAAGGGTGGAGGGGAGAGCGGACGGGGATGGGGGGAGAGAGGAGGGGGGGGGAGTGACACAGAGGAAGGGGGTGAGGGAAGGAGAGAGGGGGGGAGAAAGAGAGAGGGGGGGAGAGAGACATAGGGCGGGGAGGGGAGCAGGGGGAGGGGAAGAAGGGAAGGAGGGAGACACGAGGGCTGTACCGGATCCTTCAAGTCTGGAAGGCAGGTCATATCCAGGACCCAAGGCAATATGGGGTGAAAAGCAGGATCCCCCAGGCGCCGTCCCGCCAGTTGGTTGAGGTACAGCAGGTAGTCCAAGTTAGATGTACTGCCCCCCTGCCAGCGGCGTGTTGCCTCAGCAAGCCCCTCTGCAGATTGAGGGGGCAGGCTTCCCGGCAATCCCCTCAGCCACACCCACCTGCCCAAGTCCGCATATCTTTTTTGTCAGCTGCCGCATCCTACACCAGGCCTTGCCTAACCAAGCAAGCGACAGAGCCCCGCCCGAGGCCTTGCCTAACCAAGCAACAGACAGAGGACCACTCAAGGCCTTGCCTAACATTAAGCAACACACAGAGCCCCTGCCCAAGGCCTTGCCTAACCAAGCAACAGACAGAGCCCCGCCCAAGGCATTGCCTAACCAATCAACAGACAGAGCCCCACCCAAAGCCTTCCCTCAGCAAGCAACAGGCAGAGCCTCGCCAAAGGCCTAACGTAACCAAGCAACCGACAGAGCCCCCACCAAGGCCTTGCCTCCCCAAGCAACACACAGAGCCATACACTACACGGCTCAAAGCCATTTCAGACTGAAATGGCTGGTCTTTTACCTCCAATGGCCTGTGCAACAACACACCATGATACATCCCAGCATTGCCATCCCCGCACGTCACAGGGGTGATCAGTGCACATGCATGATGGGTGAGATGGGTGAAATTGCACATGCATTCACATGACAAGAACAGCATCGCCAAGGGAGCCCCTCCCAGCTGAGAAACCCATCAAATCCAGCCCATGGCCCACGAAGGGACTCCAAGCCAGCCTATGGTTGCGTTTGACAAACTCAGTGAGAGGGGGCATCATATTCACGTATAGATTCATCTGGCACAGGCAGTCCACAATGTGGGTTGTGGAAATGGAGCAATACATGCGTGTTTCAAATCGCATGGCCAGATTGTAGGTGGAGACATGCCTGTGTTCTGAAACCGCAATATCCTCAACTGAAAGTGCTCCATGCCACCAGCCTTGTTCATGCACTGCCTGCAGGGGAGTGAGCATTTGCAGCAACAGCAAGCGCTTTGCCGCATCGTCTCCTAATGCACCGGGGCTGTACTGCAGCAAGCTCCCAAGATCATGTGGTATATAGTCATAGACGATGTACAGCCGCTGTCTGTCAGCCGTCACATACGCAGCCAAGACAGGCATCAGGCCCAGGGGAGCCTCCTGCAAGGGCTCCGAAAAGGGACCGGGGTCCCACTCCCGAGGGTCAGCATCTGGATCCAGTCCCAAGTCAAAAGCAGAACGCACTGGGCTATTCCCGAGCTCACCGAGTTTCTGTGTGGAAAAAAGTGGAGGCCGGGATGCCCCTCCTCCCTCCCTGGAATCGAACCCTCGCGCATCGTCAGGAAGCGCTCCGTAAACAGCAGAGTCTCCCCCTGCCTCTCGCATCTCGGCCTGGCCAGGGTGGAATTCTTGTTCTGAACAAAACTGCCGTGGCAATGCGGATGTCAAGCCTGACTTTCCAGACAGCGCATGCGCGAAAGAGCCTTGCTGGATTTGGTGATCAGAACTTTGTCTCACTGCCATGCCTGGTGGTTGCAGTCGCTCACCAGAATGCAGTCCTGATACGTCCACTGGTAAAGGTGCGGGGGGTTCAGACAAGTTAAGCAATCTCAATGCGTGCTCGGCAAGAACAACGGGGTCATGGAGACCGCTGTGCAGGGCTCCATGCCTGGCCCGGGGACCGCGGTTGTCCCGAGGCAGGTCCCTCAAGGACACCACATCCAGCAGTTTGTCATTTCCCTGGAGCAGCGTAAACAATATTTTAAACCATGACCTCCCGGCATGCAGCGCCTCCAACACCCCATTAAATAGTACTAGCTTCAAACGCAGGTAACCGCAACAGATGAGTAAAGGTAGCGGTCGTGTGGCGACAGCCCCTTGTGTATAACCCCAGCAGGCACTACCATTTTCCTGCCCTCAGTCCATTTGCACTCCCCCCCCTCCCCCTCCAAAAGTGCGCACGCTGGTTTTGCTAGCCTGTTCTGCAGGGAGGCACCTCCCTTCTGCCCTTTTCAAAACATGACATCCTCACCCTCACATCACCAACAATTAACATCACCACCACCACAGCCAACAACATTCTGCCTACCAGAAATAGCACTCTACACTGTCACATACCAAACCTTGTCTACAGAAGGGCCCTTTGGGTGTTTAGTCAGATACAGAACCTGCGTTTTAGCAGCAAAAGACCTTGAGACCCACACATAGAGGATGCTTCGGTTGCACAGCAATAAAAGTCAGAAAGAACGAGGTGAATTGTGTATACTAGTAGACCTACTCAATTGTGAAGTCATCTCTAGAAGCTTTTCTCGCAAACATGCACTGAAAGGGGTGCTAACCTGCATCAACTCAGCCAGAAATGTGTTAAGAGAGGTCTCCTGAACAAGTCCCCAGTCGTCAAAGTCTGTACCATGTGCCATGCAAGTACTGTTTCTGTAGTCTCCTTGCCCGCTCACAACCGCTTTCTCCTCGGCCGCCACGGTATGTTCGCTGGACAGGGATGATCTTGAACCCACTCTGCTGCCAATATCCTCAGTTTGAAGTGCAGTGTGGTCCACAAGTTGCACCACATAAAGGCGGTTGTCTGAATACCCTCCTTTACTGTCACCCTGGATGTCACCAGGTTGCCCTGTGGATGCCCCATCCACCTGGGCAAACCCATTGGGCACCCCAAAGTGGTTTGGGCCATTCCGTGGTACATGCACAGGAGGCGGGCTTAAGTGTCTGGCCACTTGATGGCCATCTGATGTGCTGTCTGTGGCCTCATGAGGTGGCAAGGGAGATGGAAGGCAGCTAGACGGGCTGCGATTTCGCTGCTTGGGCAAATTCCCCTGACAAACTGCATAGGTGGGCCGATTGTAGTCACTCCCTGACACCCCTGCACATGGGGTTGAACATTTTCCGAACGTACATGCGGTGTGTTTGGCTTAGAGGCTTCCACACTTGTTCGATCCCTCATAACTCATCTCCACACCCTGTAAATGCTCTTGCACCATATTGGAGATCCAGAACTGTTCACCATTCCATTTGCTGTTCAAACAAGCTGCAACATCCATTATCTGCAAGCCTTTTCATTGGAACACCACAGGAGAGATTTGCACAGTAACAAACGATGATCAGATGTGATCAGGCCGGTCCAAATGACTGTAACTCTGCAGCCTATGTGACCAGGCCACCTTGTCGGATTGCCTCATCTGAAACCTAAGCTACCCCACCATCCGAGAGCAGCTGTGGGATCTTCTGGCCCAAACCAAGGTGCCAAGTCACCCGTTGAAGTAGCATAATTGGGCACAGATTTCACATTCTTCACTTGATTGGAATCTAATGCCAGTCCCATGCAATGCGAAGAAGATCACGTACGTTAACTGAATAACAAAGTATTCTTAAACAACGAGACTTGCAACAACGATCTAGTTTCCTTGTACAATGTTGTATTATCGCTGTGTGATGCACGAGTCAAATCATACCAACACGCTTTAACTCACCAAAGAGATATCGTAAGCTTCCAAAGAAGTCGCATTGAATAACATCTGCTAGCGCAGGCCTTCCTTGGGGATGCGTCATACAGTCAGCGGACGGTGAGCAGTCGAACACACTTGGATGTTGAAAACAAGAAGCATCTGGATTTGACTGCTTGATAAGCCAGAAAAATGTCAGTTCTTCGAATAAGCATAGGGCTCAAGAAAATTAACAGTCCTGCAGTAGGACTGTAGGCCCGGCCGATTACGGATCCCTGGGTCAATCCAGTCCCGGCATCTCCATCTCAGCACGTGATCTCGAACTTGGAATCAGCAAACTTGAACAGGTCACACCACAGGTGCTGTTCAGGATAATATAGACTTAAACAGACACCCTACTCAATTTGCTCAAGTGCTAAGTGCCCTTAGTCGGTCAGGCGAACAGTATGCATCTACGGTTCAGGTTGGTGTCCATGGCACCACGAAAGTCGGCAAGATGTTTGGTTGTTTTAAGGTCAACAACATTTACCAAAACCAAGGAGTGATGGGAAAGTAATACCATTGGAACACAATTTATATTCATGCCTTGTTTGCTACACTCCAGCTGGCCTCAGCCCGAGTGTCGCAGAGTAGCACCAGCCCTTCATGGGTGGAAACCTGCGGAGCTGTCTGGAGGGGCAGAACGTGCGAGTAACCTCGTCGAACGTCCTTATAGTTCCCCCATTTGAATGTGCTTGGCTTTCAGACGAGATTTTGCAGCTCAAAGAAGGTGCAGGGTGCCTCGATGTATCTGTGAAAGGTGGGGTGTTACTGGCCCTTCCGGGTACTGATTGCACAAATTGATCAAAGCGCTTTGATCCTTTAGCTACTATAATCATCAACATATCTGGTCCCATATGCGACGCCAGTGCCTCCACCTAGGCACAAGCTGCAAGCCACACTTACAACTTGCTGAAGGCCCAGTCGCTCTTTGTGCAGGGGAAAATGATGTTACCATCATTTTCAAAGGCATGCCCGGATCCAAGCGATTGCAGCACACAAGTAACTATACAGTCATTCTGGGAAGCCACCGGAACAGTTGTCTGAAGTTTGAAAGGGATACAGTTCTGTGTCAACAGGTGTGTTCCCTGAACAACTTTCAGAACATAAGGCGTGTTGAAGTGCATGTTTTGCTTGTGGAGTTGCTTGTTGCATAGGTATGGTCTGCCTCCGCAAGTTGCCCTGTAAACGTAAAGGGAAAGAGGCAGGGAGGGTTGGCTAGGTCCAGTTCGTTCAATTTGACAATTGAAAGTTCTTACTCGAAGGAGGTTAATGGGATTTGATTGGTCCTCAGGTTGAGAATGTGCCAGGAGCACGAGTCTCAAAGGATGAATTTACTCGGTTCTGGATAAACTACAACAAGGGGTCAATATCTGTCGGGGCGGGTCCCCCGGGTACTGCCCCTTGGTACACATGGACGGATTCAGAGCCTCTGAAAGACATTCAGCATGTTGGCCTAAGTGCGTGGGACCGGCATGTGGCCTACAAGGACATTAAGATGCACGCCACTCTTCCCCTTTCTGCAGGTCATGTGGTTGGGGTGAGTGACGCTCTTCACCTCATGAATGATCCCTGGCCAAAGCTCCCTGCGTCCTAAGATAGTTGCAGGAACGTGCACTTTAGCCTGGTGGGGAGGGAGGGATCCTGTCAGGCTAAGGTGCACCAGAAGAGCCGCAATATGCACAGGGAATCAGGCATGCAGACGTGTTTACTTGAATTTGTGGCTGTGGAGTGTGGGCCACACGAGCAGCATAGAATGTGTGGAGCATTTGAAGAAGTGTAAGCAGACGTGTGTCAAGAGCAGCATAAACATGCGTGGATCAAGTAAAGGTATGTTACTGGAAAGAGGTGAGGGCCACTTTGCAGAATCTTGGCGGTCAAATGCAGGGCTGTGTATAAGATCCCCTACGAGGAAAAAGGCAAGGGGAATTGGACATATATCAACGTCTTGCATTGCAGTCTTGAAAGAAGTGGGAAAGGTAAGCAATTCATGTGGGGGAAAGGGAACCACGAGGATCCCAGTGGGGTGGGGGGAGACAATGATGCGAGTAAGGAGAGTAAGGAGGGAGGGAGTAGGGGCTAGTATTCATTCCATAAAAGTTAGACTGGACGCTGGGGACCCTGAAGGGCAATAAGGGTGCAGTTTTTCAGGAATATCAACGTGTGCCAAACCTCTTGTTATGCCGGCCGGTCAGTTTGTTTGACAGCAAGTGCAGTGTATTTGAAGAGAGAAGTTAAAAAATGTGGACGAGAGTTTGGGTTTCTTTTTCTGACTTGCCACCCATTTTCAAGAACATTGCAGGAAGATCGATATGTCCTTCGCAGGGGGCTGGGCGGTCCTTGAACAGCATACAATCCCTGGAGGTCATGTGTTGCACAAATATTCGAGAAACCCTTGGAGCTCACACAGTCTGCGCGGCTCTGGAAGTGGTACACCGTTTAGAACCTGCCCTGCCGCAGCTACAGGCCTCTCTGTTGAGCTACCTGGCTGGAAATTTTGACAGCGTTGT
>KV908484.1:68235-70735 GCA_002005505.1 Botryococcus braunii | reverse complement strand
TCCCTCTCTCTCTTTCTCCCCCCCAACTCTCCCTCCCACCCCCCCCCCTTGCCCCTCCCTCCCCCGACAGGGCAAAGCCTCCAGCTCGGCAGTGCCCTCCAAAACATCCCCACATGCTCGTGTTAGTTTGTGTGCATGCTGGCTCGTGTGTCTCCGAGACGCGCGCACGCGCGTGTGTGTGTGCGCGTGTGCGTTTGCGCGCCCGCTCCTGCGCGCTCGTGTGCATGTGTTCCCTCCTGGAGGTTGCTTGCTTGTCTGTGTGAACTGCAGATGATGCTACCATTCCATGACGCTAGCATTATATTCTTCAGCACGTATCGGCACAATCCTTGTCTGCTCTATTCGGAGGGGAGAGGGATTTTATGGCACCGCTAGTAGTCTTTCTTTTTTGTGAGATGCCATTGCTGCATCTGGGGCTTGTCTGCTGGAGAAAGTTTCTGAAAGGGAGACATTTGTCTCAAGGATGATGCTTCTTTGGTGTGTGCACAGGGTTCTAATGATGGAAAGATGTGGACGGATTTGCGGAAGCACGTCAATGACAGTACTATTCGGATGGTCGGACAGTATGCCTCATGGCCACTGCCAGTTACTGGGCATCCCCCTTTCCGTATGTTTCGGATCCTTCTTTTGGGGCCAAATGCATCTCCTGGGTCCCGCAAGGATACGATTGCCCTCTCTGGCTGGGAGCTGTATGGCTACCTTTCGCGGGCGTAGGATCGTTCAGAGGAATGGAATTGGGGCTTTCGGGGATTTTTGTGACTGTTAAGAAACTAAATGAAAGCTCCAGCCTCTTGCGGTGTCTCCTTGCTGAAGTGTTCTCTACCACGTTGGTCTTGCGAGTATGTTTAGCATAAGGTTAGTTTTTTATCGGTGTAATTCCATGCCCAGATATGCTTTGTAATCAGGTGGAGCGGGGTCCCCCTCCCCCCACCCGGAGGGGAGTTCCCGATCGGTGAGGTATTACCCGTGTATTGTCCATGATGGCCATGGGTTTGTATGATATTAAGCGGGTAAATTGCGGGTATTGAAATTTTGGTATTCATTGCGGGTTATGCAATTTTGGTTCCGCAGTGCGAAGTGCGCAGTGTTACGCTGTCTGAAGATGAGCAAGCATCCTTCTATTTGTGGTCTCGGCATTTCGGCTATAATCTGTACCCACATCTGGGGCAAGAATCGCTGGAGATGAGCTGCTTGGCAGCGAGTTAACTGCCAAAGTGTGGTTCCTCATTGATATGAATGCGTGCATGTGGCGAAGGGAGACAACCATAATATACATGTGCGTTATATACATACCGCAGGACAGATAGCCAAGAGATGTTTCTGCATCTGAAATGTAGTGTCCTGATGTATCGGCTTGTGAGAGTAGTTAGTTTGCAGATGAAATAATTGGAGAAAGGCGCTCCCATGGAGCCCTGTGCTGGAGCTTGAATCGATGGGTCAGTCTTAGACTTATAATAAATATCAGCTGCCACATGACAAACCCAATCCAGTTTGGGTACTTCTGCATGCGCCCTGAGGCGAGCACGGCGGCCAGATGTCGGCCAGCCACTCGTTCTGGACATTGTAATGGACTTAATTAGTAGTCAATGGCATGACTGCCATGTTGCAGTTTTGCCATTGGTTAACATTTGTAACATTGCTGGACACTCCAGGGTCAAAAATGTCTTCCGCAAGACTATTATCTGGGTTTGGATACGTAATGCGTTCAAGTTCGCCAACCCTTGAATCACCTCTTATTTTGCCAGTCGTACTGGTACGCGTGACTTCCTGTTGATTGTCAATTTATTGCAATGGGGCGTCTGGCATCAAAAGGTTCAACCTCGAAGGGACATCTGAGGGCCATGTGTAAGCAGGAAGATTTTGACGCATTAAGGTAGCACAAACAAGCTAGTCAAGACTATGCTGGCCCATAAACGAGGCTTCTGCAGCAAATTTTGTCTGATACGACATAGTGATTGTCCAGTTCCGGAAGTGGACAAAAATAATCAACGTGTGCCTTCGGGATCTGGTTTAGTTTTTATCCACTTTCTTTGTTTGGGTTTTGGTGAGCAGGAATGGATGAAGGGCATGTCACTTCTGAACGCTGATGCGTGAAGTCCAGAAAATGTATATAACGCTTTCGTTCTGAGCTAACCCTTGAGCGCGCTCCATTGGTTCAGTGACACTAGTGACACTAGAGTACTCACGCCCTTCAGTGACTGGCACTCAGATGTCCGTTTTATAGGACTGTTCAGAGGAGAATTATGGTCGAGTCCATCGTGAGGCCCAATGGGATGAGTCCATCGTGAGGCTTAATGGGATGAGTCCATCGTGAGGCCCGGGAGCATCTGTGGTTCTCAACTGACCATGAGACCCCTCCTCCTCCGGGGCAGCAAGTTGATATGGTTTGGCACCAGACATCTTGTATACCCAGGTTGATGTGCACGGTTTAAAGGTCAGACCACACACGCATGGAAAAGCTCGAGCCCTAATCCAGAATTTAATTTAATTACCCCTTCAA
>KV908484.1:60735-63235 GCA_002005505.1 Botryococcus braunii | reverse complement strand
TTCAACTGTCCATTGTTAATGAAGAGGATAGCAGTTGCAATTTACTTTGGTTAGCAGCATGCTTGGGACTATATACATTGGAACATAGCAAAGAATTGTGGTTATAACCTAATTAGGGGATATAAAAATGGTTTACACATTTTCAGTTGGGGCTAATTGGCCGCCATTATGTTTCGGTTTTTTAGCTGTCGGGTGAAAGACTCAGTTTTTACTTTTACTTTTCTGTTTTTTGCTTTTCACATTCTTGCCATCTACATATTTGTGCTTATACGGTGCAGCTGGACGTGTGGATGACTGAAGTGTCCATGAAGTTGTAAAGCTTAAACAATTTCATCTACAAATTTGTAGGTGAAATGAAGAGGTTAAGATGTATTATGTGTGTTGGGAGCATTCCCAAGCAGCAGAGGCCAGCTTCTCAGGCAGTTCGAGTCATCAGCCACCACCTGTTTGGAGACATACCCGCCCCTGCGCTCATTGGCCTTGCCCAAGGTGCGCTGGGCGGACTTTCAGAATGTCAGAAGTTTTCAGAATTTTGGGATGTCAGAGTTTCAGAATCTTGGGATGTCAGAATTTCAGAATCTAGGAATGTTAGCGTTACAGGATTTCGGGATGTTAGTGTGCAAGACTTAAAAGAAATCAGAACAAGAAAGCAAGCAATACATCAACGTGTTGCTTATATATGTACGCTCTATCCTTGAGTGACGTAAAGTGAGGCAGTTCATGAGTTTGCTGATATATAGCCATTAAGTTTTGGAGCAACCAAATACCGCATTGCCCTGAATGCGTCGACAATCATCACTGTACTCAGTCTAAAGATAACACGGGCACAGAATGCATACTAACAAATGGACCACTAGAATGATGCATGCGAAATAAATTGCTACCTTGCCCTGCAACTGGCAGAAAGTCGGCCTGTCGCTGCCATATGGTAACAACAATGCAGTGGGCCCCCATCCCGAAAGTACACCACAAATTGGGATCATGCGAGCATCAAAACGCATGTGGACAACCAGCAACCATTGAATATAGGCAGCAGACTGACCAAGACCACATATAACATCATATCTTACGAACATTCTCCTCAGACCCATCCAGAGCCACCAAGAATCTAACCTCACCACCAGCAAAAGTAAACTATTGTCTTGCAGGCACACAGGGTTTCCATGTGTAAACAAGGACAACCCCGAAACTTTGTGTCAACGTCTGGTGTATCCCAACAAGGAAGCTTTTGTAGCCAATCTCAGCCTCAGTAACAGCAAGGGTATGAGGCGCGCTCGCGCACACCCACCACCCACGCACACGCACACACGCACACACACACACACACACACACACACACACACACACACACACACACACACACACACACACACCCCACACCCCCACACACACCCACACACGCACACGCGCGCGCGGGCGCGCGCGCGCGCGCGCGCGCACACACACACACACACACACACACACACACACACACACACACACCCACCCAACCCAAAGTGCAGCGCAAGGTGCAAATGAAGTACAAGGCAAGTACGCTCTCCAGCATTATCCTTTCATTAGAATGCAAGGAGAAGCTGTACTGGTGGTAAGAGTGATAAAGTGGAGTATGCGGTAGTCTGGACCCCTAGATCATAAGAACAGATTTTAGTCTTTCAGCCTCGTTGTCCCACATCTCATGCATCTCCCGTCAATATCAACCAGGTGCTTTCCCTGTATGCACATGCGGGCGAAAAGGGACGGTCGCACGTACGGCAAAAAGGTACGGGCGCACGTACGGCGAAAAGGGACGGGCGCACGTACGGCAAAAAGGGACGGGCACACTGTTTGCTGCACAATCTTGGCTGTTAGTAGGGGAGTGGCACGACGAGCATGTTCAACCGGCATCACGCATCCCAAGCATCAAAAGCGCGGTGGTGTGTGAAGTTGGCATTTGCCACATGGAATGTACGTTCCATGTGTCACATGTGACACAGCCACGTGAAATTTGAACATCTGCCATACCTGAAACGGGGACTAAGAACCCCTCTTGCCCGATTGAACTACTGAATTGCTGCTAAGCACGTGCTTTTTCAAATCACGGCCATTATTTTGCCATTGGAAGAAAACAAGTTAACGACGATGACCCCGGCCAAACGCTCATGGTCGACCACACCTGCATTCGCACACGCGCGTCCTCCCTGGTCTGGAGACTAAGACACTCACAAAAGCCCGTATACGTCCACCCCATTGCTGCGCCCGCTCCGCCCAGGCTATGGCTACCCATCGGTTGGGAAGTACGTACTTCCCAACCGATGGGTAGCCATAGCCTGGGCGGAGCGGGCGCAGCAATGGGGTGGACAGATTGACAAGTAGGCAAAAGTAGGATTTCCACGTGGCACAAAAGCCTTGTTTCTTGCTAACACAATAACTAAAAAGCTAGGCAAGCCAAGCTGTGGCTTGTCTTAAGGGAACTCAATGAGAATGCTGGCAACGTTGCGCCCCATGCATGATGCACCCCTGA
>KV908484.1:33690-56159 GCA_002005505.1 Botryococcus braunii | reverse complement strand
GGACAGATAATTGCAACTGGTTCCCTGTGCTTGAGCAGTGCAGAACAGCAACCCCTGTGGCTTCACAATGTGCATTGTGTTCCTTCAGCTACAGCTAATCTGATTTCAGTGACAGCTGCTATACGTGATGGGGCTAGTTTTGTGACAGACAGTGTGGGAAGTTACACTGGTATGCGTGGCGCTCAAAACTGGTCTTGTTCAGTTGCACAGAGAAATGGCCTGTATTTCTTGCAGAAGGTCAGTCCAGTCAGAAACCCTGTCTCTGTGTTTGTTAACACAGCCAGAGCACCAGTCGCTCATGATTGCAGATTGAGAGCACTGTGGCACAGTAGACTGGGGCACCCAGGAGTTAATTGAGCGACTGCAGTCTGAAGATTTGGTCCTGCATCCTGTATTCTCTCCCTTGCGCACTGTCACTCTTCGTGTGAAGCGTGCATTCAAGAAACACAGTCGTCCCCTTTGAACAGTCAGAGCAGCCACTGAGCCCTTGAGAGAATTCATTTGGACACAGTTGGCCCATCTCCCCTACAGCTATTACTGGGGAGCGCTTCTTTGTCACGATTGTGGATGAGGCTACGCACTACGTCATAGCCCTGGCAGTAAAAACCAAGGATGCAATCAGCAGTGCAGTCAGAGACCTCCTGATTTTTTGGCAGAGGCAGTTGAACCGCTCTGTTAAGTGCATTCGTACTGACAGGGGGACAGAATTCCTCAACAGTACATTGAAGGGTTTCTGTACGCAGGAGGGAATTAAATTTGAGACCTCTGCAGCATACACGCCTCAGCAAAATGGCGTTGCTGAACGGATGAACCGAACAATCAAGGAGAAGGCCAGAACACTCATGTTGCATGCAGCTGCCAAACAGTCACTCTGGAAGGAAGCAGTGGAGACAGCCTGCATCCTGTACAATATGGACCTGTGACTGGACGTGACAAGACGCCTTATGAAGCCTTCCATGGGGTAAAGCCCGATGTATCCCTGCTCAGGACTTTTGGCTGTCTAGCACATGTGCACATACCTGATCACCAAAGGGGAGTGTTTGAGTCTAAGACCTCCCCTGGTCTCTTCACAGGGTATTCCAGTGTGTCAAAGGCATATAGAATTTATATGGGAAACGGGATTTGGAAAGAAAGCAGAGATGTTACCTTTCTGGAGCACTTAAGGGGCGCAGACAGAGTGGGGCTTAGCACCATGTCTCCTGTGAGTCCAAATGCAGTCCAGCAGCCCTTTGCCTTGCCTTTTGTACAACAGGAGGGCCAGCAGTCCTTGGGTCAGTTGTCTTTTTGGGACTCAGATGATCCTGAGCCTCTCTGCAACCGAGAGGTCAACGTGCAGCAGTCCGGACCTGACTCCCCCTGTGCAACCACCCCTGTGCAACTACCCATGTGCAATCAACCCTGTGAGAATTCTGAGACTACAAGTGTCAACGTGGACGGGGAGCCCACTTCCTCGGAGCTGAGCCATACGCAGTCCGGCCACAGCTGGTCCGTACTCGGACACATGGAGAACCTGGCGCGAGGAGGCGAGGAGACCAAGTCACACATGCAACGTTTGAATAATGTGCAAGAATGTGTTCGAATGGAAGTTGGGGCCATGGGTGTCCGAGGGCAAGACGGGCTGACCCGGCAGCAACGGTATGATCAGAGAGTAGCAGCACGTGAGACTGCAGCTGAGGTCACTGTGGAACATGATGGAGATGTGAGTGATGGAGAGAATAGGAGAATGTCAGAGGCCATTTGCCCAGGGGAAGCAACGGAAGCTCAGCCTAATGGACAGGACTTGGCCAGGCTGGAGGGCATGTCTGATCATGTAAGCGCTGAGAGTGAGGCAAGAGAGGTCAGTTTGGAGATTTCCAATCAGACACTTGATGGACAAAGGGAGTCTTCAGATGGCCAGGCTCTGCGTGCTTGTGAGGGACACACTGGGGAGTCACAGGTGTGTTGTGAGAGTACAAGCGTGGATGAGAGAGACACCACTGCAGGGTGTCGCACAGTGCCAGATTATGCTGCGCCTTTGAGTGATGAGTGCGTTTGGGACATGACGAGTGATGTAAGACCCAGATTGAGTGGAGCAGCATGTGAATCCTCCAAGGAGAGAAAGCTGCAGACACCTCCAGAGTGGGAGAGAGTCAGAGAGGTGTGTAACGCAGTAACCTCGAGCGAAAGAGTAGTGGAAGCACGTGCGTGTGAGCCTAGAGAGGATAGCCATGTTGTGCATGATCACAATCTGAATCCTGTAAAGGGTAAGATACCTGGGGTGAGGTGGTCCAAGGTGCCAATCCCTGGAAACCTCAGGGAGGCGCAAAGATCCCCTCAGTGGGAATTCTGGCGCCAGGCAATGCAAGAGGAGCAAGATTCTCTTGATGCGCACGAGGTGATGGAGTACGTTGAGAGACCCAGGGGACACAAGGTGATCCCTGTGCATTGGATCTTCTCTGTGAAGACTGATGCACATGGGAACGTGTTGAGATTTAAGGCTCGGCTTGTAGCCCAGGGCTGTAGACAGATTCCTGGAGTTGATGTAGATGAGGTCTTTGCACCTACCAGTAGCTATGGGTCCAGGAGGACTTTGCTAGCAACTGCTGCAGCAAAGAACATGGAAATTCACCAGGTGGATATAAAGACCGCCTTTTTGAATGGTGAATTAGAGGAGGAGGTGTATGTGACACAGCCTCCTGGATTTGATAATGGCAACCCCAACATTGTGTGCAGACTGCGTAAGGCCCTTTATGGCCTGAAGCAGGCTCCCAGGGCTTGGCACAAGACCCTGAATGAGAAGCTGCTGAGTATGGGATATGAAGTGTGTAAGAGCGATGCGGGAGTTTACATAAAGAGACACGAGGATGGGGAGCTGTCATACATGCTTGTGTATGTTGATGATCTTTTGATTGTGGCAATGGGTGCGGAAGAGATAGAATGGGTGAAAAAGGAGCTGTTGGCAAGCTTCAAGATTCATGACCTTGGTGAAGTCAAGGACTTCTTGGGCTGCCAGATCCTGAGAGATAGAGAGAATCGGTGCTTATCACTGAGCTGCGTGCCTAAGATTGATGCACTGTGTGAGAAGTTTGGGGTGAGTGCTGAGTCACGTACAGTCGATACTCCCATGAGTAAAGACTTTGTGATGTCTGGGATGCCGCAGGTTACAGTGGGTGAGACCAGCTTTGGGTCTGGGACTCCACTGCCTCCCGGGCATAGATATTGTGAGCTTGTTGGGTCTCTGTTGTATATTGCTAATACAACTCGACCTGATATAGCTCAGGCTGTGGGTGTTCTGTCCCGTTACCGGAACGCTCCCACCACTGCCCACATGAATGAGGGCTTGAGGGTATTGAGGTATCTTCAGTCTACTCGAGAGTGTGTCTTAGTGCTGGGAGGGAAAGGGCCTGTGTTAGAAGGTCATGTTGATGCAGATTATGCTGGCGATATTGACAGCAGGCATTCTACCTCGGGATATGTGCTATCAGTGTTTGGCAGTGCTGTGGTCTGGGGTAGTAAGAAGCAACACTCAGTTGCTACCTCCACTGTGGAGGCAGAATTCATGGCAACCAGTCTGGCTATTAAGGAGCTTAACTGGCTGCGTGGGTTCATGGAGGAAATCGGAACTCCTCCTTGGTCAGTGAAGCTATACTGTGACAATCAGGGGTGCATTGCTAACCTGAAAAACCCACTGTATAGCAAGTATACTAAGCACATTGCAGTGTGCTTCCACTTTGCACGTGAAGCTATTGCAAAGGGGCAGGTTACACTCTGCTATGTGGAGTCTGCAAGGAACAAGGCAGACATGCTGACAAAGCCTCTCGCTCGCCCTGCCTTCCAGATGCACAGGCGAGGGTTTGGACTTGTGAAGATGACATAGGTGACAGGGTGCTGTCAAGGGGAAGTGTTGAATGAATTGGTCAATACTGTACTTAGTGACATCCCCTGTCACATGCCATCAACAGCAGTGTAAACTATAGCCGTTATAGCCCTTTATGAACGGTATAGATCATACTCGTACCTCAATGACATAACACGTGACTTGTACGATATGCGTTCTCAATAGACATTACGTATGGTAGTACTTTAGGATCCCTGCAGTCCGAGCCATCCCTGGGCAGCCCAGGAACGGCTCGGTACTTGTCCGAAGCATGTTGGTATCCTTGACCAACCTCTACTGTTGGAGAGTGCTGTGTGCTGTTCCTGGAAACGTTGTAGCGTGGACGGTTTTTCCCACAGGCTACGAAGTGACGCTGCCGTCGTGCCATCACTGCAGGTGTGTTTAGGATTCTCAAAGCCGTTCCAGATATGATTGTGCTCAAACATTCAGACCAGTTAGATATTACTGCTGTGTGCATTGATGAGAGTGCATGACGAGAGCGCACTGAATGTTTGACCTCATTGAGACTTATGTTGACGTCCACCGTTGTGGCGGTAAGATAGTTTCACTGTACAAACATCACAAAGAGACCTTGCTGAGTTACTGATGAACTATTATTGTATTCTAGTGACGTAAAGTAGACATCGCAAGGCCTCTTTGGTGCTGAACTCTGCTATCAGGCAAGGCGTAGTGTTACGTGGTCTTTAGCAAGAGTGAGAGCAGTTAAGATCATTTGTAAGACTTGTCCGAAGCATGTTGGTATCCTTGACCAACCTCTACTGTTGGAGAGTGCTGTGTGCTGTTCCTGGAAACGTTGTAGCGTGGACGGTTTTTCCCACAGGCTACGAAGTGACGCTGCCGTCGTGCCATCACTGCAGGTGACGCCGCAAGCAGAAATGCTTGACACCGCCATCTCCAATTTAACAAGCACTCCACCACCTTATGCAAAAAGAAAGAAGGGCGTAAGGGTCTTCACAGTCAGAACGCTTGAGCAGGCAAACCTGCGAAGGAAGATGGGCTAGGCTAATTGCAAGGGCAATGGATGGGTCGTGCACATGCAACGCAGAGAATTGAGGTGTTCATCTCAAGGTTCACCCACGTAACTGCTTGGCAATGGATGGGCAGTCCACACACAATGCAGAGCCACGAGATGGGTCTCGGGAGGCTGGCGGCGCTAACCCGCAAACATGTTACAGACTTCGCTAATGGAGATGGGTGGCCAGCCTCACGATAGTTGAGTACAGGGAGGGAGGTCCTCTTGCATGTTGCTGAGGGCAGGCCCCAACCCGAGACCCGGAGGGGCCCGCTTGCCCCTGGTGAGGCAGCTGAGACTGAGCCACTCCTTGCTGTAACGGCGCAACAAGCGATGGAAGTTGCTGCTGCCACACCGATTCACCCGACCCACCTAGCCCGGGAGGAACCACTTGCTGTCCTGGGACCAGAAGTCCTCCAGGTGCTCCCCAAGTCATTTGGCCGCCCACCTGTTGTTGCAACAGCTGAGGATTCATCCTTTGATCAGGAGAGCCCTGCGGCCCCCATGCGCCACCGGCGAAATTCCCAGGTACACCTTGCAGGCCCTGATAGCCAGAGCCAACCCCGGGGGTGGCCGGACTTTGCTGAGCGGCGTGAGCAGGCTGCAGGATCTGAGCCACGATTTCTTGCAATTGATGATGCCTCACCGATCCACCCAACCCACCTTGCCCGGGAGGAACCACTTGCTGTCCTGGGGCCATGGAAGTTACCGGAAATCCTCCAGGTGCTCCCCAAGTCATTTGGCCGCCCACCTGTTGTTGCAACAGCTGAGGATTCATCCTTTGATCAGGAGGGCCCTGCGGCCCCCATGCGCCACCGGCGAAACTCCCAGGTACACCTTGCGGGCCCTGATGGCCAGGGCCAACCCCGGGGGTGGCCGGACTTTGCTGAGCGGCGTGAGCACGCTGCAGGATCTGAGCCACGATTTCTTGCAGTTGATGCTGCCTCACCGAACCACCCAACCCACCTTGCCCCGGAGGAAGCACTTGCTGTCCCGGGGCCACCGAAGTTACCGGAAGTCCTCCAGGTGCTCCCCAAGTCATTTGGCCGCCCACCTGTTGTTGCAACAGCTGAGGATTCATCCTTTGATCAGGAGGGCCCTGCGGGCCCCATGCACCCCCGGCGAGATTCCCAGGTACACCTTGCGGGCCCTGATAGCCAGGGCCAACCCCGGGGGTGGTCGGACGTTGCTGAGCGGCGTGAGCAGCCTGCAGGGCCTGAATCACAATTTCTTGCAACTCATGCTTCGGGAGTGAAAGCAACTGCTCCATGGGGCTCCGCGAGGAGAGCTGTGGAGGCTCCTGTCAATGTCTCCCTGAACCCCACGTGTCATGGACTTAACCCAATGGACGTCGCAGGGGAACGGTTTGGCCCTGGCAAGCCAAAACTTCAAGCACTTCATGCTACATACACAGGAAGTTGAAGACTATCCAGCTATTCATTGAACGCAAAGTAGAAGGTCAGCTGAAAGGGTTGAGCCGAAACCGCTGAGGGCGCTCACTGTTAGGTGAATATCGAAGGGAAACAAAGGCGATCAGTAGAGACACATTCAAAATCACGGAAACTAGAACATTGGCTAAGCGAAGAACGAGAGTTATTGGCCGCTTTCCTCTAACATCGAAGTTGTTACTGTTTCTGCAAGACCAAAAAGGATGGTCTGGCAGCTTCGAAATTTTCTTGTACAATGGAAAAATTCAAGGAACAAGCTTTGTAAAAGTCCCAAAGCGAAAGGTGTAAGTCGCACTCCTCATAGAGACCCCGTAGACGTCAAAAATGAACATAGAGAGTGCAGATTACATTTAACACTTATACATTGTCACCATAGCAGGTATTGATTAGCAACAAGAACTACACCCGGGCTTTCATTTTCCAACACGTTATAATAGGTAGCGACATTCTTCTCGCCGACATACATAGCACACACAATGGGATGCCCCGCACAGCTCGCGCAGCGAGGAGGAGGAGGAGAAGGAGGAGGAGGCTAAAGTGTGTCAGGGAGTCCTTACAGTGACGCGTAGCCCAAAGTAACCCGTAGTCGCCACCGACAAAACAAACGAACCAACCACCAGCGTCTAGCGTATGACCACGGCAAATAGCAATTTCTGGCCTTAAGCTCAGGTATCTTGAACATACGTACACACTTATGTTTAATGGCAAAATGTTGGGTTTGAATTCTGCACAGTTGGGCTAGACGGCTCCGCCGTCCACAGGAGGCTAGAGGGTTGTACAAGGTTCCAGTCGTACTGTACCGTATCAGAACCGGGTTAACCTTCATCGGGGTACGCACAGTCGCACCGGTACCCACAGCCCAACATCATATTATTATTAATATTTTATAATTGTTATCACCGTTGCTACAATTATTATTCTTATTATCTTACATTATCCAAATTGTAAATATTTTTATCATTGCCATGGTTATTATTATTGGCATTTCTATTAGTCGTATTATTATTGTATTGTTCTTATTGTGTGACTTCTACACGGGAATATACAATTTCTGCACTTACGGCCATTCGGATGTCGATACCTGACTATTCGGGCATCGGGGGCATGAGACTGATATATTTCACTTTTCCTTTAATATCTCTGCGTGTGCCGGTCCGGAGGGCGCCGGATACCCACAATCCAACCAGCTGCAGCCTCCCCCACCCTGTCCCCACCCATCCCTTTGCCTCAACACCCCACCATCCCCGTGCCCACCCAAATCCCTACTATGTAGTGTGACGTAGTATATGTAGACGATTTCCCATAGACCCCATACATACAAGTACCACCCCCCTCCCCGCCCCCCCCCCCCCCCCAAAAAAAACCAGCGATGCTATCAGGGGAAAACCCCCTACCAACCCCACCTTCCACGGATGTTGAGTATTATATGCTAAATTTAATGTTTAAAGTTCCGTACCTGAAATTGAAAGTTTGGGTGGGACTCCTGGTGGCAGATGTGGCCATCACCATGCCCCAGGAGGTCCCGTGTACATGCATGACGCTCTAGTGCCTTAGTGTAATATTAACGGAATAATTTGTGAGTTCTGCCAGGGTGGGCGCCCGGAAAAGCCAGTGTGGACTAAGCAAAACGAGGTTTACTGTTGTCTACGTGATACTGGCTAAAAGGAAAATCAGCCTGCAAATCATATGCCAGCAACTACCAAGTGTTTATTTGTTCAGCGAAAACGCAAAAGGTGTATATATATATCTAAAATATCTAAAATATCTAAAATTATATAATTTTAGATATTATCAAGTTTCCCGGGCCGGATCCCCTTATTTGCCCCCAATAGTCGCCACACACAACTCAAATTCACATTGCCGGACCCGGAAATAACCCCATGAGGTGATTATGATATCAGTACAGGTAAATAAAGAGTGAAAAGCAGGCAGGAGAGCTGTTTGTAATGTACCACGGGTCCGAAAAACGACAGAATGCACCCAGGCTGGTCACAGCAGGAGAGACATGCGTGGTAGTCCGTGGTAAAACAGACGACTAAAAGTCGATCGATATCGGGCCCACACCTGTAAATGCCCGTCGCAACTCCTGGTTAGCTTTCCTCTGGGCTGGTCTTCGGCGTCCGTCCGAAGAAGATGCACCGGGGCTAGGGGCAGCACCTGGTTCACCCGTACAATATTCCATTGCCACGGGAGGGCTAGTAAACCCCCAGAAGGATTGACTAAGGGCGAACAAGCACGTGACTCCAGATCACGAATGGACAATCAAAGATATTTCAGGTGAAACAACGGTGGAACAGGCTCGTTGATATAGAATACCAAAGGAAAGAATTCAAACAAGCAACTGAGGAAACCATTAGGTGGGTCCCTCCCTCTTGACTGATATACCCGGGGGACGGGTGGCTCTACGCACCTTCATTGGTATTAGTGGCCGTCGCCACTGGTTTGGGTAATATAAGACGATATTGCGAGGTTCGAAGCATGGAGTTTAGTGCCAGAGCACCTGGGAGGATTTCAGGGCAGTTCGAAGCCTGGGCAGCGAACTTAGAGGCCCCAGACGAGCTTGGGGTGCAAGCCCCGCCGAGTAAGACGTTATGTAGCGTGTTGTTAAGCAGGGAGGGAACCCCACATAAGCTTTACGAAGTGGCAGCTGTTCATTTCGGCGACATTAATGCTCTGACGCAAAACCAATTTGTGAAGTTAGTCTGTAAGACGGCGGTTCGATCCCCGGGGGACGCTCCGCACACTGTGGTTGTCGTGCATACTAGTCTGGTCAGCGCAGGTCGCGCATACTCTGAGGCTGTATTTAAAAACCCAGAGGCAGTAGCCCAGTTTGATCCTGAGAGGGTGCTATTGACGCCTCCATCAATATTCGACAAGCTAGACCGGGTGTTTGTCACGAAGATAGAGCCTCCGCCAGCGTGGGTGGGATACAGCGCGCAGATTGCCAAACAAAGTCTTGGTTCGCCGCCAGCGAAAGTAACAAAAAAGGTAAAAACCAAAAAAAAAAAAAAATTGAAGGCACAAGCAAGAGATCAAGAAGCCGCTCAAGCAGTTCGTCTTCGTCACAGTCCGAAGAGGACAGAAAGAAGCCTAGAACTGAAGCAGAGAAAGCGGCCCAAGTCAACAAGGTGAGTTATTATTAAGCACGGCAATTTTTTGGTTGGCTGAAGATTGTTTGACGTTGGCCCAAGGGCATGATTGATTGTGCAGCTGCAATGAGTTAAACCTGTGTGGCATGCTAACGCTGTGAGACCTATCCAGGGGAGCAAAGGACCTGAGGGGTGCAAAAGTAGGGATAGAGTTAGTTGTTGGGAGCGGTGAGTGTTGGGAGAGTGAGGTAAATCAGGTTAGCTAAGTAAGGGGGGCATATCCCTTGGAAAGGGGGGAAGAAAAACGGTGCTGCGATGGCAGGGCAGCAGCAGGTGCCAAAAGGGATTGGATTAGCTTGCAGAAAGGATGGGGCCGGAGGGCAGAGACCAGCCAGGAGACCTGGGCTGGGAGGGGTGGGCTGTGACCCTGTAGGCTAAAGGAATAAGACGGTGCTGCCAGGTAGGGCAGCGGGAAGTGCCCAAGGGGGCTGGATCCTCGTGGAGAGAGGATGGAGCTGGATGGTAAGGTGCCCAAGGGGGCTGGATCCTCGTGGAGAGAGGATGGAACTGGATGGTATTTGCCCAGCAAGGCAAATGGAATAAAAGATTGGTCCGATGGTGCTGCCATGGTGGGGCAGCGGGAGGTGCCCAAGGGGGCTGGATCCTCGTGGAGAGAGGATGGAGCTGGATGGTAAGGTGCCCAAGGGGGCTGGATCCTCGTGGAGAGAGGATGGAATTGGATGATATTTGCCCAGCAAGGCAAATGGAATACAAGATTGGTCCAATGGTGCTGCCATGGTGGGGCAGCGGGAGGTGCCCAAGGGGGCTGGATCCTCGTGGAGAGAGGATGGAGCTGGATGGTATTTGACCAGCAAGGCAAACGGAAGCAGGGATGTTGTTAAGACAGAGCAGCCCTTGTGAACTAACTAGGCTTAGCACACAACTGTACAGCAAATTTAAGGCACATTGAGGTTGGTTTCTAAACACACATAGATGTACTTGCAGTTACATAACCACATAAAGGGATATAGGTATTATACTTCAATTTGTAAAATACTGTCGTTTAACCAGCAGGACAGTCAGTACAAGGACCTGACATAAGGTACAAAAAAAAAGGTACAGTGAAGGTAAGTGATACTGCTATGCTAGATTACAAACAGACGTGCTGTACAGGATTACATAGAGAGGTGGTGGAAGATCACACAGTCACATGTTCCTCAATAACGCTAGCTTAGGAGGGTTGCCAGGTGTTGGGCAGGTTAGATGGTAACAAGGCAAGGAATAGCAGAAGGGACCAGCTAGGCGCTGGTATCTGCTATGGCGGTGCATGGAGGCTGAGGTAAGCCAGGGGCGCAGGGCAGCGCCAGGGACAAAATCAAGGCCTTGGAGGAGAGGGTGGCACCAGCTACTAAGAGCGAGCATAGAGACAAATGGCGGGATCAGGCCAGGAGGGCAGCAGAACTGCGACAGGACTGCAGCAAGGCATACAGGAAGGCGGAAAGGGGAGCGACAGACCTTTACAAGAAGGCACTGGCACTGGCTGCAGCAGAGCTCAAGCAGGGCAAGAACCTGGTTAATGGAGAATATGCAGACTTGTCCATAGAGGCTTGGTTTTCAGATATGAAGAAGCTGGAAGCTAAGGAAAAGGTAAGTGATTAGCCAGCCACGGGATAATACATAAGTTTCAGAAGTCTGCTAGGCTAAGAGGAGAGAGAGAGAGGCGAAGAGAGAGAGAGAGAGAGAGAGAGAGAGAGAGAGAGAGAGAGAGAGAGAGAGAGAGAGAGAGAGAGAGAGAGAGAGAGAGAGAGAGAGAGAGAGAGAGAGAGAGAGAGGAGAGAGAGAGAGAGAGAGAGAGAGAGAGAGAGAGAGAGAGAGAGAGAGAGAGAGAGAGAGAGAGAGAGAGAGAGAGAGAGAGAGAGAGAGAGAGAGAGAGAGAGAGAGAGAGAGAGAGAGAGAGAGAGAGAGAGAGAGAGAGAGAGAGAGAGAGAGAGAGAGAGAGAAGGGGGGGGGGTTTAGAACTATGCAGGCCAGAACAACATTTCCACAAGTTCATGCATGCATATACTGTGTGATTATTTGAAGCCAGTGGTGAGGCTGGAGGGATTATTCTCCATGTCGGGCGTATCCCCTAGACAAAAGGTTGCATCTGCAGGTTTTCATAGAAGGTGGTCGCACAGTTAGTAGAGAGCTGCAAGGGAGCAACATCATGCTATTACTCTATGGTAGTAAGCGTCCACAAACGCTTAGGAACTATGGGAGTGCAGATACAACAGCAACGCCAGAGTTGCAGGATAATAGGCTGGCTGGGCTGAGAGGGCAAGCATTAGGAAGGTCAGGGGCACATGAGGGAGTAAAACTGAGGCAGTCACACCGGTTGGTGCAGTGTAAAAATGTCAAGTAGCATGCAGGGGTGGGAACAGCCTTGGCTGCAAGGTCTGGGATGAGGAGGTTGGCAGGCTGGTGCAAGGCAAGTGACTGGAGCCCCTAGGGGTTAAGGGGGGGGGGGGGCGCGCTAAACATGACTTGCTTGCCACCAGATGGATACTTGGGCTTATTGTATTTGGAAAACATATTGAGTTGGTGGTGGAGTGGGCATGGAGGCAAGCGAGTGGGGTCCGGACGGTGGACGATCGTGAGAGAGAGTCGGTGGGGAGACCTCCCGGAGACACACGGATAAGGAAGGGTGGCAATGGGTGCAAGGATGCAAGGCTAAGGAGAGAAATATGGTACAAGAATGGCATGGGACGCAGGCTGGAGAGATAATCGGCTTGCTGGACTACTTGTTTGCTGAACACTGGGAGCTGCACTGCGCCCAGTTAAGAAAGCTGGCATACGAAGCTGGGCGGGAACAGCTAGCATCTCAACTGCTGGCGGTAAACGTTCAACGTGCCGCACCCGTGCCAAGCTACGTACCCAACTACAGGCCACCGGCAGGGAGAGGGCGTGGATTCCCGGCGGGTGGAAGAGCACGGAAGGAATTAGTAAATGGAGGGTACGACCTTACCCATTATCCCAATGCCAAACCGGAGCCCATGCACTGCTGCAGGGGCTGGTGGCTGGATGGAGTGTGTAATGCCACTGCAGGGATGGAAGGCTGTAAATTTCAACATGCCCCTGCCCACAGAGGTCAGGGGATGGCATCCACAAGTGCCCAGCCAAGGCTATGACAGGTGAGGGGGTGTCCATGGGAGATTTAGAGGTTGGAGAACCTGGCTGGAGGGAGGCAGGCTGGGCAGAAGCAGCAGGGCAGCATTCTGGGACTGGCAGTGAGCAGGGGCATGCGCCACAAGATACCAGTTGCGCGGCAGGGCTTACCAGGGGCCTACCCAAGATAGATGTTGAATGGGAAGAAGTGCAGCATGCTTTAAGAGCGTGGCAGGAGGAAGGCGTGACTGCAGGTGAAGGGCCTGAGCTAGGAACTCCACGCCTACTAGCGCAGGAGTGGGACCGGGCTTTAAAAGACGAAGAATTTGTAGCAGGGGTACCCAATAGTCGGCTAAGGGCCTGGGAGAGGTATTTCGTGTGGGCACAAGGGCAGGCGCCTTTGACTGCTGAACAACAGAAAGTGCTGAACTGGCTAAGACATGAGGTCAAACTGGAATGGGTAGGGGTAGACTCCAAGATACACTCGGAGCATCCAAGGTATCAAGATAGGAAACAGCAAGTGGTAGAATTACTAAAGACCACGCTGCCAGGGCAAGGGCAAAGGGTCCGAGAGCTGCTGAAGGGAGGCAGGCCTGGGGAGGTACAGTTTGCCAATAGAAAATCGGTTGAGCTGCATGCAGAGTTTGTCAGGACGTCTTTAGAAGACTTACTGCACACAGGGGCATTAATGGAAGTCACAGGCGACAAGGTACAGGTGTGCAGTGGGCTTGGGGTGGTGGCAAACAGAAAGGGCAAGTTGCGGCTTATTCTGGACGCTAGGTATATTAACCTGTTTGATAAATATGTCAGTTTCACGTATGAAAAACTGACTGACGTGCCACAGTATGCCAGGCCAGGTGTAAAAGGTTATGGGCAGTGGCGTATCCTGTAAGCAAGCAGACAGGTCGTAAGTTCGTGCCTCTCTAGCTACAGTCCTTGACGACTGTCTGCTCTTTTAGACACATGCAACTGCATGAACAAGACTGGCATCCTTATGTGCCCAGTATCTTTCCAAACCAGTTCCGTTACATGTTGATCTGTCAATGAGCATCTACACACGGATAAGCTCCTGACGGCTGAAAGCAAGTACCTTCCTATACTCAATCAAGACTCCGTCCCTTAGCTGTTTGGGAGACTTGATTGTCCACTAAGATGGTTCACTTACAAACAAGCAATCAAACATGAACACATTACCAATACACATCCTGCGTCACCGCACCTGTAAGCAAGCAGACAGGTCGTAAGTTCGTGCCTCTCCAGCTACAGTCCTTGACGACTGTCTGCTCTTTTAGACACATGCAACTGCATGAACAAGACTGGCATCCTTATGTGCCCAGTATCTTTCCAAACCAGTTGCTCGACTATGCGGTGATCGCAGCTTTAATAGTCCTTTCACGCTAACGCGTAATCTAAATCAGATTGTACCTTATGTTCGAAATAGACCTCATCCGAACGTGTCTTGAGGTACCTTATGTGGATAGTGGACCCGTATCCTAATAATGTACATTTGAAGATCACCTAAAGCACAAGGCATTCTATAATGTATGTTCACAACTCAACACTTCCCCTTGCCTGCATGCTTTATGTGTATCTTCTCAAACCTAGTGAATCACGATGACCAACAAACACGGGCTTAGCAAGTGGCTTGGTCATAATGTCAGCCACATTTCGAGCAGATTCTACATAGAGGATATCTACCTGCCCAAGTGCCATAGCTTCCCTAGCATAGTGGAAGCTTACTGCAACATGCTTTGTGAATTTGGAATAAAGGGGGTTCCGTAAATTGGAAATGCATCCTTGGTTGTCACAGAAAATTTTGACTCTCCAAGGTGCAGCTCCAATCTCTTCCAAGAAGCCCCTAAGCCAGTTGGCTTCCTTCACAATATGGCCGGCTGCCATAAACTCGGCTTGCACAGTTGAGGTAGCAACTGAGCTCTGCTTCTTGCTTCCCCAAACCACGGCACTACCATAGACTGATAGAACATAGCCAGTGGTGGAATACCTGTGGTCCAGGTCCCCAGCATAGTCGGCATCAACATAGCCTTCTAGCTCAGGCCCCTTTCCACCCAGAGTAAGAGCTAATTCTCTCGTATCTCTCAAGTACTTCAGCACTCGAATGGCCTCATTCCAGTGTGAGGTAGTGGGTGTCATTCTATACCTTGACAACACTCCAACCGCCTGAGAAATGTCAGGCCGGGTCGTATTGGCAATATATAGCAACGATCCAATCAACTCACAGTACCGATGACCAGGTGGCAGTGGGGTACCTGCCCCATGTGACAAACCATCTGAGGACTCGGGTCTGCTGCTAGCCACGAAGTCCTTGGACATGGGGGTATCAACCACACGCCCATCATCAGCAACCCCAAACTTTTCCACAAGAGCATCAATCTTGGGAGTGCAACTCATGGAAATAGTGCTCTGAACTCTATTGCGTAGGACCTGACACCCCAGGAAATCATTCACCTCTCCCAAATCATGGATGGTGAAGTCCTTCTTCAACAACTCTTTCCCCCACTCAATCTCTGCAACCAATCTGGCAACTATGAGAAGATCATCAACATAAACAAGAATAAAGGACAGGTTGCCATCAGGGGCCCTCCTGATGTATACACCCGCATCACTCTTGCACACACTATACCCCATCACGCTCAACTTGTCGGTCAAGGTCTTGTGCCAAGCCCGTGGGGCTTGTTTTAGACCGTATAGTGTTTTCCTGAGCTTGCACACAACCCTCGTGTTGCCATTCTCAAATCCTGGTGGTTGGGTCACATAGACCTCTTCCTCCAACTCTCCATTGAGAAAAGCCGTCTTGATATCCACTTGGTGGATCTCAAGATTCTGTGTGGCAGCCACTGCCAACACAGCCCTCCTTGCCCCATAGCTGCTGGTGGGTGCAAATACCTCCCCAACATCTATCCCAGGGATCTGTCTACACCCTTGGGCAACTAACCTCGCTTTAAAGCGAGTAACATTCCCATGTGCATCAATTTTAGTGGAGAATATCCAATGGACAGGAATAACTTTTTGTCCATGTGGTCTGTCCACATACTCTAGAACCTCATGGGTATCAAGGGAATCCATCTCTTCCCTCATTGCTTGTTGCCAAAAATCCCACTGAGGGGAGCATTGGGCTTCCCTCAGGTTAGATGGCACGTGAACCTTTCCCAGCTTGACATAAGGTACATTTTGTACCTTATGCTGAGACTCTGCAGTACTGTCAGCACTCCTGGGACTGTTGTCTTTTATATTCCTCTGATCCTGGTTCCCAGAATAAGGTACATTTTGTACCTTATGTTGAGATCCTGCAGTACAGCCAGAACTGCCAGAGCCCTCCCCAACTCTCTCTCTTGAACTGCCAGACTCATGCGCTCCACCATTACAATCTCTCACCTTTCTCAATGCAGGTGGAAGCAGCAGCTCTCTCTCTCTCCTGGACTCACACCTAGGTACACTACTCTGACTTTCCTGAGCTGCGCCTACTGTGTCAGGCTGCACCCCATAAGCATGACTGGTTCCCAGCTCAACTTGGCTACGTGCTTCCCCTGCTGCTGGCACTTCTAGCCCACTACTCTTCTCGCTAACATCTTCTCCAAGCATAGCCTCCCCTGTCTCAACCTGCCTCTGCAAATCAGGGAGACCTACCGAGGGTGGCTCACTCACAAGTACCTGGCCTGAGCCAGGGTCATGCATGGGGACCCCTACTGAGTCCCTCCTAGCCTGGCGCTGTTCATAACGCTGATCCCTTGTGAGGGTGGTTCCTGGGGGAAGTCTATGTTGAGACTTCCCCTGGAACCTGACCCCCTCCTGCATCTTCTGCAGTTTGTCCAGCTGCGAGTGCGCTTCAGCACCCCCCCGAGCTAAATTTTGAAGATGGCCCAGCACTGACCATGACTGCTGTGAGGTCTCTGAAGTGGCAGGGGAACCATCCTGGCTGCTGGGGGCTCCAGCCACAGGTCCGACTGAGCTCCTCAGCCTGCTGTGATCCTCTGGAGAGCTGGCAGTGGTAGCAGGAGATCCAGTGGGCTTGCACTCCACCACTGGGTCATCCTCTGCTTCCCAAAAATTCACGGGAATGGCTGTTGGTGGGCTGGGGACATTGGAATTGCCTCCCCTGCCCTGCAAGGACGCTCCTGAGAGCCATTGAGAGGATCCAGGTTGCACCTTAGACATACCCACTCTCTCCCCTCCTCTCAAATGCTCAAGGAATGTAACATCCCTGCTCTCTTTCCATACACCATTGCCTACGTACACTCTATAGGCCTTGGACTGTGGGCAATACCCAGTGAACATGCCTGGAATGGTCTTTGGTCCAAATACAGACCGCTGACCTGGGGGAATGTGAACATGTGCCACACAGCCCCATGTGCGCAAGGAAGCAACATCAGGCTTTACCCCATAGAACATCTCAGTAGGGGTCAGAGGCCTGCCTGTGGTGGGGCCCACGTTGTACAGCAGGGTGGCAGACTCCAATGCCTCCTTCCACAAGGAAGGGTCTGCTGCAGCGTGCACCAACAGGGTCCTTGTGCGCTCCTTCAGAGTCCGATTCATGCGCTCAGCAAGTCCATTTTGCTGAGGCGTGGATGGAGCTGAGGTCTCCATTTTAGTGCCCTGCTGAGCACAAAATTCTTTGAACTGCTGATTCAGAAATTCTGTCCCTCTATCAGATCTCACACACTTCACCACTTTCTCATGAAATGTCTGCCAGTACTTCAAGAGCTCAATGAGGGCCTTGGGAATGGCTTCTTTCGACTTCACTGCCAATGAGGCTATCAGATGGGATTTTTCATCAACAACAGTAACCCAAAAACGCTCTCCCGTGATTGCAGCTGGTGAAATGGGACCCACAGTGTCCACATGCACTCTATCTAACACACTCTCTGCAGGCCTAGAGGAAGCTGGAAAGGGGGGGCGAGAATGTTTCCCTTGTATACATGACTCACACTGGGGAGAACACTCTGAGCATGGAGCAAGGGACACATTGATCCCAGTGACCAGGTCTTCGTTGTCCAACCTTGTCATACTCTTAACCCCAGGATGCCCCAACCTTGCATGCCACAGTAGTCGATCTGTACACCTGTGCCCTTTCCTGGCATGATACGAGGCCACATGAGGACTGGACTGTGGCTGCGCATCATGCTGGCTCTTGACGGGACACACCCATTCTAAAAAAAACAGCCCTCGCTCTCTGGCTATCTTACCAGACCAGCCTGCTGGGCCTTTCATGGTCGTGTACCCACCTGCACTGTCAGTGAGGAATGATGCTCCATCCTGAATGGCTCCTGTGACAGAAATCAGATTAGTGTGTGCATTGGGCACACACTGCACATTATGCAGCCAAAACACCTCTTGTCTGGCATTGACCAGACACACAGACCCAGTTGCAACTATCCCTCCTTTGGCATCAGAAGTGGCCAAATGAAGAGGGAGGGGTTGAGCATGCATGACTGGGTTGTGTAGTAAAGACAGATCATTTACAAGGTGCACCGATGCACCACTACCTATCAGCCACGAGGTACTGCAAGCCCCATGAGATGTAGGGGTAAGCACATTTAACGAAACGAACATAGGCTCACCAGCACCTAGAGGAGGTGGTGGTGGGAGATGCCAGCCTGGGAAGAAGGGGAAGATAGTGGACACAGATCCAGGAGGATGTGAGGTTGACACGGGAGGGCCTCCTCTGGACTGGCCAGCATCCCACCAGCTGGCTTGTTGCTGAGGAGCTCCAGTGCCCCACCACGCAGTTGGGCCCGCACTTGCAGCTTGCATTGTGCCACGTAGAGCTTGCAGCCTCTTCAGTTCCAGGCAATCCCTCCAGAAATGTCCCGTCCCGTTGCAGAAGCGACACGCCAGTTCCTCCTTTGGCCTCCTGCCACGTCCAGACCCTCGCCCCCTGCCTCCAGCGTTGTGAGCAGAAGGGCCATAGGGGGCCTGACCATCAGCAGGTGCTCCAGCTCCCACTCCTGGTGCTGCTCCAGCGCCCGGTGCAGCTCCAGCGCCTTGGGGAGGCCCAGGGATTCCACCCTGAGCTGGCACGGCTGCTGCTGCTGCTGCCATAACTGCTGCAGCTGATGCTGTGACTTGCACTGACTCTGCCAGCGGGATATCCTGGTACTCCAAGTTCTCAATGGCAGTGAGGATCGTCTCCAGCATGTTGTAGGGGTCTGACTTGGCGGAGGTAATTGCCCAAGCGTCGTTCTGCAAGACTGCAGGTAGTCCCTTATACACATACCTGCAGATCTGGCGGTCGCTCAGCTGATGGTTATTGGCCTCCAGGGAGGCGGCAATACTGATGACTCGGTGGCACCATTCTTGCACTGTCTCTCCCTTTACCATGCCTTGTTTGAGCCCCTTGATCCACTTCTCGTTGATTTCCCTGTCCTTCCCTCCAGTGCAGCGGTCTGCCATCCACTGAATGAAGTCAAAAGCGCTCCCCCGCTGTTTGACTTCGTCGTGCCACATGGACGGGACAGACTGCAAAATGAAATGTTTTACTGCTGCGTTCTCTGCGGTCTTAGGCATAGCTGTCTCCAACGCTCCCATTGCTCCTTTTTGCATTGCGCAAGACTCCAGCTCTTCACGCCAGGCACTGAAATTAGTGCGATCAGCCTTCAGCTGTGTAGACATCTTGGGATTGGAGGAGTTCATCGTGTATGCATACGAGCTGGCTGCAGTGCCTCCAGTGGTCTGTCCTGACCGTCCAGCTCCTGAGGAGGCCGTGCTGCCTCCTGCTGGTGTTGCCATAGTCTCTGTACTGCTGGGATTACTTTCAGAAACCTTGATTTGGGAACGAGTTTAAGGTCTGGTCATACACTTCACTTGCTCTCACAGCGTTCAGCCTGACACAGCTGGTTTAAGTATACCCTTCCGGCGTGCACCACAGCACTTTCAAGTATTCCACCCTTTCGAGGTCTAGCATGTACCCTTAATATGCAAGATATGCAAAATATTCTTCAGCAATTCAATTGCTTGACCACCCGGACCTACTGACGGTCTCACGACAACGACGACGGGTGATAATCTCAGGTCACTTCACGGAAAAAAAAAAAAAACTTCCCAAGATATTGAAGACTCTGTCCGTAGGCCTTCTGAGTGAATATCCAGTTGTTCCTTTTTTACTTCTTCTTGCCGTCAGGCGAGTCCGTGGAAAACCCAGTACAGATGCATCCGATGATGCCATGCACTCCTGTCTGCCCTTGGCTCAGCTGGAAGGGCGTGGGCCCATAACCTGTAAAAGGTTATGGGCAGTGGCGTATCCTGTAAGCAAGCAGACAGGTCGTAAGTTCGTGCCTCTCCAGCTACAGTCCTTGACGACTGTCTGCTCTTTTAGACACATGCAACTGCATGAACAAGACTGGCATCCTTATGTGCCCAGTATCTTTCCAAACCAGTTCCGTTACATGTTGATCTGTCAATGAGCATCTACACACGGATAAGCTCCTGACGGCTGAAAGCAAGTACCTTCCTATACTCAATCAAGACTCCGTCCCTTAGCTGTTTGGGAGACTTGATTGTCCACTAAGATGGTTCACTTACAAACAAGCAATCAAACATGAACACATTACCAATACACATCCTGCGTCACCGCACCTGTAAGCAAGCAGACAGGTCGTAAGTTCGTGCCTCTCCAGCTACAGTCCTTGACGACTGTCTGCTCTTTTAGACACATGCAACTGCATGAACAAGACTGGCATCCTTATGTGCCCAGTATCTTTCCAAACCAGTTGCTCGACTATGCGGTGATCGCAGCTTTAATAGTCCTTTCACGCTAACGCGTAATCTAAATCAGATTGTACCTTATGTTCGAAATAGACTCATCCGAACGTGTCTTGAGGTACCTTATGTGGATAGTGGACCCGTATCCTAATAATGTACATTTGAAGATCACCTAAAGCACAAGGCATTCTATAATGTATGTTCACAACTCAACACCAGGAGACTGGCTGTGTCTCACAGATTTTAAAGCAGGTTACCATCATTTTCGGGTGCATAAGGAGGATCAGAAGTACCTGGGTTTGAGTTTTCAAGGAAAATATTTTGTGTTTACTGTGTTACCATTTGGTTTGTCCTTTGCATGCAGAACCTACACAAGGTTCATGCTACAGGTGTATACTCCTCTCAGGGAGAGAGGTCTAAGGATGACCACGTTTGTGGATGATGCGATTTTCCTGACTGCTAGTCGCATGCAGGGGTGGATGGGCATGAGGGCACTGCTGTTGCTGTTAACGTATCTGGGTTTTTGCTTGTCCAGGGGAAAGTGTGTGTCAGAACCAGCCAAGAAAGGGCAGTATCTTGGCTTGATAGTGGACTTAGAGGAACAAGCGTTCCAGGTGCCCCAGGACAAAGCAGATTTCATTTTGGAGGAAATAGGCAAGGTTAGGACAGCTGGGGGTACCAAGAGGGACATGGCAAGGTTGGCAGGCATGTTAGTGAGTGTGGCCCCTGCGGTACGGCTAGCCCCCTTGTACATCAGGAGGTTGTTTCAAGCCATGGGGGAGCTCCGGGAATGGGGAGAGAGCGTGACAGAGGAGTTAGCAGCGTTAACGGAAGAAGATTTGCTGTATTGGGTGGACGCGTTAGAAAGGCAGAAGGGCAAGCCGTGGAGGCAGGAGGGACCAGTCTTCGTGTGCTATGGGGATGCATCTGCTAGGGGTTATGGGGGATTCTCAGAAGAGCTGCTGCTGCAACCCATGCAGGGGAGTTTCACAGCAGAGGAACAGGAGCTCATGAGCAAGGGGACACTGTCTTCTTGTCATCGGGAGGTGAAGAATATATGTCTACTGGTCAGGACATGCATTAGAGCCAACACGGACAAGCTGCGGGGGGCGGTGCTGTTGGTATTCTGTGACAATCAGGGTGCAGTGTCTAATGTGAACAGCATGAATGGTAAGACCCACACCCTCAAAGAGCTAAGACTGATGTTTGAGGCT
The DNA here is from genome assembly GCA_002005505.1 of Botryococcus braunii. Taxonomy (NCBI): domain Eukaryota; kingdom Viridiplantae; phylum Chlorophyta; class Trebouxiophyceae; genus Botryococcus; species Botryococcus braunii. The sequence goes on along the minus strand of KV908484.1, from coordinate 34,659 downwards.
GCAGCTGAGGTAGGAGTGGAAGTGAGGGCCCAGTGGGTGCCAAGGGACACTCCTGAAATCCAGGTGGCTGACCTGCTGTCTAGGTGTGATGATGCAGGTGACTTTGCGCTAGATAGGGGTATATACACGCAGATATGTAAGACGGGTCTGCCAGAAGGAGGCATATGGGGTTTTCCCACAGGGGATTGCTTTGCAGGAACAGTAGAAAAGTTCCACCAGGTGAAAAGATATTTTACAAGGTACCTGCTGCAGAGGGTATGGGGGCAGACGCACTGGTCATGCCCTGGAGTCTACTAGACCCCACAGATGGCACACCTCTGCTGTGGGTATTCCCACCCAGAGAGTGCCTCAGGGAGGTAATAGCCAAAGTAGCACAAGAAAGAAAACACTGCATACTGGTGGTATGCAATAGACCAGCCAAGTGGAAGACTTGGCTGCTCCATTTGCCAGTCTGGGCAGAAACGAAGGTTCCCCCTAGGAAGCACATGTTTGTGTTAGGTTCTCGTTCCCCACCTCACATGCTGCAGGATGGAGACTATCAGTGTCACCTGACTTGCAGCTTGATATTATTTGAGAAGCCCAGAAGGCCAGCCTCTGTCAGAGGGGCCAAGCGTAAAAGGGCAGGCACAGGCTGAGCACGTCAGGTTAGGCGAACCTTTTTGTTAGGACGTTTCCCCTCAGGCAGCTTAGGGGGCAAGTGACGGGTTGGGTCGATGTAGCGTTTGGTCACGCTGGGCGTTTTGATTTGAGCGAGGCGGCCCAAAGCCTCCAGAGTCTGACCTTGCTGGTCGTGATGCTGGAGGGAGCCTCGCCTGCTCCCATGCAAGGTGGCGTGGTAGGGTATGTTGGCAGCTGTAAAATGGAAGTCGATGTCTTCTTCGAAGGCAGCCACGCTGAGGCTGCGCTCTATGAAATGGTCCTTATTGGAGGACAATGGGCGGCAAAGAAACTGGGTGACGGGGTGACCCA
>KV908484.1:18690-28690 GCA_002005505.1 Botryococcus braunii | reverse complement strand
AGATAGGCAGCTGTCTGCCCTGGGTCCCCGTTCAGTTGCGGGGATGTTTGTGGGATATGAGGCGAGCACGATATCCAACCTTTCATGTTACCCCGCAAAAAAATTCTAGACAAGGCCCTAGGGGATCTCGTAACCATTAAGTTTTTTTTGCAACCTGCGTACTATCTTTAATGTCCACAACTACCCCTAATGCATCACATATGCCATTGACCATGTCTGTTCAGTTGCAGCGGGAAACTCAAGCAAATGCACCAGGAGCTTCTGGTATATTTACTCTCTCCGAGGCCATGGGAAAGGCAATTTAGAACAATGATACGCCCAGAACTTAATGCATTTCTCAACCTATAAATGTTGGTGCCGCTTAATCAGTAGGTTCTGGAAAAGGATACCAGGATATGGTAACCTCTTATCTGGCCAGAGCCCATGGGCCCATTATCTACATCTTCTGGACAAGGATTCCTGGTGACACCCTACGTAAAACTTGGAGATCCATTCTAGAATCTTGGCATGACGGTGACATGTGATCACATCTCACACTCAGCACTTGGATTTTAAGGAGAACTGATATCACTATGCAGAACATATGTTCTGCATAGTGATCATAACACATAACACAGCTCTCGGATCTGATCCTTATGTGGATCTAGATATCTATAACCACATAACAGCACGTACAAAAGCAAGATACACACCTCATTGGTTGCAACATGCTCTTGTGAGCAGAATGCCTATTTGGTTATACTTATTAGTTGTGCAGCTAGCCAAATCCATGGCGCGATGCCCATTTCCCCAAGGTATCTTCCTTTTCCTCAGAAACTACAATTTGTGAGTCATGCGACCAAATATGTTTAAACCACCACCTTCGATTTAGCTTGGGAGATTTAAGTGCTGGGCGAAAATCCCTAGATTGATACTCTCCAAGCATTGCAGCAATGCCAATGTGGCGTACGAGGACATTGTGCTTCCTCCCTTACTGTGTTGGCTTCTTCACACACTTTAACACATACTGTTGGGGTGCATCCACCCCATCAGTGAATTCCCCTCTAGGACGGAATTCAGCCTTGATGAAATGTCAAAGGCTCACCCAAAATGCTAGCGGATCCCTGAAAAACTCTTTCTTGCGCATTCTCTTTGTTCTCACGATTATCCACGCAAGCAAATTGCAGAGCAGATTGCCTTTTTGCCTAAAAGGCGCTCAAATAGGCCGGCGCTGTTCAACATGGCCGCATATGCGCTACCAACGCCGTCATCCAATACCTGGCTTAGCCATAGGTGGCCAGCACAATCGGAACAGCTCCTAACTCATTGCTTACTGACTGGCACCATACACATCCTGGCAGATGAGGCTTGTATCCCAGGCATCTATAGCTGTATCTGTAAGATATCAACATGTAAAGCTGTACAGCTGCAATACAGCTATCGGAACTCGCCATGAGATCCTGACTGATGTGGCTGCCTGAGCCTTGCAAGGCCCTCTTCATAGCTACGGAAGCAGAGCCAAATTCGCTAAAGAGGGGTCACAACACAACATACAAGTGCGCACCCAATGCATGCGATATCTTGCACTCAGGCACATGTGAAAAAGGCCTACGGTTTCTATGTGCCTTACCTAAACCCATGTAGACTAGTGACCCGTTCAGCACATGGGGGTGGCATGATGCTGAAAACGAGGGCCGTCCTCAGCACATGGAAGGGCATTTGAGCTGCATGATGTGCGGCCCTGCTTTTCAATAAGACAGCCCCAAGTAACAACGGCGAATCTGAAAACCTTTACCCCGGCATGTTTGTTGCTGAATTTCTGAAGACACAGAAGAGGGGCCCCTAGCAAACAAGCACTAGAACAGATTACAACACAAGAAGGTGGGCATCGTTACAGACACCCCATTCCCTAATTGAGTTTGCAAGCTCCAGGGTGGGAAGTAAATGTCACTAATGATGCCATGAACCACAAATGTTGTACAAAACCTTTCCTGCATGAAAAACCCTGCAACAATGTTGTATAACATGACTTCAGATACGAACAATGTTATCAGAGTCTCCCGAGGAAATTCATTAGTAAACCCATCTCGCCCATCTCAAGGACCTGTGAATCGGATGGATGTACGAGCAGCGGCTCGTTCACAGGGCTGCTACAAGGGATATTCTCAAGCCCTCAACCTCCCTCGAGGAGCTCCATCATACCCCGCAACCTACGAGCTTACCAGCTGAGGAAGTACAATGCATGTCCACCATCAAATTTGTGTTAAACCTCCAAAGCATGGGTCGCCAGTCCAGAATATGATATTTCCTTCATTCAAAGGAATTAATTTATCCCTTCGTTCTCGAATCCAGGGTAGTCCCAACTGGCAAAGCTCATTGTGCTCGCTAACGACGTTCACCGTCAAACAAAACATTTGGCAACCACCCCAGCCCCCTTTTTGTACTGTGATATGTGTGTTATCCACGAGAGCATTAGACTTGTAGCATGAATTGATCCACCACCAAAGCCTACCCGTGCAAAACGGCATGCAAAGTTAAACAGCCCACTGGAACAAGAGCTGTGCAAGCCGATCAGGAAAAATGGTATGGTACAAGATTGGAAAAATTGTATGGTACTTAAGTGGCGTCTACAGGAGCTCCCACCCTTCTTGTATGGAAGAAAGGGGAACTCACATGTGCTCTCCCCGCAACAGACTCGAAAAAACAGGTGCTCCGTGAAGTTTTATACTGGGTGCAAACACCTCCCAATAGCTAAGTTTGCCTCGCTTAGAACCAAGCCCCGTTGCCCAATGAAGATGCGTCTGATCATGACGCAGCTTGACTCCATTTGCAAATACTACCGAGGACGTATGGGTTAGCAAGATCTGTATGTCTCCAGGGTGTCAGAAAGCGTTGACAGAATGACATTCAGACATGTATTCTCATAGGGCCCTCCGGAGTTCACTATGAGAATACAGGCACTCCAAAATTGCAACCCCCCCTCTCCCTCTCCCTCCCTCCCTCCCTCCCTCCCTCCCTCCCTCTCTCTCTCCCTCCCTCTCTCTCTCTCTCTCTCTCTCTCTCTCTCTCTCTCTCTCTCTCTCTCTCTCTCTCTCTCTCTCTCTCTCTCTCTCTCTCTCTCTCTCTCTCTCTCTCTCTCTCCCTCCCTCCCTCTCCCCCACATTCCTGGCTCCCCACACCCCTCCCACATCCCCAGGAGGGGGGGAACCCCTTGAACAACGCAAGGTGAGGGTAGGAATCTAGCAAAACGAACACCCCGACGCGTGGGAAGGAGGACACGACCCCACATGGTGCTCGAAACACCCTTACTAACATCTCTGCCCTCGAAGAGTGCGTTTTTGCTTGCCACGAGGCAGGTTGCAACGGGTTGTGGACATAACATCGGAATCCTTAGGGCTCGCAAGCCTGGAGTCATTAGGGCTCGGAATCATTAGGGCTCGCACGCCTGAACCATGTGCCGGACCCTGACTCGCTCCAGGATGCCCTTCGCAGTCACATGATCCACTATTGGGAGCTTACTGCTTCCGATGTCTTCCTTCATCATATCTATGACGTCCAGTTTGACTATTTCCGCCACGGCTTCCGCGCTGCCCATATGGACTGGCATGCCTGCAATTCAGAAACAGCACCAGACTCACCCTTCCTTACAAGAGTACTTTGTCCCGCATTTGTTATCTTCTAAACCCTCATAATCTGGGAACTTGCTCCTTCATACTCCCTTCGATTGCCCAGGAGACCGCCTGAGCGCAATCCTGCTCTTCCAAACTTCCAACGGGCACCAATTTTTTATGCGGGTGATGCACAAGGCCACAAACCGATACTAGCTGTTGATTCTGGAAACGAAACTAACAAGCTAGACAAGCACACGCACACACACACACCCACACACACCCACACCCCCCCCCCACACACACACACACACACACACACACACACACACACACACGCACTTTCTCTCTCTCTCTCTCTCTCTCTCTCTCTCTCTCTCTCTCTCTCTCTCTCACGCACACGCACACGCATGCACGCACGCACGCACGCGCGCGCGCACACACACACACACACATGCGCGCGCGTGCAGAGAGGAGGGGGAGACGGGGGGTGCAGAGAATGGGGAAAGGGAGAGAGGGAGAGGGAGAGGGAGAGAGGAAGGGGGGGGGAGAGAGAGAGAGAGAGAGAGAGAGAGAGAGAGAGAGAGAGAGAGAGAGAGAGAGAGAGAGAGAGAGAGAGAGAGAGAGAGAGAGAGAGAGAGAGAGAGAGAGAGAGAGAGAGAGAGAGAGAGAGAGAGAGAGAGAGAGAGAGCGAGAGAGAGCGAGAGAGAGAGAGAGAGAGAGAGAGAGAGAGAGAGAGAGAGAGAGAGAGAGAGAGAGAGAGAGAGAGAGAGAGAGAGAGAGAGAGAGAATGCTACATAACTGTTTATGCATGGCACACACGCTCTGATTCCATCAACATCTTGCGCCTTCAAGGGTGGCATCTTAATGAGGACAACAATTTGTTCAAGCGACATGCAAAAAGCAACACACGTACATCTTTTGACATTCCTGCTTACAAAGTTGCTCTGATAGTAGATGATACCAAAATTTGGCATCCCTCAAAAAACTTTTGAACAGTGCATCCATGACCCTTCCCCTCACCCTTCGCATGAATCAAAGCAACACCACTTACCACTCTGAAGTTTGGACCACAGGACAACGGCTTGGCCGTCCGCATGAGCTGTAACTTCAAAGGCCCCTATTGTCTTTGAACTGCTTACGAGGACTTTGACACCTCTCACATCTTCCAAACGCTTTTGCAAGATTGCTGCATAAGGTTTGTAGTTACACTGCGAGCTGCAAGCGAGCACCACGTGTCAAATAAGTATACTCCTCTCATGTCAGGCTGAGGAACTGACGAAAACACCATGCACACCACAGAGAGACATGTGCAACCCCACCTACGATCCGCATGGCAAATACTACTCCCCTCATCCAAGCAGCGGGTACCGCAAGAGTATGAACAAGAAGACGTCAGTCTTTGTAAAACTCACCAGTATTCCAGCGTTATTAGACATGAACGCTGTAACTTGCTGGGGTTTTTGAAGGCCGCGAAGGAGCCTCTTCGGATATTAAACAAAGCGCCGATTCGCCGTCCGAGAGGTACGGCCATTCCAACCTAATGGAAACTCATGCTTAAACGATTTTCTATATCACAACAGCTAAGAGACTTTCTTCTCGAGGATTAGAATGTTCGGAACGGTGAGCTCGCGCGAAGCCCCGTAAGACTCTCACAGGAGCCAACCTCAGCAACATAACCCCCTTTATTACTTCTTGCAAACCCTGTTTTTGCCTTCCCGCTCTGGACTCTGGGTTCCGATGGAAGTTTCGAACTTTCCTTCTACGCTTGCACGGATGAACGGCGCCAGATCTGAGATCGCCCGATGGTACAGTTCTATGCCGCATGAAATCTCCAAAAGCTGCGTTCAGAGCTGGCCGGCTTCATCCACTCCGGGCCCAGGATTGTTCACGCGGACAACTGCCCTTGGGTCGCCGTGACTGCGGGATTCTGGTCTAGGCCTACCATAGAGATACATCGGGCAAGTGTGCACCCAGGGTGCGGTCTGGTGTCTGGAGGAGACTCGTCGGCTAAAAGTGTGATGTATAGAAGTGTGGCAGTGACCTTCTATATAGATGTATGCGCCTCTGCCTGTGACTGTGGCTTGCTTTGGCAGGCCTCCTGGGAGCTCGGTCACCTAAGAGGGGGGGAATGTAGCGCGCGGCAGGCAGACGCCGCCGATGTTAGCCCTGTCAGATGCCAAGCGGTACATTGTACTGGGCGTAGCCTCTTTAGGCTTCACGCTAGTATATACGGTGCGGCGCTCGGGCCACACTAGCACTTTCATCGGTGCACACAATTCGGATAACTGTACAACCCCATGCCTGAGCCACGACAGGATCTTCTGCTGCTCTGCAGACAGAGACGCATCACCCTGTGCCCACATAACATTACTTCTCCCAGGCCTTAAGACGGCTGTTTGGCACCTCTGCCACAAACTCATCATCTTTTAGCGCCCTACTCCACTCATGCACTAGAACCCTGTGGTACCAGGACCTGATGGCTCCCCCACAGAGTGCTCTCCTCCTGCCAGGCCTCCAACGCCTGTTGTACCTCTTCCCACGTAACGTCTATCTTGGGCAACGCCCTAGCAAACCCTGCTATGAGCCTCGTTGCTTGGGGCGCTTGACCCATATCACTGCCAGCCCCATCTTGAGGCTCTGTAGCCTCAGCCCAGCCTGCCTCTCTCCAACCAGCTCCCCCACCTCCAACACTCCCGTTGACAAGTAACCCTCCATGGGTTAATTTGGACTCACCCACCCGTCCCCTTTATGCTCCGGTTATGTGTGAAATTGCAACCTTGCAGCCCTGCAAAGGCACTGCACATCTCATCCAACCACCAGCGTCTGCAGCATTCCTTGGGCGCGCCGGCCTTGCCTTAGGTTAATGAGTGAGCTCAAAAACCCCATTCAACAATGGAATCCTCTTGGGGGGCCCAAAGACCCCGCGCGCCCAACCTGCCGGAGGTCTGTAGCTGGGCACGGCCGCTGAACGTTGCTGAAGACTTGCCGCCAAGAACGTGACTTTGTTCACTTGCAAGCTCCTCCTGATGCGTGGTATGCGCTTTATGCTGTAAACTAGCGTAATGTAACTCCCACCGCTCCACGAAGAGGTAGTCCAGTAAACCTTTTATCTTCCCAGCCTGTGCCCAGTGCCTTCCTTGCAATAAATGTATTTCCTTTTACCATGTTTCACACTCAGGCATCCAGCCTTTTAACCCCGCCTGTGTCCAGGCGTCCTCCACGCCGACTCTCTCTCCCAATCGTCGTCTGCAAGAGTACCCTGACCCTCCTTCTGGCCGGTGGTATCCAGTGCATCCTCATTGACAGGTGAGTGGTCGAGGGTCTCCACCATATGCTTCGCTTGCGACAGCTGACCCTTTCTGGAAGATTTGGAAACCATCTTGAAACAACTGTGGTGTCCTTTGCATCCTCATGGACAGGTGAGAGGTCGAGGGTCTCTTCCTTGTCCTTTCTGAAAGAAATGGTTTCAATCTTGAAACAACCCCCATGCATGTGGGTTGTTTTGTGGTTGCAATGGTGCCGACTGGTGGACCCTAGAGCAAACAATATGCAAAGGTATATACAAAATTCCACAGTCCATATGGTGGTTGAAATGGTGCCGAATCTTAGACCCCAGCGCTCGAACATCTGAAAACGTATACATAAAACTCAACAGTCCGCACGGCCATAATGGTTAGCCAGACCCAGGCATGTCGATGTGCCCATATGCATGCCGCACGAGTTTCCAACAGGCTATTTGACGCGAGTTGCAACTTTCTAACCCCCTGTTCTGCAGCCAAAGAGGGCCATGTGTCGTATAGCTTTGGTCAGAACCTTTTGTACCTGAGCTTAGCAACTCAGATCAGAAGACAATCAAACGGAACTGCATCTTCAACTTAGCTCAATATGTGAAACTCCCGCAACTCAAGTTCCAGAATCTGTGCTTTCTAAACCCATGCTACTTCCGTCAATCGAGTTAGTCAGCAGTTCAACCCAAAGCGTCTTTGCCAACAAGGTGCCTCCCATTATTAATCTGAGCCTTTGTCTGAAAGTGGCTCCCAGAACGGGATATCAATCTCGAGTCACTTACAAGGGGCTCCCAAAACTTGCAAAATAGTACATGCATGCCATGCAAGTCCTGTCACACCCATTTTCAGGTTGGTCCCTTCTCCCTGCCGCAAACGTCCACCACTTTGCGACCGGGGCCCGTGAGCTGGAGCGACATTGTCGCAACAGCCGACCGTGCAGGGGTGGCACACGGATTTCTAGGCATTTTTCTTTTGAACTGTTCGAATGCCTTTGCCTTGCTGGATTCAAAGCGCCTTCGAAGCACCTCCAAGAGCTTCTGAACCAAGCCGTTATTGCACAGGAAGATGTGGAGGCCTGCCTTGTGACTTCCTCGGGTCAATTTCACTGTTGCTGCACGTGTGACACCAACTCGCTGCTCCGCTGGTGTGATCCGCCTAGTCACCTATTCGGGAGGTTACAGGTCGTATCTTGCTACTGCTGATGTATGTCGTCCCGTCTTGCATTGCTGAGCTGGCGGCCATTGCACCCAATCATGTTCGCGGTGCTTGGACACGCAGAGCATTACATCTGTCACGCTACTACAGTTTGATAATCTTCCAACTCCGGCCAACTCCGACCGAGACCGAGACAAATCAAAGTCTCTTTACCATTCGCATCTTGCAGGTCCTTTCACGCCAACTGGGAATCCTGCCTGTTCCAGGGAGTAATATTATTTCAGTCCCACCTATTGGGCCTCTGCGTCCCCCCGATATGTGAAGTTGCGCTGAAACGAGGGAAGTCCGACCCTTTGGGGTCCTGACGCAAAGTGGATATCACACTTCGCCTCACCCCCCAGCCAACCGCGGGAAGTGCTATACACATCCACTCCCCGGAACGAGACCCCGCTTCCCGGAATGGGCCCATGCTCTCTGCATCTGGGGTCACCGTCCGGAAGCTCGCATGACACTTTGTCTTTGTTTTCTTCCCCGGCGAGGCCCCCCTTGGGGTGGAGCGTGCAGCCCCAAGATAAGGTCTTCAGGCAATCATCGCCTTCTTCGGCGGCTTTGTTCGCGGTATAGCCCGCAATGACCCCACAGTCGTTGTACAGGTTGCAGTTCAGGCACAGCGCCTTGTTCGGCATGCCTTTTACCTTGCAGGAGCCCGAGCACTGCGACTCTGATGCGCAGCCCGAGCAGGGGCGGGTACACACGAACTCGCCTCTGTGACCCGCGACCGGGGAGAGATACATCCCCTTGATCGAGGGTCCCGGTTGGGGCTGAGTGTTGACACACATCAGCCCAACGACAGCCTCGTAGTAGGTTTGCAGGGTCTTCACACGAGCGAGGTCGTCCTCGGCCTCTTTGGACACAACGACGTACGGCTCCAGGACCTCCCACAAGGGCGTGTACTCGAAGCCGACCGGGGTCGTGCCGAGTTTCCCGGACGCCATGAAGAGACCGAAACTGATAGGGTCCTTGACAGTGCGGAACTGCTCCCGCGACTCCATAGTACCCCCGGTGCATATGAACCGACCGTTCGCCTGGAAGCTGGCGGCTGCATTCAAATCGGCTTCCGTGAAGGCCTTGCATTGGCCCATTGCCTTGAAGAATCCCAGCCCCGTGTGGCAGGCGAATTTCAGCAGTTGGTCCACTGTGAGGCTTGCCCCCATCAAGGCACTGGCCCACAACTCGATTTTGGAGCCGAAGTGTACCTCACTGACAATGTGCGTGCCCCACTTGTCGACAAACTCTTCATAGGGTCGCCAGCTGTCGATAACGGAGGCGTCGAGCTCGGGCGTGCCCATGTTGGCTGGCAGCTTCTTGAAAGCGCTCCAAAAGTCGTTGGTCAGGTGCAAGTTGACTCCGAGGCAGTACTTGCTCGTCTTGAACAGGTAGTAGGTGTAAGCGTACTCCAAGGAGTTGATGAACAGCGAAGATGTGCTTCCTGCTGCAAGAGTGGTCTTGCTGTACGTTTCTCCGAACAGAGATGTCTTCAAACCCCAAAAGCTGAACTTTGCTTTTGTGGTGAGGCGTCCTATCTGCAGACAGGCAAGCGCGCATTTGAGAAGAGGGTGAAGGTACATAGTACTTCATGAAAGGAACACAAGCACTACACAGTCATGCAATGTCAAAGGACGAGGACCGGATCATCTCAGGTATGAGGCCTTTGTAATCAATATTTTTAGAGAACGTGCTCTTATCTTTAAAGACTCCTTCAGCTTTGCCCCGAGGTGATGTCACGAGAGAGGTCTGCGCCTGTTATTAGTGAATTTACTCGCAGGCGTGTTATCTAAGCAGGTTGCCAGCGAATGCCAGGCTTGGAGGAGTGGAGTACGGCAGTTGCATTAATTGTGTAAAAGCAGAATGGGTCAGCAAATTTCTCCAGTTGGGCCAGACTGCTTTTCAGTGAGGTGCCAAGGCAAT
>KV908484.1:0-10962 GCA_002005505.1 Botryococcus braunii | reverse complement strand
TAATCCCTGTACCTGGAAAAGCACTCCCACAGCCTGGGATACAATCACAGGACCAACCATTCACTATCTTGTGGCAGACCCACTCCGCCACGTTCCAGACACATCTTTGCCACAACCTAGTAAGTTCACCCCACAGACTCCAATCCAGCCCAATTTCTCAACTAGTGCATCAATCTTGGGATGCTGCTTAATGAAATCAACCCTTTCTCTCTATCTCTCATCACTTGCAGCCCAAGAAATCTTTCACCTCTCCTAGATCATGAATGGTGAACTCCTGCTTAAGCAACCCTTTCACTCTCTCAACTCACCCATGCCCTTGGAAACTATCAATAGATCATCAACATAAATCAGCACAAGGATTTCCTCCATCCACAGAACATTTCACATAGACACCAGCATCACTCTTGCACACCTCATACCCCATGGTATGTAGCTTCTCATTAAGGGTCTTATGCCATGCCCTTGGAGCTTGCTTCAGGCCATACAGTGCCTTCTTCAAGCGACACACTGTGTTACCATCCCCATTTCAAACCCAGGAGTTGTGTGACATAACCTCCTCCTCTAATTCACCATTTAAAATGCAGTCTTGACATCCACCTGGTGAATTTCAAGACCCTCTTGTGCGGCCACTGACAGCAAAGCTCTCTAGACCATAACTGCTGGTGGGAGCAAATACCTCCATTACATCCACTCCTGGATTTGCCTACACCCTTGAGCACAGCTAGCTTGACCTCAGCACATTACCATGAGCATCCATTTTCACTGAGAAAATCCAGTGAACTGGGATTACTTTGTGACCACGAGGTCTTGGAACAAACTCCATCACCTCATGAGCATCTAAGGAGTTTTGCTCTCCTGCATAGCAGCCTTCCAATATTCCCACTGTGGGGACTGCTGGGCCTCCTTTAGACTGGAAGGCACACTAATCTTCCCAAATCGCACCCCAGTGTGCTTCCCCTGACCTTGCTTACTCTCACTCTCACTGTCACCCACTACTCTTTCGCTGAATGTCGCCGCACTGCACGTGGGGACTGTGGGCAAAGATCCAGATCTCCCCCTCTGCTCTTTCTCTCTTAGACTCACAGCTTGCCCTCTCAAGCTTGCTGCCAGACACTCTCACATCATCCTCCCAAACACAGGTACCTCTCGGAAAGCTCTTGTAATTGGGGGAATTCTCACACTGTCCAGGCTTCCGATTCACCTCCTTAGACACACTCTCACTTGGCTGACGGTTTGCAGTCCCGTCTGGACTCTCACAGGCATTTGAACCACTCTGCATTGCATGAGCTCTTGGTCTGTCTTGAAGCTGTGCCCATGTCTCTCTCTCTCTCTCTCTGTCTGCTCCCTACTAGACATGAGCGCTGGGGCGCAGGCCCAGCAGCACACTCCCATGCATGGCCCACACTTGCGTGGCTGGCACCACATTGTCCTTGGGCATCACAGATTGAGTTCCCATCTCTAACATGTCTCTCAGGCACTGAGCAGGTCCCACCCATACAGCTCAGCTCGCTTGGACCATCTGCAGTCTGATCAGAGACTGCCCCCTCTCATCTCTTACAAGTGAAGCAGGTCTCTCGGTGTCCTGACCCAATTCCTGCACTTCCCCTGGTCCCTGTGACTCTGTGTCACCTTCAGTCATCCCCTCTCGCTCACAGCTCTCTCCCTTATCCTGTGCCAGCAGGATATCTCGAGCCGCAGTTCGTTGCTCATAGCGTTGAGCCCGCGACAGTCCGTCCGGAGGCGGAATGGTCGTTGCCGGATGAGTGTTACGCAGTGACTGCTGTGCTCGCTCTAATATCCGTTGGTGTTGCCCGCTGTCCGAACTTCCTCGCGCCAGTCGTTGAATTGCGTCCAGAGCCCCGGACTGATCCAAGTCCGGCTGCTGTTCTCCCGTGCTTGATTCAGGAGTCACATTGGGAATGCCCTCCTCTTGGGAAGGCTTCCCCTGACTAGCAGGCTCAGTTGCAGCCTGGTCAGAGGGTACTGGGAAGGAGCTGTCAGGTCTAATGCTGGAGCATGGGCTGCTGATAGTCTGATTCTGCGTGCTGCACTGTGGCAATGACACCACTGGGTTGCTGCTGTGCATTTGCCCTGGTAAGTCTTCAGGGTATGAGAACTGCTGAGGCTGGTCAGGGAGAACTGCCATTCCCACCCGAGTAGCTCCTCGAATGTGTTCCACAAATTGGACATCTCTGCTCTCTCTCCAGATCCCCCCTCCCATATAGACACGGTATGCCTTTGACACTGGAGAGTAACCAGTGAACATCCCAGCCACAGCCTTTGGTGCAAATGCCCCCCTCTGCTGATCATGAACGTGCACAAATGCAAGGCATCCCCACGTGCGCAGCAAGGATACATCTGGTTTATATCCCATGAACATTTCGCAGGGAGATAGGGGCCTGCCTGTGCTGGGTCCCATATTTAGGAGGGTGCAGGCTGTCTCCAGGGCTTCCTTCCACATAACAGGGCTTGCTGCAGCAAAATTGAGGAGGGTTCTGGTGCGCTCCTTGAGGGTCCTGTTGGCTCTCTCAGCAACTCCATTCTGCTGAGGGGTATATGGGGCAGATGTCTCCAGCTTAGTGCCCTGGGATGCACAAAATTCCTTGAACTTGGCATTTAAGTACTCTGTGCCTCTGTCACAGCGGATGCACTTCACTGTAGTTTCCTTCTCAGTTTGCCAATACAAAATTAGGTCTCTGACAACAGCTCCAATTACATCTTTTGACTTCACTGGCAGCACTGCCTTCCACCCAAATGCCTCATCAGTTACAGTTACCCAAAAGCGTTCCCCAGTAATGGCTGCTGGTGATATGGGGCCCACAGTGTCAATGTGGATTCTGTCAAGGGGTTTCTCAGCAGGTCTAGAGCTTTCACCAAATGGGGGACGTGCATGCTTCCCCTCAATGCAAGCTTCACAGTACTTAGGACACTTTTCACAAGGGGACAATAAGGTGTCTAGGCCAGTAACCAGTTGCTCACTGCTCAGGCGTTTCATCCATGGATCTCCTGGATGTCCCAATCTGCTGTGCCACAGGAAACGTTTGGCACAGTCATGGCTTTGAGCTTTGAAGCACTTCTTCTTCAGAGCAGCTGTTACTGAATAAGGAACCTTCACTGGTGCTACTGGGAGGCAGTTATGGATATAATACAGGCCATTCTCTGGTTTCACAGGCATCTGCCAACCACTCGGTCCTGAGACAGCAGTGAATGCTCCCAGTCTATCTGTACTGAACCGGATTCCATCTCGCAGAGCAGCAGATACTGATAAAATATTGGTGGTGGCTGAGGGAACACACTGGACATGATGCAGCCACACTGGAACATGCTGAGAGGACATGAGACACACTGACCCAGTAGCAACAATACCCCTAGTGGCATCAGATGTAGCGAGCAGCAGTGGAATAGGGTGGTCATGTACTGTAGGGGCATGCAGCAGGGAAAGGTTGTTCACAAGATGTACAGACGCTCCACTGTCCACAAGCCACGACTGTTTGGACTGTTGGTGTTTACTGCCATCCAGCACATTATATGATACCACGTATGGCATACCTTCTGAGGGAGGAGAAGGTGGGCCTGGAGGAGGGTGCAGCAGTGGGAACGCTCCAGTGCCTGGGAATGCATGCTGCACGCTTGGAGGTGGCTGAGGTGCTCCAGGAAACTGCCCTTGGGGCCACATGGCAGCCAATTGTTGTACAGCTGCCACCACATTGCGTTGTGTCTCTGCATCCCTTTGGCGTTTGCGGCAGTCTCTCCAAAAATGGCCTTTCCTGTGGCAGTAGTTGCACGTGCCTCTCACTTCTCCCCTTGATTCTGTGTCTGCTGGCTGTCTGGAGGGAATGGCCCCGCTAGTAGAAGGAGCTGGGGCTGCCTCTAGTTGAGCAGGCATTGCTTTCATCACCATGGCAGGCTGTTCTCCATCATCGTTGTAGCCAGAAGCCTCTGCTGTGGTGGAAATGAGAGCTGCCAGCTCATCCAGGGGGTAAGCTACTGCAGTGGGTAGCAGCCCGGGAGGATTGGCTGCCGCTGGCAGTCCCTGCACTATCTGAGTGGCCACATGACCATCCAAGAGGTCATGTCCATTGCGTTTCAAGCAGCTTTTGAGATTTATCATTCTGGACACATACTGAGAGATTGTTTCTCCACGTCTCATCCCTCTTGACATTTCCTTCAGCCAGTCTGCATTGGCTTGAGTGTTGTAACCACCAACAAATTTCTTGCAAATGAACAGATATGCATCATATGCAGACGGCTTACTGGACACTTCCCCTAACCATTCCTCTGGAACTGACTCATACAGCAGAAGCATTGCAGCCGCATTATGGATAGTCCCAGGCATGGCCGACTGAATGGCAGGAAAAGAACCCTTAGCACTATTGGCCGCAGTAAAGGCATTGTCCCATACCACAAAATTTGTGCCATGACGATCCAGCTTAATATGCACCTTGACTTGGGTGGCTATGACCTTGGGAAGTACATCTCCCTCACCCTTTGATGTACTGGGTGTGCATGGCTGTCGTGTGGGGGACGTTGTAGACGCCTCCTCTGTTGTGGGCTCCTCCTCTGATGGCTCCCTTGATTTAGATCTCTTCCTCGCCATGTTGCTTGAATGTCACTCAGTCTTCGTTAGGTTCTGAACGCTGCGAGTCCCCGTCTTCGTCTCCGTTATCTGGGTCCGTGCACCACTCCTCTGGGCTGAATCCTTTTCTGCTGCCCAAAAGGGAAAGTAGGAAGTCCTCGTCAAGAGTGGCGAGAGCACACTCCACTGCTGTGTAGGCAGCCCTTTCTTCCCAGTATTCGGGTTTGCTGGGTCCTCCGATCTGTTGTAGATGCCGTTCAAATAATGCTCGCGTGACGAAGCCTGGATCCGCGTTGATGAATGAACACTCCCACGCAGTTACTTTGTAGGCTGGGTATACAGAGAATCGTCGTCTGAACCACTGAGGCTGTTCGACTTTACCCAGTCCGTACGCGCGGCTGACAAAATCCTTCACCAGGAATGATCGTTCTTCTGGTGTTCTCGGTCCAGTATCTCCTCCAGCTCGCCTCAGGCTATCGTATGTAGGAGGTGAAGGAGGTGGGGGTATAAAAGGTCTTTTACCGCCGGTCGACATCCTTCCGCTCTGCTTCGTTCGTCCCATCGTAGGCTCGGAACATACTTTTAGTTGCCCAGCTCAAGAGTTGGTGGGCCCATAACCTGTACAATTCTGGGCGTAATGTTCCCTGTATGTCCCGGCACGAAGGGTGTTAAGCTCGGTCGGGTCTCTTGCTGTGTGTAGGAGAGCAAGCAGAGCCCGACTATGTGTTGACACTTGAGGCAACTGATCAGAGATAAGCACCCGGAGTGCTCTTCAGTCCCAAACAAGTGCCGAGCCCTTCATGCCGGCTGCTTATATCCTTTCTAGCAAGAACGTGTCAAATTGCATTACTCTCTTTCTCCTAAGTGGAATCAGTATAGATCAATTATGGCAGGACTCTAGAGTTCTGCCATCCATTACTCAACCTCTGAGATTGTTCACAGTGATTGCTTTAGAGAAGCCTGGCCACTATTATTCTTCTGAGGGAAAGTCACTAATTGTTCTTTCACTATTATAACAGTCTCCCTCTCTCTCTCTCTCTCTCTCTCTCTCTCTCTCTCTCTCTCTCTCTCTCTCTCTCTCTCTCTCTCTCTCTCTCTCTCTCTCTCTCTCTCTCTCTCTCTCTCTCTTTCTCTCTCTCTCTCTCTCTCCACCCCTCTCCCTCCCCCCCTTCTTTCTCTCCTCCTCCTCTCCCTCCCCCCTTCTCTCTCTCCTCTACCCTCTCCCCCCCCTTGTCTCCTCCCGATCCTTCTGTTTTCTTATTGTTCTCTTCCCTTTCACACATATTTTTGGCCGATCTATATATTCTTTACACCTGCAGCTCTTCGGCTGTCGACACGTGACTATTCGGGCACTGGGGGTCATGTATTCACTTTTCTCTCTAAATCGGCCAAATTAGTAATGGTTGAAGCCCTGTGCGGCCATTTTGGCGTTATATGGCCAGAGTCGATAACCCTGCACGGCGTGTGTACCATACGGTGGTGGTTGATCATCGTCCCTCGGATAACAATACTGCGGGTTCGAAGTGGCGCACTCAACCGTGCAGAAAACAAATCGACCAGACAGAACAGCTTCCTATAAGGTAGGAAGTTCCTACCTAGTTCGCGACGACGTGACCTGGAATTCATGCGATTAGATCCGGGCGCGTCGCCCTCACTCACCGAAGTTCGTACCAAAGGAACGAAGTTCCGCAGCGGATACGGTGTACCAACAATTCACGGAGTGTGTACCGTTGTAACAGAAGGGCAACAAACCTGGTTCAATATGCTGACATCCAATGGTCCCCTGTTGGAGTGTTGTGATAATCTAATTGCAGATGAGACCCTAATTGTCATTATCCAATAAATTGACATGTGACTTTGGGGACAAGGATCATTGAACAAAGTATCTAGGCCATGCCGACCTCATCTGCCACGTGGTTTGTACTTACTGAGCAATGCGAGATACGTATCTGCTGTTTATTTGTAATCTTCAAGAGTGTCTATGTACTCTTTAAGAGTGTCTGCGGGTGCTCAGACAGTTTCTAAGGCATTCCATGCGTGAATACTTGTATAGAAGCTGTTTGGACGCTGATCTTGGTGTTCTCTCATGAACTCCAGTATGACCTTATCATTTGTCTAGTCTTATGATGAAATGCTGAGGCCTGGAATTGACTAAGCACTTAGATCTTGGCAATTCATAAGCCTCAATGTGTTGTGCCACTTCTGGAAGTCAACTAGCACCTCCAGGAGATAGAAATATGAGTGGGCAAACCCAAGGGGTAACCGAAAGGTTGACCGTATGCATTCACGGTCCTTTCCCCTTGATTAGCCATTTAGTAGCCAGCACCGACGATCGTGACTAGAAACATGAGTGTTCTGGTCCGAATCAGGACCCGGATGTTCGGACTTACAAATTCGAACACGAAGTCCGGTGTATTGTACACCATGTACAAGGTAGACATACTTGGGCTGACTCGGGTACGGCTACGTAGCTTGTCATGGTATTTAAGAGGGCCAGTCTCTTGAAGTCAACAGTTCGTTGGCTTTCTATATGACCACGGCTCACGTCTTGTTGTTATGTGCCTTCAATAAGGCTTGTTTGAAGTCCTGGTGTCGGTGCGCATGCAGGTAATCACCTTCATTATAGCTTGCTTAGCTATAGGCTACAATTACAAGACACACACATTGTAACAAAGTTCGTTGGCTTTCTATATGACCACGGCTCACGTCTTGTTGTTATGTGCCTTCAATAAGGCTTGTTTGAAGTCCTGGTGTCGGTGCGCATGCAGGCATTATCCTTACTGACGATGGTGTTCCGTCAGCAAGGTTTGAAGTAATTGTTGAAGTAATTGTTTATTTCATGTTGTTTTATCTACATGGTATCGGCGATCCCGTCGTATGGGATCGCAAGTAGAGGCGATCTTAGTCCCGATCGGACATCATCTGCCTGTGTGAGGAGTACCAATTTTGGAAGGGAAGTAAATTAATGTCGTGCTTTTTGATTATTTTGCTTACTGCATTTATCACTTGCATTACACTACTATTTACTTCGTGGCTGTTGGAGCATAGTGTGGTGGAGGATCCGTGTTAATTCACATATATCCAAGCCACGTCACACAGAGCTTTTGGATTGTGTTGAGTTTGGTGTTTTGTTTTCCGTTAATGGGAGGCAAATTCGTGCTTTTACACTGATTGAACCCTTCATTACGTTTAAACATGAGTTCAGGGCTTGGTCCAGGTGGGACCTACCCTTCTAAAACCAGATCTGGCAATATTTTTCGCAATCGCTTCAACGTTGTTGAAGACGATAGGTTTGCAGATCACGTTACCATTGACGAGAATCCTTTGTTTGAAACTGTGCAGGCACCAAATCTGTCTGGACAAGGGGCAGCAGTTACACCTCCACTCTCCGGGAGGGCTGCCCCACACGTTCAACAAAGTGACCACGGTAACTTCAGCGATATGGGGCAGTCTTTCAGCAGGGATGGGGTCAGGTACTCTGCCCCACCACACAGAGGTGCAGCGGTGCCCTTAGGTTGGTCACCCTCTCAGTCCAGACCCACTCCTAGAACATTTGTCCCTATGGATGTTACATATGGCATACCACGCTCCGTGGGTAGGAGTTCATTATCCTATAGACCACCTCTAGGAACACCCATTGGGAGTGGAGTCAGGCCCATGAATTTTTTCAGGGAAATGTCTCATACACAAACCTTTGATGATATATTCCCCGATACGAGTGCACCAGTTGCTGCAGAAAATGTACCTACTAGTAGTCTAGGCATTGCATCTATGCCTATTCCACAACCTGGTGTTACCATGTCTGCTCCTGATCCAAATCTAGGAAGTACAATGAATGCCAATGCTAGTATAAATAACACTAGTCAGGCATCCTTGGTATTCCCTTGGACCTCAGCACCACCAGGCCTGCCTGGTGGAGGTGGTGGTGGTGGGGGGCCAGGTGGGGGACCACCGGGTGGACCAGGTTGGCCACCAGGTGAATTTAATCCAAACGTTCCCGGCGTTCCTCCTACATGGGGCGGACCACCAGGTGGTGGGTGGCCTCCAGGGGGTGGACCAGGTGGCCCAGGTGGCCCGGGATGGCCAGGGGGACCGGGGGGACCAGGTTCTGGCCTCCCAAATCCATTCCCTATGGGTAACGCTTCAAACTCTTCCGATGCGTTGCAAGGAATAATTTCCAAACTGTTGCCCAAGCTCGACGTTATGAAATTAAACGATCACAATTGGGTAGCTTGGTCCCGGTTTGCTCATGCAATCTTGTTGTCTGCTGGGGTTGAATGGTGTATACACTCTGACTGTAGTCAGTATCCCCACGATTGGGTAGCCCAAACTCTACTCACTGGTTCACTGACAGAGCCGTACCAAATTGAGGTCAGTGATCAGAAATCTGCATATGGTATCTGGTCATGTTTAATCAACATCTTCACAGTACGAGGTCGAGGGCTGGTGATGGCTCTATTCCAAGAGCTTCACACTCTGAAGATGAATCCAGGAGAAAAACCCTCTTTGTATGTCAGCAGAGCTAGGAAACTTGTCATGTCATTGAGAAGTTTTGGGCAAAATTACACAGATCTGGCTCTATGCTATGTCATACTTGCAGGTTTGACTCCTGAATATGAACAAGACAAGAACACACAGTTCAATCTTGTCCAAGATAACCCGGATATTGGTAGACTGCAGGGCAACCTAGAACTTACGTTTATCCGGTTGCGTGCCGCAAAGGGACATACACCTAAAGCGACCACAGCAGAAGTTCCTAAACTACATAGGAACTTCAACCCACACCCTCAGGGCAATAGGCCCAGTTCACTAGAACTTCAACATCCTTGAATGTTGTAGAAGGTGCTGTGGAAGCTGACACTGCAGTTGTCAAGGAAGCTGTGCAGGGAGGAAGGGCTGCAGTCCAAACCCCAGGGAGGCCTGTACCTATATGCTTCCTATGTGGGGAGGCAGGCCATATCAGGACGTACTGCCCAAAGAACAAGTCTCAGGCAAACGTTGTGCAAACTCATGAGTTCGGCGCAACCCCTCCTCTTCCTGGTTGGTTGGTCGACTCCGAAAACATGGGATTCTGCACCAAGTGACACCTCCTTACTCTCATCAATCAAATGGGAAGGTTGAGCGCTTGAACCGGACTCTCCAAGAGAAAGCACGGGCCATGCTTGCAGACTCAGAGCTACCACGAAAGTATTGGGGGGAAGCAATGTTGACCGCATGTCACGTACGAAACTTGTCCCCTACTAATTTGCATGACAAAACACCCTACGAGCTCATGTATGGTGTTGTCCCAAATGTCTCATACTTGAGAGTGTTTGGAAGCAAGTGCAAAGTTCTGACACCCAAGACCCTTAGGACTGGTAAATTCCATCCTGTTTGTCAAACTGGTGTTTTTCTTGGCTATCAGGGAGACAGCAAGCAGTACAGGGTCTTGATAGATGGGAAGGTGACAGTGCATAGAGGTGCTGACTGCAAGTGCTTTGAAGTCGCACCCGACACGCAGATTTCCGCAGCGCAGCCTTACGGTGCTGTAAATCATCGCACGCATGCATCTTCTGATCTTGATTTCACTTCTGGTGTCTCTTCTCCTCTAAGTGCAATGGAGGAAGAGGAAGATTTTGAGCCTGAGTCGGATGATGAGCCTGATTTAGAGTATGTGCCTGATGTGTCTGATATGGAGTTTAGTGGCAATAGATCTGCAGTGGCTGATGCCTGGGATGGGGAAGTGGATCAGCAGGATACCTTTCCAAACGAGGCTAGGGGTGAGCAAAAGGAGGCGCGGGGCATGGTGATCACTTGATTCCTCCGTTCCACAAGTCCTCCGGGAGCGCGCCTTTGCCAAGGGTGTTCCACAAGTCTCCACTCACAACAGTGTAGAGGGCGAAGTCTCGGCTCTCGAACGGAGAAGGTAGTTGAGTTTGACTTCTCTGGGTCTAAAATCCCTGTTACCCCTGCTGGTCTATTTGCCGGTCGGTATCCGGTTAGGAAGAGATACACACACACAACACAGGCACATTTTGCTGACATTCTGTACAGGGTGTCATTCAAATTGAAGCAAACACTGTGTATGCAGAACCCAACACTTATCTTGAAGCAATCAATAGTCCCGAAGCCGAAAAATGGATTACTGCTATGCTTGAAGAAATGGGTTCTTTAAATGCCTTGGAGACCTGGGATTTAGTACAGGTGTCGGAGCAACAAGCAAAGAGAGCTTTGCCGGTACGCTGGGTGTTCAAGGTCAAGCTGACAGAGAGTGGAGACGTCGAGAAATTCAAGGCCCGACTCGTCGCCAAAGGGTTTAAGCAGGTATACGGAGTGGACTATACAGAAGTGTACCTCCCGTCTCTCGACACTCAACTCTAAGGTACTTCTCTCCATGGGTAGAGCCA
>MVGU01000703.1:372500-374812 GCA_002005505.1 Botryococcus braunii | reverse complement strand
CATTCCCAAACAAAGCTACAGAACCAGAAGCAAGGGAGTGAAGACATTCGTATTGCTTCGTCAATGTGAAAAGGCTTCAGGAACTGAATGGTGCGACTGGCTGTTGAAGTCATCGTCACGCATCGCAGGTCGTTGAAAACCGCCTGACCATGTTCAGGTAGGGTTTCTCTACCACATGGCCAATGTGGTCGAGAAACATGGGTGAATGTAACATGGGGTGCATTCTTACAGCCACGACTGGGTATTTGAATTCTCCGGCCCGAAACAATGCCCATTTCAGCAGCCCCTGTCCCGCTGAACCGCCCCGCAGCCCCGCCTGACGGCCCTCCTGCAACACGTCCCTGCTTTGATGTGTGGAGCAGCAACAGAGCTCCCTCCCCCACATGCATCCTTGCACGCCTATCTGCTGGATGCGTGCAGGGCCCTCCATACATCCACGCACCCCCCCCCCCAACAACGCACTTAGCCCCATCCCCCAACACACACAAATGCACAGACATATACCCACACACACCCGCACACGCACGCACGCACACACACACACACACCACAGAGAGAAAGAAGAGAGAAGAGAAGAGAGAGAGAAGAGAGAGAGAGAGAGAGAGAGAGAGAGAGAGAGAGAGAAGAGAGAGAGAGAGAGAGAGAGAGAGAGAGGAGAGAGAGAGGACAGAGACAGAGAGACAGAGAGAGCGAGAAGGGGAGAGAGAGAGAGAGAGAGAGAGAGAGAGAGAGAGAGAGAGAGAGAGAGAGAGAGAGAGAGAGAGAGAGAGAGAGAGAGAGAGAGAGAGAGAGAGAGGAGAAGAGAGAGAGAAGAAAAGGGGGGGGGCACGGAGGGACAAATGTATGAAGGGCCATCTCAAAACACACCCCCAACCTTCCCCATAAGCGAGTCGACAATGGATTGTGACAAACTACCCTCCCCCCACACCCCCCCCACCTGCCGCAAAAGGAAGGGCACATGCAGGCACTTGCGCACGAGCACGCAGAGGGACAGGCCCAGGGGGCGCGGCAAGAGGCCAAGACGCCTTGAGGCCTTTCCAGGAGACACTCACCATGAGGCAGGTGAGGCTTCCCAGGGAGTTGCCCACCAGGACCGCAGGTTCCTGCACGAATTCTGCCAGGAAGTCGGTCACCTGTTCCTGCCAGAGCTCCATGGTGTAGGCCACCGGGGGCTTGTCTGACATCCCAAAGCCCAGCAGATCCAGCGCATACACCTGTGCCCCAACCCAGTCACAGGATTATATTCAGCATCGGATTTGGGATAGGATTCCGCATCTCGGTTCTCGTCCCATTTGTATGACATCCATCATTTCTCATTCCCCCTCCCCCCCCCCGCCCCGGGTGTTTTCTTGTTCAACCAGGAAGTACGGCGCTCCTGCCCAGCAGCACGCCCAAAAGCAGGGCCTCACATGGTCGCAATTGCGTGTGGATGATCTACTACATATGAACACTCTCAGTAACTGTCAAGCGCAGGAGTGGTACCAATAGAGAGTACCTTCGTTCAACAGTACCCGGGTTCGAGCCCCGGAAAAAACTGGGGTCCATCCAAACGAAGTTTTCCCCAAAAATCCTTGCGTTTTTGCACGGCTTTCCTAAGAACCTGAGGGAATGCAATGGCACAGCCAACTCCAGATTCTTTCCCAGTGCGCTTGAACACATGCCCCAGAACAATGACTTCCTGATACATCACTACAATGATACTGGTAAACCATCAAGTTTAGCAGTTGTTACATCGCCACTGACATGGCACCCAACTCCAGAATATGAGATAATAGGCACACCGAAGTGTGGAGGCCTCATGATGGACACCCCAATACCTTCATCCGTTCTTGCACACAACACTGCCAGCCATGTTATTTCCATGTGCCTGACACACCCACACGCGTGCACACGCACATCGCACGCAGACACGCGAGAGCCACCCACAGCACACACGCGCGCGCGCGTGCGCACACACACACACACACGCACATCCCGCATGCAACAGAGAGGGGGGGGAGGGAGAGAGAGAGAGAGAGAGCGAGGGGGGGGGTGGGAGGGACAGCAGTGATAAGCGATGCCAGTACGCTTGTGCACGTTTCACGCCCTCCCGGCCAGGATGCTGCAGTGGACTATGCAGTGGAACCTTCTGAACATGTGGGGAGGAGACAACTTATTAACGGTCCTTGCCGTGTCCAGGGCATGCAACCTTTGAAGGCATCCCCTACCTCCCTACCTAGCAAGCCCCTTGGAGTCCCTCCAAGTGGTACAAGACTTGGAATATTCATGGGGTACATGAACATTCCAAGTCTTGTCCCAGCAACCCAATCTCA
>MVGU01000703.1:340000-365000 GCA_002005505.1 Botryococcus braunii | reverse complement strand
GCGTGGTCGTGTGCGAGGCAGGGTACCCTGAGGTTGGCTCGCACACGGAGGCTGGTCCCCCCAGTCCCCCTGCTGGAGCCAGGCAGGTGGGAGAAGTGGTGGTGTGTGACACTGATGACATCCCGAGGTTTGCCAGCGAGGTGCCAGATGGGCAGCGGACGGGCCCGGATGGCGTCCAGAGGAGGCAAGTCCACAGGGATCCCGCGGGCAGTGCTGTGCTTGCAACTCAACAGCACGGGATGTTGGTCCCGCCTACGGGGCCGGATGCTGGGTCCCCGGGGCCCAAGCATGACCGGACGCCTGTTGGGCAAGGGGCCCTCTTCCCCGGGAGGGGTCCCCCGGGGGAGGGCTTGAAACGTGGCCATTGGCCGGCTCCTTCACGGGTGGCTTTGGCGAGGGATGAGTTCACAGTGGCGCTCTCTCGGGCAGCGGTGGACTCTGAAGATGCCTCCCCCATGTCCTTCCAAGGTAATCTGTGGCTGGGGAGGCCCAGGTGTCTTGGGGAATGCGGGGCGGTCCCGGGCAACCCCGTGGTGCAGCAAGCACTCCAGACTAGAGCGCCTGTGACATAGCTCCGGGATGTTGGCTCCCCGGGGATTTGCCGGGAATTTGTTGTGCCAGGTGGCGATGGTACAGGAGTGCTTTGTTGCTGTGTCGAGGGCCGACGAAGCAGGCGTGACTTGATCTCTTGCTACCTCGGCTCAGCAAGAAGGGGGCAGTTGCCCCAGCCGCAGCCCCTGTTGCGGCTGGGGGCGCCTGTGGCAAGCCTGGGAGGCCTCTCCGATTGAGGAGAAGGGGCTCTTGGAAGTAGCCAATAGGAGCGGGCCATTGTCAGGCTGCCGCCAGGCTATCTGAGAGGGTCCTTGTTGACCCATTGGCCGAGGTTGAGAGGGTCCCCATTTTTGTCATGTTTTACAGTATAAAGCAAACGCTCAGTGAGGGTTCTTGTTGACGGATCGACTGATTGTTTCAATTTATTCATTCATCGGGGGGCTTGCTGTGCCGAAGCACGGTGTCCCACATTTGGGCTGGCCTCGTGTGGCTGCGAGTTCGGGGGATTTTTTTGGGGGGGGGGGGGAGATTGCTGCCTCATCCATCTCCCAAACCAGTTGACCAGTGAACTGATACCATTTTTGCTATAACAAGTGCATTTGGAAGCTTGAAGCGCTCTGCTTGAAGTGATGCTGCCTCGAGGGAATGGTGGGCTTTAGTGAAAACGGTTCCAGCTGCCTCACTTGTCACATGAACTGTGGGAGACCGGGGAGTACATCTTGGACCCCGGGGTGGTGTCTTGAAAGTGCACAACGATGGCATTGAAGATTATTCAATGGCACAAAGACAACCTGTTTGAGGTTGGGGGACGGTCCGCTAGGGGATTGCGTTGCCTCAACTTGAAACCCTCATGAGCCAGAGTCGGAGCGTTTCGGCCGATGTTCTGAAATCGGTTAGACTAGTATCAGGTAATCTGAGGAAACACAGACTGCATGGGTTAGGCCTGCACAGCAGGATTTCCAACACTGGGTCTTAGCCTGTTACTGTGTGTATGTATCGTCGCCGGTAGCATTCATGGTTGCAGGGGGTGCAAAAAGACAGTTTATACGGATGGATTCATGGTATGCGGTTAGAATAGGCTTCACTCTTAAACTTTAAAAATACAGTTTAAACGGAATACAAAAGTGAGAGATTGGCCTCTGTTGTCTCGGGGGATTTTGGTAAGTGGTGTCGTGGGAAGGATTAAGGTGATCAGTACGCTTTTAGGTTATGTGTAGAGGTGCTTGGGGCTGCTTATGCGTTTGACTGATGAACCGTTGCATGACTCGGGACGTGGTTTGAAGTAGACCTGAAGATTGTCATCGTGGTGGGTGTTGCATACTGAAGGACGAGAAGACTTGGTGACAGAACTGCGAATTGCGTGACGGCCATGGTGGACCAGAGCTTCAGTGCATTGCTTTCTTTCGAATGTATTTCATTGAAAATTTCATCCTGACTTCGATCCCGAGGTAAAATGCCTGTAATTGCTCGGCAGCTGGATTTTGTCGAAGGACAGTGTATCTACATGCACGTTCATATAAAGTACACCTTACGAGCTGGTCGTGTGAGAATGCAATGACACATCTTCTGATAAGGCCAGGGTATTGGGCAGAATCTGAAACCGGTTTGAGCAGTACAGTGAACATATGTGTTAAACATGTCGTACATATCATTATTGCCAATCCCGTGCGAGAACAGACGTAATGATACGTGTGACGCCTCATACTTTGCTTGTGGAACAATGCGACTTGAATTTTGAGGTTGCTAAGAAGGAACATGGTGAAGGGAGTTCATCATCATACAGTGGATTTACTGAAGCTGGGATTGTTGCGGATATGCCTCGCATCCTTGGCAGCCTACATGAAGACTTCAAGTAGTCTTCCATGGCCCCTGTGTATATGTGTGGGAGTGGGTGTGTGCGCGAAGCATGTGTGCTTGAGAGGGGGAGGATGTGCGGGTGTGTGAGTGTGTGTGTTTGTTGTTGTTTTGTGTGAGTGTGTGTGTGTGTGTGCGCGTGCCTGCGTGCATGTGTGTGTGTGTGTGTGTGTGTGTGTGTGTGTGTGTGTGTGTGTGTGAGGGGGGCGGGAGGAGAGAGGGAGGGAGAAAGGGGGGGGGGGGCGACAGAATAGCCTATCTGTGGGGAGGGGCGAACAACAGATATATCTTGAAGCAGCATTTCATAGCCTGCGACAGATACATGACTTACATGACAAATGCAGTGTCCGCAACTTAACAGTGAATCGCAGTCAGCAGGAGAAGTTAGGTGGCACATGACCACTAACGACGTCCTGCTGTATTCTTGTAATCAAAATCCTACTTGTTTTTCACTAGAGGACCCTGACGCTGAGTTCCTCGCTAGATGCCCTAAGGAAAAGCATCCGTTCCAAGCAGCTGTCACAGAATTCAACACTTCTTGCGCCCCTCTGTGAGCCTATGCGCTGCGATAACCTCGATAACATATCCTTTCATCGCAAATTTCGACTCTGAAAACCTGGGCTAGGAATCCCAGCCAGCATGTTCCTGAGATCCCTAGCAGATGGTGGATGAGTTACAGCACACATTGGCTCCAACAATAGAGGAGACTACGCCCTGGAGAAGGGAAGAAGTTTCGGGCAATGTAACCATCAGCAACCATCTGCATACTGCCCGAGAAGAGAATTATCCCATCACTCCTGCTGGAATTCCAAGTGGCACAGGTCGGCCACTGGAAGGCTTCATCAGAGGTGTCACTACGCACCCACATGGTAAAAAGGTGATAATATCAAGAACACGATCCCCAAACATAAGCACGTTCAGAAATAGATTCCCCCTAGATTCCACGTGGCCGCATGACGGATTTATGGTGTGCAATTAGGATAGGCTTCACTTTTTATAACTAATAAATATTCAGAAGGGTTCCAAGTGCTCCACACCAGCCGTGGCTAAGTTCTCTTGCTCACACTGTCTTTGGTGAATAGCACCTCCCATTACTACCGTCTTTCCTAATGGAAGTGCCTTTGAATCTGAGGCACTTTCATCAGAACTCTCCTCGTTTTTGTGCAAGTACGTGTAACTCCAGCCTCGACGACTCTCGTAGTGGCCCAGTAGGTTATAGGTTGACCCTCAGCCGGGCTATACGAGCGCAGGGAATACATACACAAAGCTGGAGGACCCTGCAGGACATCTAGCAGGGCATATAGATCACCGGAAATATAGATCACAGGGCGTGTAGATCTAGCAGGGCGCATAGATCACGATGCCCTCAACTGGAGCCTTTCTTGAGGACTGCCTTCTTCCACACTTCCACAACTTTCTTGGCAGCCGCAGCAACATCCGGGACCGCATGTTTGGAGAGCTCCTTCACTTTTTTGCCAATCCCGGTAGATGCCAGGACCTCGGCGCTGACCCCTGCTGCTTTCTGAAGGGTCACCAGCCCCTTCACCACTGCCTCCACAGCCTCCTTGTTTTGGCCCCCGACCGCCTCCAGTGCCTGGAGGGTTTCATTCACAGCCTCCCACAAGTCCACAACCTGAATGGGCTCCAAAAGCGTTAAGAGTGCTGGCCCAGCGACCACCGGTGACCCAAGGGCCATTAAGCTTGCAGCCATGCTCCACTCCAAGATGCCCGAGGCGGACTGAGGCAGCGGAGGGAAGCAGCAAGAGGGATGGGGAGCATCTGGAGGGGGAGGGGCGGGGGGAAGGTGGGGCGCAATGTAGAAGTGTACGGGACGGGCAAGCATTTACATACTTGAGCAACGGTGCATCATGGTCCATGCAGGTCGAAGATTAAGTTTAACACGAAAGTTAAACAGCGACATTTTACTCCAGGCCAGCGTGCTCCCGTTGGGAAGATTCACTCCTTCCAACAGTGACAGCTGGAGGCCGACAAAATGTCTGCTCCGGTGAATCCCAGACTCAAGATGTGCTTAAATCGGTTTAAATAGTCAATTGAAACATGAGACAGTAAGAAGGAGATGCAAGCAGCCCAATTGCGGGGCAGGAGGCAGGAAAATTCACACCTTGGAGGAAAATTCCAAGTCCTGGGCGGCTGATGAAGCAACAGGCTGGCCCGTTGCCTTTTTGGCCTTCACCTGCTTCATCATGTGACGGATTTTCTGTACGTAAGCATCCACATTGAACTTTCGCTTGCACCCTGCATAGTTCATGTAACGGATCTTACCAAAGATGGGGCGCTCAGCCCAACCCTGCACCCAAAAACATCTCCAAATCAGCCTCCCCCTGCCATCTGCTTGCACGGCGTTCAAGCAGGCATCTGTATTCCTCAGCTGTAGGCAACTGTAGGCAACTGTAGGCAACTGTATTCCTCAGCAGTGCCATCAAACCGCATTTGTCCTCCTGTCTCTCACCTCACCCCCCGGCCGGTGCCCTTGCCTGCGCGCACGTCTGCGTGCGTACGTGTGTGTCTGCGCGTGCGTTCAACTTTTTCTCTCTCCCCGCCCCCCCTTTCTCCCTCTCTTACACACACACACACACACACACACACAAACACACACACACACACACACACACACACACACACACAATACCAAGTCCATACATGCGTGAAGTGAGGGTGTGTGAGAGTGGGTTAAGAACAGAGCAGGAAGGCGCTTGGGGTGGACAGCGTCGGAGAGTGCACCCTTCCGAAACCAGAAGCTGCGTATGAGAAAGGGGGCGGCAGAGGAAGGGGTAGGCGAGAAGGGGGGGGGGACCTGGTCATGGATGCCGCCAATGCTCCAGATGCAGCCCACATAACCGGAGGGCTCCCGCCCATCCAGCTCCCACTTGTCATTCAACCAGATGGCAATCTCCAGAGCCTCCTCTGGGCTGTTCGTCCACTCCAGAATCTGCGCTCCTCCCCCCCTCCCTCTAACCTCTGCCATGCACCTCTGCCACCCACCTCTGCCACACACCCCTGCCACGCACCTCTGTCACACACCCTGGCCAGACACCTCTTCCCCACACTCTGCGACACAGACCGCTGCCAGAAGCAACCACGCATACAAAGCAACCACCCACGCCTACAAACACAACATCACCACTCCCAACTCGAGCCAGAAGCGACAACACACCAAGCACATGGGGACAGGCCATCTCCGTCTCAAAAGGCGATCACGAGCCCCCACTACATCCATGACATATGTACAACAGCAAGCCATGGTAAGGTTCCAAGCTTGGGCTGGAAACTCGCTAACCAACTGCGTTATGTGGTGCCTGGTCCTTAGCAGGCCCATGCATGTGAGCATGGGTTGGCGCTCACATCATGCAGATCTTCCCAGATTACAGGGCTCGAGTCGGCAGCGGTGCGGTGCATACGCCCCACTGTTAGGAGGAACCGAGAAGCCAATACAATAATTCTATAAAAATTTGCAAAACAAGCTGGGGTGACTGTGGAATGACCCCAACATGACCGTGGGGTGCGCGTGGGATGTACGAGCGTGGGGTGAACGTGGGATGTCTGAGCGTGGGGTGAACGTGGGATGTATCAGCGTAGGGTGAGCGTGGGATGTATGAGCGTGGGGTGAACGTGGGGTGATGAGCGTGGGGTGAGGGGCAGACGAGCAGGAACAGAGAAGGCATCTCTCATGACGGGCCACATGCACGGGGTCAGAAAGCGGAAATGCACGCGCTTCTTTGAAGGCTCGGCCTCACTGCACATGGATCTGGTGAGGGACCTGAAATCAACAAGGTTGGGACCGGAACCCCTCCACACCCTACACAAGGTAGACCCCCTACAATAAGTTGGGACTGGACAGGAGACTCAGAGCACTGATGAAAGCCTGACACAGGCTGGGAACCACAGACCAGAACAGCAGCAGAGTCAAGATAAGCAGATGTGCAGAAGGGGCCCCAAAAGAAGGAGGAGCAGGGAGGAGCGACTCACTTTCTTGGCCCAGTACATTCGCATGAAGCCATGCATTTTACCGCTGTGTACCTGCGCAAGCCCGAGCCCCACCACGTTGCGTGCCACAGACACGAGATTTGCACAGAGTCCCATTTTCCCATTTTTTATTGCTGTCTATTAGGCCCCATTTTCTCAGTTTTGTTGCTGTCTACCTACTCCCATTTTCCCAACTTTTATTACTGTCTACCAGAAGTCCCATTTTTATTGCAGTCTACCAAGAACTCTTTCCAGACCATGCATTGCACTCCATGTGGAAAGCAACCCTCTGCAAGAGTGGTGAGAGCTTGGCAGGGACCTTTATGGGGAGGGGGGGGGACTTGTGGGTGCCTATCTCATGGGAACCAGGACAAACACCATATGTTGGAAAAGTTCAGTGCCATATGCTCGAGTCCCGCATTTATGATTCTGTGCAGAACAAGAACTGGGTCAAGTTTACATGAAGAGACCAACACCAACCACACATCCATTGGCCCAGCATCCTTTCATCCCTCCCTCCCTCCTGCGCTTCCCCTCCCCTCCCCACATCTGCGTGTGCACGCGCGCACATCCGTATGCTTGCGGGTGTGTGTGTGTGTGTGCAAGCGCGCGCGCGGGGGTGTGTGTGTGTGTGTGTGTGTGTGTGTGTGTGTGTGTGTGTGTCTGTGTGTGTGTGTGTGTGTGTGTGTGTGTGTGTGTGTGTGTGTGTGTGTGTGTGTGTGTGTGTGTGTGCGTGCGGCAGTGGAGAAGGCGGGACTGGAGAGGCAGGGAAAAGGCATCCCACCATTTCAAGCTGAGCAGCATTCCAAAGCTCGTCATGCGTCATTCCTTTCTCAAATTGCTCCCTGCACCCAGTCAAACTCTGAGGCAAGCCTCCAGATGCTTTCAATACAATTTCTATACGGCCTTGGAAGACCTTCTACACAGGCGGGCATGCTCCAATCATAGGATTGAACAGCCCCCACGAATATGCCACATTGGGGCTCCCCCAGGACCAGGGCCCTCCGTTCATGCTGTCTGTTAAAACTTTCTTCAGGATATGAGATTTATTATAATGGCAGACACAAGGCAATCACAAAGAATATCCCTACGGACAGTCTCCACCCCAACTCCACTTTTCTCGCCTACATCCTGTTTGAGAGTGAGGAGTGGCTGCGAGCATTGCCTCTGCGGTGTGATTGGCGTATCTGCACACGGCAGGCAAACCACCCGGGGGGCCATGACTGAGTCACGCAGGGCCGTTGCCACTCTGCATACATGCACAACATATGCCATGCGTAGGAATAGTAAGAGACTTGTGCATACCTCATGCACGAGCGGGCGCGCGCGCACACACACACACACACACCACACACACACACACACACACACACACACGTACACACACAGACACACGCACACGCGCGCACATACACACCCACCTCCACACCCCCCACCACACACACACACACACACACACGCACACACACACACGCGCGCGCGCACTCACGCCCCCCCCCCCCCACACACATACACACACACACACAGGCACAGCTTCTTTGGCTTCAGAGGGGCTATTGAAAAAACCGGGCCTGCACTGGCCCTAATTCTCATGCTGCCGCAGAGCTCCGTACACATAAAAGAAACCATTTTGGTTTTTTTTTTGGGGGGGGAGGGAGGGAAGGGGGGGTGGTAGTGGCAAGCAGACGATGAGCAAGTGGATTCCTGGGACAGGGGGGGTACCAGACCTGGTGTAGATGTGCTCCCGTTTGTCATTGCGATGCGCGTGCAGGGTCTGGCGCGCCCAGTCCGCACAACAGTCCAGAGAGTCGTAGTTGGGAGTGTAGAAGCAGAAGTTATCCGCCAGCTCCCGCCGCACTATCAATTCCTCAAGATATGACTCAACCGCAGCCTGCAAGGCCCCACCCATGAAAACATACACATCTGACCTTCTGATGAATTTGAAGAGAACAAATGCAGCCTGCTTCCCTTGACACGCCCAAAATGCTACCGCAGAAGTCCTTCACACATTCCTCAGAGTACTTCCAGCTCGATGCTGGACAGCAGGCTTGGCTCCGTGCTCTGGGCTGTGATTTCCGAGGCTGTCTTGACTTCTGGCAAAGTACATGCGTTAGGCTTTCAAAAAGCTGATCAATAATACTGCAGACGCTGCAATAGATGCAATGCACACCCACGATGAGAAATTAGGCTTCTTTGCACATGTGGGGCCACAGTTCCCTGCTGAAACTCTGGGAGAGCACGGAGAAGCACAGTTGCAGCAACACCGAAGCGTGACAAGAAGCCCAGATGGAAGGCATGGGAGAACAGGTCAGATTCCATGAGCATGCAAACTACAGCGAAGACAAAGAAGCACCATTGATCCCTTCAAAGGTCCTCAGCCAAGACGGTGGCTTGAGCTTGGAGGTAAAGCACGGGTCCATTGGGAGAGATTCATGGCAGATGCAAGCAATCAAAAGCTCTTGCGAGAGGCAGCAACGACCAACGGGCACCTCTGAGCAACTCCCTCGACTGGTGAGGGTGAGGGGTGCGAACCCGGTACTTGCTCTTGTGCTTGGCAGCCTCCATGGCTGCACGAGCGGCCGCCAGCTGGCCAAAGTGGAGGTACGGAGACAGATTGCTGAGGGCGTCCTGCGTGGGATCGTTGCGCTTTGCATCGTAGCTTGCCAGGCGAGCGGGCGACAGAAATCCTTTAGGCCCTGTGCATGCCTGCCCGTAGGACCCCCAATGCCCTCTGAGAACTCAATCAATTGTCCTGAAAGTGGAAACCCCCCTCCCCCTGTTCCTATGCGGGCAGGCAGCCCCGCGGACGCTGTAGTCGGCCGATCACTGTGCCTCTCCAGCCCATGCTTCAACGCACAGACTTTTGCACATTGCGAATTTCCTCGCTGCTCGCGCTAGTGGAGCGCAGTAGATGTTTTCAGTGGTTAGGACACTGTGCATTTCCAGCCCATGCTTTACCGCGCAGACTTCTGCACATTGCAAATGTCCTCCTCCCTGCTCCCGCTGGTGGAGCGCTGCGGACATCCCAATAAAGCTCTTCGCTCTATCAAAAGCAGTGATCCTGGATTCCTCCAAAACCAGTATCTCCGTTCCCCAACACTGGTTTGCGGTGAACATATTGCGTTTCTGTATTCGGAATCGGCCCCCTCTCTGCAAACAAGAGGAAGCAATGGCCTCTAAGCAAGGCAGTGCAATGAGTCAAGCAGGCAGTCAAAGCAACTGCCCCAATGCAAAGCCCTCCGCAGGATTGTGGACCCCTACCATGTTGTCATAAACCAGATAGGCCTGCAGGTACTCTGTACACTCTGTAAGAGGGGCGGGGGGGGAGAGGAGGGGCAATGGAGAGAGAGGGGGCGAAGGGGGGAAAGTGAGAAGGAGGAAGAGGGGAAAGAGAGAGGGGGCCGGGGGGGGGGAGAGGGGGCCAGGGGGAAAGAGAGAGGGGGAAAGGGGGGAGACAGATGTAGGACGGGGGGGGGGGGGAGGGAGGGAGGAGGGAGAGACACACACACACACACACACACACACACACACACACACAAAAGAGAGAGAGAGAGAGAGAGAGAGAGAGAGAGAGAGAGAGAGAGAGAGAGAGAGAGAGAGAGAGAGAGAGAGAGAGAGAGAGAGAGAGAGAGAGAGAGAGAGAGAGAGAGAGAGAGAGAGAGAGAGAGAGAGAGAGAGAGAAGGGGGGGGCAAGGGGGGGGGGAGGCAAGGCCTAGAGGATCGTATGTAGGGGACCTCCCAAGCTGAGCCAACAGAGCGGATGAGAACAGGAGGGTATGGGGTAGGCGACGGAGGGAGGTGCGGGAGAATACGAAAGGGGGGGGAGGGGGGCGACCTGCAGGGCAGCATCTTCCCCAGGAGTGCACCAGGCGACCTCAGGGACCTCCGCCCCGCGGGTGAGCACATCTTGCAGCAAGGCCTCCCAATCCACAGGATCTGGTTGGCGCTCCGGGCTCCAGGGGGCCTGCTTGGGAACAGGCGGGTACTCCTGCACAGGCCCAAGCGCTCTTACTCCCCCTATAGGTCCTGCCTACCAGATGGCAGGCGGATGAACCGTACATGGGAAAAGGTCAGCAGGATTGTGTGACCTGGGAGAGGGTCGGACTTCCCTCATCTCTCCTTCACACATAGCCACCTCCCTTGTTGCTTTCCCTCACTCTCTTTCCCACCCTCCGTCACATATACACAGTACACACACTCTCACCCTCCGTCACATATACACAGTACACACACTCTCACCCTCACTCACCCACCCACCCACCCACCCACCCACCCACCCACCCACACCCACACTCACCCACCCACCCACTCACACAACCTCCCAACCCACACAGACAGACACGCACACGCGAACACACACACACGCGAACACACACACACGCGCGAACACACACACACACACACACACACACACACACACACACATAAACATACACACACACACACCCACCCACAAGCCAGGAGCATGACACCCAGCCCTTCCGACTCCAAAACAGGGAAAAGCACACAAGGCCGTCCAACACCAACACTGTCATCCCCCTGTGTCTGTCTGTGTGGTGAGGGCGCCCACGAGCGCATGCGTGTGCGTGTGTGCATGTCTCTGTGTGTTGGGTGGTGTGTGTGAAGAGGTCTCTCTCTCTTTTCTTCTCTCTCTTTCTCTCTCTTCTCTTTTTTTTTTTTTTTTTTTTTTTTTGTGTGTTGTTGTGTGTGTGTGTGTTGTGTGTGTGTGTGTGTGTGTTGTGTGTGTGTGTGTGTGTGTGTGTGTGTGTGTGTGTGTGCAAGGGCGGGCACCTTAGCGCTCTACCAATCTTACCCGCGAACATACATGTGCACCCAAGACGAATGATGAAGGGCATGCAGTGTTGAGCATACCTGTAAGTACTCAGGCAACTTATCATTGATCTTGCGGCGGATGGTGCGGGCGCCATACTCGCGCTTGTCGCTAGCAATCCAGCACGGCACGATGTTATGAGCATCTACCTCATGGCAAGCTATGGGATGTACTGCTGCTGCAATCTGTACCGCACCATGCACTGTCCGCGTCATCCCCCGGGGCCACTGTGGGTTTTAACCAACGCAAACGATACTCCAGATTACCTCCCAAATAAGCCTCGATGATAAAAATTCACGCAAAGGGTACCTATCCCCTCCAGCACATCCCATCCGTGGGGGGGGGGGGGGGGGCGGGAGGAACAACCGCTGTACTGGCAGCTCCATCTTCAGACGCAATCAGTGGCAGGGAAGGAAGCAAGTCCAAACAGCTAGCCCGCTTGACAAGCATTTTGGCCGTGCAGAAAGACACTTGGCAACAAAGGAGAGAGGTGTACATCGAGTCCTTGCACGCTTTGCGCAACCCCCAGTCCTTGCAACTTTGTGCAACCCCGAGTCCTTGCACGCTTTGCGCAACCCCGAGTCCTTGCACGCTTTGAGCAACCCCGAGTCCTTGCACGCTTTGCGCAACCCAACCCAGAGTCCTTGCACGCTTTGAGCAACCCCGAGTCCTTGCACGCTTTGCGCAACCCCGAGTCCTTGCACGCTTTGTGCAACCCACAACTACAGCAGAAGGGAGTGTCCAGGGCTGGGGGGTGGGGGGGGGGGGGCACAGAGAGTTGCAGGGCACCATTCTCAGCCCTCTCCAATCCAGGAGCACAAGGACCCGGGGTCGGATTAGCATGACCGACTGTCTACAAACGCGCCACGCTGCTCATTGCTGTCATTCTCACCCGGACACAGGATGCCAGGATATCACAAATCTGTGCATCGGGCCCTCGTCTTGTCCGCCCACAACAATCTGACACAGCATGCCTGAATACCACAATTCCTGTGCATCGTGCCCTTGACTTGTCCTGCCACAACAATCTGGGAGGAGTCCGCAGAGCACAGGATGCAACTCCCTACATATCCTGACACAAACCCTCTGTAGAAAGGGCCGATGTACAGATGGGGGGACGAATAAGTCTGCAAAACGGGATGCCCCCCTCGCCCCAACAGTCTGCACTGTGAACAGGGGCTGGAGCAGGGGCAGGCCTAGCGGTAGGGGTAGGGACAGAGGTAGGGGCACGGGCAGGGGCAGAGGCAAGGGCAGAGGTAGGGTAGGGGCAGGGGCAGAGGTAGGGGGAGGAGCAGGGTCATGGGCAGAGGTAGGGGGAGGAGCCGGGGCAGGGGCAGAGGGAGGGGGAAGAGCAGGGGCAGGGGGAGGGGTAGGGGCAGCGGCAGGGGCAAGGGCTGAGGTAAGGGCAGGGGTAGCAGACTGGGGGCGGGGCAGAGGCAGGGGTTTGAGGGGATGTGTCGGACCTTGTCCCGCCACTCCCGTCCCAGGCGGAGGGGCCCAAAGTCTGCAACTAACAGACCTGCCTTGAGGTCTTTGGCCAAGCCAGGAAGTGTTTCGACTGGATCGCCCTTAAGCAAGAAGAAGGGGATGTTGAGAGCCTGCAGCTTTGCTTCCACTTGCCGCAGTCCTCTAAGCATGAAGCCAAATTGCCTGGCCCCCGCATGAAGGTACGCTGGCACCTGCAAAAGAGCCCAGGGGATCGGTTGTGTTCTGTATCAAGAGTCCCTTGCATGCAGCGTGCTGCCAAGGTTTGTGCTGCTGCCTGTTTTACGGCTGATACTAGACCACAAGGGAAACAAGAACTCAGATGCAGAGATTTAAGTAACGTGCGGGTAATGCAGGCAAACACACTCGCACAGACTCACAACTTGACTCTGCTCATTATTTTGCAACATTTTTGGTGCATCCTGCATAAGTCATGCAGGTTGCAAAACCTGGTGTAAGTTTATGCAAGAGTGTGATGCCAGCGTGTTTCTCCATCGCAACCCGGTTGAGGCATGACGAAAGCAAAGTGCTTGTGAAAACAGCAACAGCTGGCAGTAAAACCTTAGACGACCACATGTGCATGTTCACGCACAGCCCAGCCTCCCCCCCCCCTCCAGACACACCACACTTGCAAGCGCACACGCGTGCACGCGCGTGCGCGCGCACCCACCCACCCACACACACACACACACACACACACACACACACACACACACACACACACACACACACACACACACACACACACACACACATCCCCATTGCATATGTATGCTTGCAGGTATAAGCAGGGACATGCACCACAACAAGAGACAGAAAGGAAAGAACATAAAACCTCCTCCCTTCAGAACTGTCAATGTTGGTCTTATACCCTCCCAGGCCAGCCAATGAGTGTGCTCTACATGTCAAACTAGCCCAAAGCTTAAGTTCAAGAAAATTCAACAATATTTCATGCTGAAGACAAATGTGTCCAGGGGATTGCGCACCAGATTGAAGGCAACGGCAACATTGGACCCGGACTTAGCCGCTACTTCACAGGCGTACAAAAGAGCCCAGTTGTCGTTCACTCTCTGATCGCGAGACATCCTGTCACAATAGCCACAGGCTTCAGAACGAAGAGCTCTGGGCGGCAGTGGAAATTGTGCGACCATCCCAAACAGAGACGACGTTGAGAAAAAAAATCCAGGAGGACAAATGACGAGATAAATTAAAGACAACGCGACTGGCATCAACGAGTGACGGGATGTACTACCAGTAAATAACCGGGCCGTCCTTGATCTTGTTTGCATTCAGGGAACGAACACGGTTAGGATGAACTTTCGTCGCAATCTTTGCTGCTTTTTTGGAAGGCCCAGAGGGTTCCTCATCAGCTTTTCTCTTTTCAGCATTGCCCATGGCTGGAGCACCGTCAGTCCCGAATACTTGTGTTGTGACAAACGGACACAAGTCCCTCCGAAACACCGGTCGATGCCCAGGTCGGGTCCAAGAACAGAAACCCACTAACGACCAGTTCCGGTGAATACAAACACTTTGTTTAAAACGGCCCTGAAACTTACATTCCCAGGATGTGCTTGCCAAGGCACGAATAAAAACTTGCGCCAGCGTGTAGAAACAGTTAATAACAAATCATGATAACAGAGTAGAAATTCCAGGCCTATCTGCAAACAAGAATGCGTTCCACAAATGGTGATGAGGGATGCAGGCGCGCAATGCCTTTAACGATTCTGAGTTTTAGTACCGTGTCGCATTGACACTCCGAGCTTGCGTATCCAAGGTTGATTGGAGCTGCTCGCATGTCGTGGCGCAAGAGCACACATTCCGGCTAGCAGCGCTGCTAACTGCAAACTTGCGGTACAGCCATCTGCAACTTCTCAATGTTGGTGTTCCCACACAAAAAAGGAATCGTCGCCATTACAAACACTTCAAAGTAGCTTCATCGTGAAGAGCCGTAAGGGACTTGACTTTTTCAGGTGGTGCCACAACCAACCGAAAGGCAATGCGCAGAGCGACGTCTGCAAATATTGGTGCAATCCTCTGTCACTTACGGGATTCAAGTAGTCAACTGAGTAACAAGGGGGTTTTTTGGAACGGATTAAAACTGGTTGGTGATAGGATATGTTCTGATATTCATGGCGGAAGTCCAAGATTCGTACTTGGCTTACCCCCGCATAGACCGCATCCATATGAGGATTTAAATTTTTTAACTTCAATACGCTCATATGGTGGTAAGATTTATCCAGCGACTAATTTTAGGTTTTTAGAGGAACATTCATCGCCAAGTTCTGAACAAGACCGGGTAGACGAAGGACGCCCTGATAAGCCAGATGAAGAGCCCCTGGAAGCTGAGATTCGAGATGACTCAGCCATCATCAGAAAAAAAATAATGTCTGCTGCACTAAAACATGTGGTAACCCCTCCTTGACATATTCTTCAAGTTGGATAGGGTAGCTGTACTTCTGATTCAGTCTCTATTTCGAGCCATGAAGCGGGAACAGAGCCCCCGTTTTTGGTGATCTCAGCTTTGATGGTGCCTGGTGTGTTGCAGAAGAAGCTTGGGTGGACACGCAGAGCTCTTCAGGAAGGAGCCAAGGATATCCATCTCTCCCCTGCCGCAGCCAGTCTTTTTGATCGCAATGGACTTCAGCTCATTGAGGTACACCCACAATGTCATCCTGCCAAAGTCATGCAAGGGCAACCCCGAACCAGTAACCCTTTCATGCCTGAGCCTTCCATGAATTGGTGCATGGTCGGTCTCTCTCTCTCTCTCTCTCTCTCTCTCTCTCTCTCTCTCTCTCTCTCTCTCTCTCTCTCTCTCTCTCTCTCTCTCTCTCTCTCTCTCTCTCTCTCTCTCTCTCTCTCTCTCTCTCTCTCTCTCTCTCTCTCTCTCTCTCTCTCTCTCTCTCTCTCTCTCTCCCCCCCCTCCCTCTCGCTCCCCCACTCTCTCCCCCCCCTCCCTCTCGCTCCCCGACTCTCTCCCCCCCCCCTCTCTCTGTATGTGCGTGTGTGTGCTCGCGCGCACGAGCTGGTGTGCGTGTGCACGCGTGCGTGCGCGTTTATGTGTGCATGTATGAGCGCATGTGCATGTGTGTGTGTGTGTGTGTGTGTGTGTGTGTGTGTGTGAGTGTGTGTGTGTGTGTGAGTGTGTGTGTGTGTGTGTGTGTGTGTGCTGTGCTGTGCTGTGCTGTGCTCTGTGTGTGTGTGTGTGTGTGTGTGTGTGTGTGGGGGGGGGGGGTGTGTGCACGCGCGTGCAAACGCATGTGTAGTCATGTGTGTTTAATACATTAGCCCAGTTTAGATTGAAACTGTTTGTCAACCCACCAGAACTGAAGTACAATCGGTTGCTTTTCTACATACTCATCAACTTCATTTGGGAGAAGGCTTCTGCTTCATTTGAATCGAACCTTGAAGGATGGAAGCGAATGAGAGCAGAGTGTGGATCAAACTGTTCATTAGCTTTTTAATATGTGCATTTGGTACTATGAGGTTTGGGTGTGGCCGACCCTTACAGTTAAGTGTCTCCAAGCTGCCGTCCAAGCTCTGCATCTTCTGTGGCAGCCGTATGATTCACTGTTGAAGCTATCGTAGTACATGCAGTATTGCAATAGGGCAAATGAACTCACTTCCCCTACCTTCGAATAGCTTTGAGTACATGTACGTCCACAGTGAGCACAATCCTTGTCTATCCTTGTCTATCTTTGACTCGCAACAAAGTGGTATACGCACCTTGAACTTCATATTCAATACGTAAGGTATCCTCCAGGATCCCTCCACAGGTAACATGATCAAATATGTCGTGAAGCATTCTTTGGCCATGCAGTTCTTTGCACAGAAGTGCAATGACGACCTTGGAGCGCTAGCAAGACAGAGAGCAGAAGAACTGTCAGCGCAACCTGTCTCGCAGCGAATAAAAATGCTGCTGCGCTGGCGATTGGAAATGCTCATACCTTACATTGGTGCGTTCTGTCTATTAGTTTGTGTGATTGAGGGGGCATTATTGTCAGTTGTTTTCATGTCCTGACATGTCTGCGTCTGGCTTTGTAAGGGCTTGCAGTGTTTTGGTTAAAGGCGCACAAACCAGTTCGGCTTGTGCAGATAATTGGGCGCAAGCTTTGACTATTCTGTCCCGTCCCCAGAATGCTGCAGTGACAGTGCAGCTTCTTGCGGATGCGGTTGATGAAATCTGGCACGCTGCTGGAGACGTTTCTGTGGACTATAACTGGTGATGCTCTTTTGTTTTTGTTGGTTGTGGACAAAATATCGATGTAGAAGCTTGGAAAACACGCAGTGGCTGTGCTGTAAAGATAGCAATGACTTGCTTACACTTGCGGTTCAAAGGTACGTTTAAAGCTTGTGGCTGTGCCCCACCAACGAACATGATATTGTTTCAGACCAGATGGCTGTGACAGGAGAATATGCAAGGTTTTTTTTTTTTTTTTTTTTTTTTTTCTGTCCTCCCCCCCCCCCCCCCCCCAACATGTATTTTAATATCTGTCTTTGATCACTCTCGGTCTTGTCCAACATCCCGCTCCAGGACAAATGGATACGGTTATCGAGTGGTAGCAATGGTGTCAGAAATGGCAGTTTGACAATGATCATTGTGGGCTTACTTTGTTGCGATGGGACAGTCCGAGCTGAAAACATGCGCATGACACTGTCAACAGGTACACAAAAAGAGCATTGTTAGCCAGCGTGTATGCAACGGCGGAGCTGTACATGTTGACAGACTACTCCCCTGGTTTTTCAGATACTTGGCGTCAAGTTGATCGACGCCTTGAGGACATCAAGAAGCTGGGCAAGGCATCCAAGCAAGTACGATACACCTCCCCCTTTTTTTGCCTATAACCCTCTTTCAGCAGAGGGATTGGAAAAATGTAAAGTGTGCATGACCCGGCCCACGCGGAGGAGATAGTAGGTAAGCACCAAATGCCCCCCGGTCCGCCCCGTACACACACGAACCGTCTTTCCAGGATTAGTGAGCACATACGGGTAGCTCTGTCCGATGTGTTTGTTTTGGTAAACACCTGGACACAGGCTTGTTGAAATGCTTGACATATGTAACGGAGTAGACACCAGGGTTGGCAGCTTGACAAAAAAGTGCACTATAATGGCAGACGCATCTTGTACAGTTAGGTGCGTTATCTTTTGTAACGTAGCTAGTGCACGCTTTCATTCTAACACAGGACATCAACCAGCACTTCTGATGCATCCTGGGTGACTACAACCCGAACTTGGGCTTCCCAACAGATGGCCAACAGCTACATTCAACATGCAGTAGGCTTGGCCCGATGGGATGGGGCATATTAAGGCAGAGTACACGTAGTTCTGAGGTACAGGGCTATACTTCGTTGTGTGTGTACCTGCATTTGTCTTTGCAAAGTGTATGGTACTGGTGTGTTACTCCTGAATGGGTTCAGATGGGCTGGTTGCAGGTTCAAAGCTTCTTGAGTAATGCCATTGAGACTGTGGTTGCTGCGGCAACCTTCACCAAAAGGTGATTCGCCAGTTTGGGCCAAAGGAGGAGCTATTGACGAGGAAACATGAGCAGCTCCAACTGGGGAAATTTGTACAAGTGGCAAAATGCACTTTATCCTTAAAGCATACGGGTTTGTTAAAAGCTCAGACACCTGCCACAGCCTTACAGTTGTTAACAAGCTGCACTTTCAAACGGTGTGCCGATCCCTAATTAGTTGTTGTCTAGCACATGGAAAATAGCAACATGTTCACACTCTGAACAGACAGAAATCATGTACATGCGCGTATGGAAGGTTGGAAGGCTGCCAAAAATACTCAGCATCTCGCTTAAAGGAGACTTAAGAGTTAGCTTAATGCCATAGTAATTGCTAAGGTACCAACTTAAGATTTGCCAGGGGTTTTCCTGTAAGGCCTCCTCAGGTGCCACTTCAACTCTCGAGCTGCGCCTGCTCCTTTGCTGCAACATTGACTGGCAAGTACATTAGCTGGTGTGCTCCCCAGCAACAGCTGCAGATTCGCTGCAGTAGGCACATGTAACTACACTAGTTTCTGTCTCGTAAGGTACATTTATCTGATATTGTGATCACATTTCTACATTTGCCAAGGAACCTTGTACCAACTGTCAATTGGATCCTTGCCGCACTGGGGGTGGTCAATGGATAAAATAGGCAGCCATTCTCTAGTCTTCTTCAGCCTCTTCGTCTTCCTCTGCCTCTTCTTCAGTGGTGAGTGCAGGTTTCTCTTTATAGTCGGGGTTATTGACTTGCACCCAAGCCAAGTGTTCTGGGGGTGTCCATGTCGTGGCACCTGTAACAAGCAAGCTCGATGTCTTGTTTTGTCTTTGATAAGGTATATATTAGGGAAGAGATGCCAAAGTTTAGTTTAGCAAATGATGTGTCGCCCCCCCCCCCCCCCCCTGCGGGGGATCCAGTGTCTCGTACTTGTACGTTACACTTCAGGGATCTGTAATGCTTCAACTTGGTCAACTTCACCTCAAGGGTCCCTGACAGTCTCGGGATGGCAGGCATGCACAAAGGAAAAAATGGCATCCACAGCATACATATTTATAATCAAGAGTGAAGCCTATCCTAACCGCACACCAGAAATCTTGCATGCGGGTACGCGGAATCTAGGGGCTCGAGACAAAAGGTGGTGTAACCAAAAGCAAGATGGGGAGAAGGAGGGAGGGAGGGAAGGGGGGGGAGTGGGAGAGAGAGGGAGAGAGAGAGAGAGAGAGAGAGAGAGAGAGAGAGAGAGAGAGAGAGAGAGAGAGAGAGAGAGAGAGAGAGAGAGAGAGAGAGAGAGAGAGAGAGAGAGAGAGAGAGAGAGAGAATGATTTGCAGGAGTAGCAGAGTTTCAGTGAGCACCACTTAATGGCAGATTTGATCAAATACAGACAGGGGAACTGGAATGGGCTATAATGCCTGGGGGATTAGTTGTACTTAGAATTTTTCTCTGAATAAGGATGGAAGGCAAGAAGGCATGGCGGGTACACACCTGTTAATTCATTATGGTAATACTTCGCTCCATCATGCTGGTCGCTGGCCAGCTCCTTCCATGCATATTTGTCTGGCTTGTCGTAGACCTTTTC
The DNA here is from genome assembly GCA_002005505.1 of Botryococcus braunii. Classification (NCBI taxonomy): domain Eukaryota; kingdom Viridiplantae; phylum Chlorophyta; class Trebouxiophyceae; genus Botryococcus; species Botryococcus braunii. The sequence continues at coordinate 345,231 of MVGU01000703.1, read as the reverse complement.
GCCGTCTTCATTAAGGTAATATGCCTTGCCATCATCTGGAGATGCAACAAGTCATTTTGGCGACGCTGTGACCGAGAAAAGTACATATGACCCTCCCGCCAAGGCTCGGCTTGTCCCCAGCATCACACTTGCGGCATGATTGGACCTCACCGCTTCTAGGAAAATGTTTGTGGAATTGATCAGGATTGCGCGCAAATTAAGTACACGATCACCATCCCGCCAACGTCCAGTCCGTAACTATTGTTGTCACAGAATCGAAACTACAGCATAATGGACGCTTTTTGAAGAAATACGAGACTTGCAGTAATTTATATCAGTATTTGTGCCGGACCGCTTGGGGTGCTTTGTGATCCGTACCTCCATAAAATTCCCATTGTGGCGGTTCTTCCCATTGTGTGACCCCTGAAACAGAATTGAACCAATAGAACTTTTTAGGTTTAGCCCCTGCACATTGAGCGCCAATGGAGACACAAGACACCAATAGCAGCAAGAACACAAGAGAGCGGGAACCCATGATCTCTGCTGGGTTGAGTGGCTGGGCCCGCAAAGAAGCCCCTAACAATTGCGCAAGTAAGTAAAAGGGATGTAGTTCTCCTCTGGGATTTGGACACCTACGCAATTGCGGATTCTGTTACCATTGAGTGTCCAAGAATTGATCGTATCGATGAATTCATGTTGCTGCTGTCATGGCCGAGATCCGAGACGCGGGAATCCTCTCAAGCCTGGACTCGACCGGGCTACATGAACCATACACGTGATCCATGTGATCTTGTGGGTGTCGGCCACACTGTGTACTGTCTGCCAGACGGTACACGGAGTTCTCAGGGCGCTCTCCGGCTCTCCAGTCGGCCAGTGGCCGACAGGCCACTGGCAGTGGCCCTCGGCCTAGAGGGGATGCCGTCACGGCATTGCCGTGGCCCGGGCCGGCATTGCCGGGACAAGTTCGCGAAGAGGCCCCTACTCTACCGGCCAGAGGACAGCAGCGGTTCGTGCCGTAGTAGTACTCGTTACAGGGGCGTTACGACTACGGAAGACTCGCAGGAAACCCTGGTCAGTGGTCAGTGGTGACCACATACGCAGATTGCAGCTTGCAGAGTAACGACAGTGTCATCACTGGTTGCGATCTTATACTCTTTGGAGAGTTTTATAGGCCTTCTTTCGTTGACTGTTACTGGGGGAAGAAGTTTACTCGCAACTAGGTGGCTCAGCCGACTGGCGGTGCAGTATGCCTCCGGAAAGGGTGCACGATCCAACCCTGCCACCACCTTGGGAGGCATTACATGATACGTCGTCTGGTTTGCATTACTACTGGAACCCTCAAACGAATGAAACAACTTATAACCGTCCTCAGGCGGTTGTTGAGGCTGCCCCCGTTGCACCAGTAAGTGTATTTCGCAACTTTGCTGTTGTTTAGGGTTTGGAGGATTTGCGACCAATGATTCAGCGTCTGGGATGTGGAAGACATGACTCTACTGCTTTATTTCTTTTTGTATCGCCTTGTATCTATGTTGTGCGGTGTGCCGCCGCTTTTGGTCCTTTCCGGTAGCTGTGGCAGGGCTATGGTTGTTGACACTCCTCCCACTTGAGTTATGCCTTTTGATGATCGGTTGCCTGATGTCTCGACCCGGCGGCGGTCTGTGATCGCAGGTCGCGAACGGTCACTCCTTGTACAATGGTTCTTCTTTGAGAAGCGTTGAAGAACCGCAGACCTACCACAGACCAAATACGACGTCCTTTGGTATGTCGGCTGCGCAATACCGGCAGCAACACGACTTAACTGCGCTGGGTGACAACGTGCCGGACCCTCTGCAGACCTTTGACTCCGTTGGTTTCACAGACAACATTATGAGTGAGGTAAGCTGGCGATGTTTTGATTATTGTTCTACTTGTTTTAATGGCGAGGCCTTTGGGAGTTTGGTGAGTGGTTGTCCCTGTGGCAGGCCCTGTGTTGGGCTGTGCCACATCCGCCCATGGCGGCCGCTTCATTCTTCTTATGCGGCTTCCGTGCTGGCATTTCTATGGCATCTGATGCGCCAAGCCTGGCATTGTCTTTGATGCTACGCGCCTGAGATGGAGCGGGCTTGTATGCAAACTGTAATATCCAAAAGAACTTCACTTGTTGGGCGGGCCCGCCTGCGGACAGCCAGGATGTCCTAAGGCAAGCCCATCAGATGGACTTGTTTCACTCGCCTGACACCTGTCAGCAACTTGCACGACGCACAATGCGCCCTGTGCAAGTACAGTTGTTGTGGTGCGCATTCAGCACCATGTGCGAGGACACCCCGACTGGGACGGTGCCTCAGTGCCTCCGCACCCGACAACGGCTCCCTCTCCTCGTCCAGTGAGAGGCTCAGTTGCGCAAGCACAACTGGTGGAGCCAACTCGAGGAGGCCAGAGGCACAGTCCCGAGACGGGGAGCCCGCGCAGACGGCCACCTCGCCAACTGAGTTTGTCTTCACGTGGTTTCGAAACAGATAAGGCGCGCGGGGTACAAGGCCCCAACACCCATACAGGCCCAAGCCTGGCCTGTGGCTTTGGAGGGAAGGGATCTCATTGCCATTGCCAAGACTGGTAGTGGCAAAACCTGCGGCTTCTTACTGCCAGGCTTCATGCACGTGAACCAAACCCGCAAAGACCCGCGGGCAGGGCCTACCATGCTTGTTCTTGCGCCCACCCGGGAGCTTGCTGTTCAAATCAAGGACGAGGCCGACAAGTTTGGCCGTAGTGGAGGCATCAGAAACACGTAACCCTTCCCCTCATGCTTCTTGGCTGTCCATGATTATCCCGTAGTTCTTCAGGCTGCGACATAATCTAAGCTAATGTGGGCATCTGGTTGCCTCATTACTTTTTTCTGTAAGAGGAAGAGACTGGTGCGCCAAAAGCACGTACAGAGGACTTGCAGAACTTGTAAGCAGTAGTATGGGTGGGTTCTGGCTTATTCTGAAAAGCTAGTCTTTGAAGCCACTGGGCGTTTTCTCCTTGCGTCTTCCAGGGATGATGCAAGGCGGCTGCTTATGGCTAGTTTGCCTGCCAAAGTTTGTAGCTTTTCTCAGATGGATTTGATGGAATGTGCATGTGTCGCTGATGCTGTAACCCTTTTCTGGCAGAAAACGTTCACTTTGCAAGTTTAGCCCAGTGCCCGACTCGGATGTTTGTACACATGATTTGTGCTTGACTTGTTACTTGAACATTCCACTGACCTTACTGTTGGTTTGCTGCAACAGATGTGCTTATGGCGGCGCTCCCAAAGGTCCACAACAGAGGGATATCTCGCATGGGGTGCATCTCATTATTGCAACGCCAGGACGACTGAACGATTTTCTGGAGTCAGGTGTGGTGCGGCTGCACCAAGTGTCTTACCTGGTTCTGGATGAGGCGGATCGCATGCTGGACATGGGATTCGAGCCGCAGGTGCGCTATCACTGGGGCTTCTTTTCATGCAACACCCTTTTGTAGCGATCAAGGTGGTAGGGGAGGAGTGAAGAACAGGGACCGTCTCTTGTTTTTTATACTTCAGACTTCCCTCCCACATCAGTCTCTACATGCTTTTGGTCTGGGCTGTTTCAACTCATCAATTTTGCAATTGTCAGGCGTTGATCCTGTGGGGTGAGCAAGGTTGTAGACCGAGACAATTCTTGGGTTGCTAGCTATTGGCCAACTAGCCCGCTTGGTTGTCGTTGATTGATGCCGTTTGTGAAGGACAGCAATCTGTTGTGGGGAGCAGATACAAAAAATTGTGGCGGGAATACCATCGCAGCGGCAGACCCTCTTTTTTTCCGCCACCTGGCCTCGGGAGGTTAAGGCCATTGCATCCCAATTTGTTCGAAAGCGGCCTGTCCATGTGTTTGTGGGCGGTGTTGAAGAAAGGCTTGTGGCGAACAAGGCCATCACCCAGTATGTGGACGTCGTTCAAGGCTATGAGAAAATGCAGCGCTTGCAGCAAATTCTGCGCAGCAAGCCTCCTGGCACTCGCATAATTATCTTCTCCTCCACAAAGCGAATGTGAGAAACGACTGCAGAGGGCCCCTTTTGCTTAATGAAACCACTGGGCAGTGTCCACAATGGCTGTTTGCTGAGCATAGGTACTTTGCAAGTTGTGTTTCAGTTGATCAATAGTGCATGTTACTCGCAGCGATGCAGCTTCAACAGCCCTAAACTCTTTCAGATGTGGGCAACGAAAGTAGGTCCCTAGCTGTTCCAAGGATAAAGGATGGCCTTGGTGGGTTAGATCTGTCCCCATGTGACAGTTTCTTCCTGTTTAAGCTGAGGTCCTGGGGCTGGGTTAACAAGTTGGACCATGAATGTGGGTACCCCTGTCCTAAAATGAAGGCATTTGATTTGTGTTGTGCTCTATACGATGGATAGTACATATGTGAAATATGCTGGGCTTGGGGCCTCTTGGGTTCCATAGTTCCTCAATTAGTGTTTTGGGTATTTGCTGTGGATGTCTGCTTCTTCATGTTATAGCCATGTTATTGTGTCAACAGCCTGCTTCATTCAATCGCACCGCTGTTCTGCGTCGGCATGTTATGCGGACCCTCCGGAGGGAATCTGGTTTGGGTCCATAACGGTGGTCTTCTTTTGTGACAAGGCCTCAAAGATCAGCATATCCTTGGAACTTGTTGAAGGTTGATGGAGGCTAGGAGCTTGAATAGCTCGAGGCTGGTGGCTTGGCTCCAGGTGTGATCAGCTGGCACAGCAGTTGGGCCGTGAATTCAGGGCGTCCGCCATCCATGGGGACAAAAAACAGCAAGAGCGGGACTGGGTCATCAACTCTTTCAGAGAGGGTCGCTGCCCCATTATGGTGGCTACTGATGTGGCTGCGCGAGGTCTGGACATTCCCAACGTTGGCGCCGTCATCAATTATGATTTTCCCAACGGTGTTGAGGATTACATTCATCGCATAGGCCGCACAGGACGAGCTGGGGCCTCTGGGGAGGCCTACACCTTCCTCACTGGTCAGGATGGCAAGTACTGCCGAGAGCTCATCCGTGTCCTGCGAGAGGCTGAGCAGGTGCTTAGCCCCTTTATTTTTGCCAGCACGAATTCTGACATATGTGCATTGGAATGATGGCATTCGACAGGGTGGATATGGTTACTATATATTTTATTCGTCAGTGTCTGCCGGTCGAAGCTCTCATTTACCTTTTTGCCACGCATGTTATATGTTCTGACTGTTGTTCGTCTGACGAAGTTCAGTCAGGTGCCTCGGCTGGACAGTCCTTATGGAT
>MVGU01000703.1:332500-335000 GCA_002005505.1 Botryococcus braunii | reverse complement strand
GGCCCAAGGGATACGGCGCTGACGTGGACTGGAACGTGACCAATGGACAGCGGCTTTTGTTGACAGGAAATAAAAAGAGTTGGCGTGGAAGCGGTGTTGGAAGGAAGAAATGAAGGAAAAAATACATCCAGACCAGTTAATATGACACAGGGGATGGCGATAGAAATGACTAGGACGCAGATCCCCTACTAAGAGCTCGATGTCACTAAAGCATTCATGTAGGGCTTTTAAGCTGTCACCACAAACCGTACAGCACCTTCACCGTTTGGTTGCCACATGAAGCGAGTCACTGATCGATCTCGCAAGTGGAAAAGGTGGATGAACTGAGACCGAATATGTTCTATGAATGGACAAATTAACAATCATTGATCAATGATTGTTAATGAACTCATTCATGAAGTCATCTCCCGCCACCCCAAATGAAGATATACTACACATCTCTCTCATTGCAGGGGATGATGGGACCAGGCTTGGAAGCCCCGGCGGGGGGAAAGTGGGGGGGGGGGGGGGCTGGAATGATGCGAAGCAAAGAAAGCCCGTATGTGGAGGGAGGGAGGGAGGGGGGGGGGGCAGACAGAGAGGGGGGGGAGGGGGGAGGGGGGGTGTTTTTAGCTGATTTGCAGAAGGGGGAAGGCAGGGGGTGATGAATTGTGTTTAAATAATATTAATAAATAAAATCATTTTTTTTTTGTGAAAGTGAACAAATTCAATTGGTTTAAACATTGTTATTAAGTTTTGTTTAATGAAAAGATTGAAGAATTTTTTAAGTTTATTTATTTACTAAACATTTACATCTAGTAGTTGCTATTGAATTAAAAACAGTCATTACTAATAATTTTAGTAATAACTAGAAAAAGATGACAAAAGTTACACTTTTGACAAGAAAAAATGTTTCTTTTCTTATTATAAAAAAGGTTTTTTAAAAAGATTAAGCTTTCTGTTTTTTTTTTTTAAAAAAAAAAATTATTTATTTATTTATTTACTTATTTATTTATTTATTTATTTATTTATTTATTTATTTATAAAGGAAGGATTTTTTGTGAGGAGCTCTTGGTATGTATAGAAAAAATGAATTCTTTTTTTTTTTTTTTTTTTTAAAAAAAAGGAATAAAAATAGATATTTTGGGAATAGAAAAAAGTTTCATGAAAACTCTTTATTTTGGCATATTCATTTTGCTTCCTTAGTTTATGAATCTGAGGGGAATTTGGAGCACAACAGTTGTGTCGCACAAAATAGCATCGCATCTCTGTGGCAAGAAGCTTCTCACATTTGGGAAAAATACGTGTTGGAGGTCCAGCAGAGTGATGAGGGCGGGGTGCTGGCCAGAGAGTGCGAGTACTGACTCCAAAATCTGACCCGCCGCCTTCTCAAAGGCTTCCGCCGCAGCCGCTGAGGAGCACAAATAGACCTTCCCCTGCTTACATAACCATCAAACCCCACTTCCGTTGATGAACAAGGTTTACGTGACATCTCCCACGCTTTACCAATCAGTGTTATGAGTTCCTTGAATCCAGGTGCTTGCTTCACGCATAACCTTACATCCAACCAACATGTTTGAAATGCCTCTTCAGCTTTTGGGTATAGACGAGACGGAAGTCGTTTTCATCCTGCGGCTCTCCCGCCCCTTCCGCCCTTACCACCCTTCCTCTCAGCTCCTTTCCCATCTGTCGCACCCCTCTTTACACCTCCTCTTAACATCCCCGTGCATGCCTCCCAGCTGCACGGGACACACACACACACACACACACACACACACACACACACACACACACACACACACACACACACACACACACACACACACACACACACACACACACACACACACATCCACACACACCGCGCTCGCGCGCGTGTGGGGGGCGGGGGGGAGGGGGATGGCACTTACACGTTTTGGCAACAGTTCCAAAGGACGTCTCTCCGCTGGCCCCCTGCTCGGGGCCTCTGTACCCACTACCCCACTACCCTAGTCCGGGGACACACACTTTTCTCAGCAACCCAACCTCCCCTTCTCAACCCCCGTCCTTCCCTCACGCATATGCATGCAAGCGTGTGCGCGAGCTGGCACACACACACACACACACACACACACACACACACACACACACACACACACACACACGTGACGCACGATTTTCGTAAGTGCTCCGTCACGGCGGACGAGGGGTAGTACGCTGTACCTCCCAAACAACTTCTCGAGTGTCAGGGACTCGAGGCACGAGGCGAGGCTCAGCGGCGGCAAGTGAAACAGGGCAGAAGCCGCCCAGGGCAACCTGCGAGCCCTTGCTGGGCCCCTCGTCTTCCTTGAAGACACCAAGGTCGTCTTGGGGAAGGACGGTCTTTGAGCTGCATTTCGGACTGGATCCCAGATTTCCTGCCCAGACAGGGTCCCCACGGCCAAGTAATCGCACAAGGCCAATTCCACAAACTCAGACGAGTGGAATAGGAACACGCGAGCAGCAAGAGGTGGATGAAGAGATGATGCAGTAGGTCAGAGAT
>MVGU01000703.1:315000-327500 GCA_002005505.1 Botryococcus braunii | reverse complement strand
ATAATATTTACTGTTGTGAGAATCGCAGGTGAGCTTGGAGGTTCCGTCATGGTTTCGGATCATACCTCTTCCGGCCTTGGAGGGTACTGGGTCACGAGTAATGCAAGGGGTGCTGAACACAATGGTACCCAGGTTCTTGAAGCAACTGAGTCTTGACTACCATTTATGGGCTTCGGGAGACAACTCACGAAAACCTATTGGAACTGGGGAATTGTGATTCCCCACTTCCCATAGTGGTCTCTATGAACACCTCATGTCGTGGTGACCACTCAGTCTGTCGGTGACGTAGAGAATGCAGGGTGTTTGTAAATGCGTGAAAAGGGGTTGCAACCGTGGGAAGTGATGGGGAGCTGAAGCCGAAGAGAGGCATCACATAGTTGAGTGTGATTACGGTGCTGTATTGCACTTGTGATGAAAGCTATGGAGACTAGTGGTTGTCTACCCTGCAACATACATTTGATATACATTGATGCGGCAATATCACAGTGTTGAAAGTTTCTGGATATATTGAGTCTCTAAATTTTGTAGACGGCCATATAGTAGACAGCATTTAAAGCTTTGGGAAATAGACTCTGTTCCTGAAACACGGTCGTGGTTTAGGAACTCAGTAAATGCTTGTTCATTGGCAACTTCTTCCGTGCCTACTGCTCCGCTGATATAAATGAAACTACGTGAATTATTAGCAAGTCAGGAATCTGCATTCATTCAATGAATTTGCACCTGATTTTTTGGATTGAGATTATGCATCCAGTGGTGCAGGGCAATATATAAGAATTGGCATTGCTCACAGTGACATTTGTGGTTTCCTGAACTGTAAATCTGCAGGAGAGGGTCGCTACTGTGCCGTGGGTGAAAAGTTGGGTTGCTGGTTGTCCAAACAGGACTGATCTTGTTCTCCATTTCTGTGTTAGGTCCGTGGTTGTTGGCTTCATTATCGTGAGGTTTGTCAGTTTTGATTTATCAGACGTCCTTTGTTTGAGAATTGTACATGAGTTCTTTAGTGTATTGGGTATGCAAGAGGAGGACTTCGGAATATGTCGAGCGTTTCTTGTGGAAACAGACCGGGATTTGTGCGTGGAATAAAGCTAGATATGCATGCTTCCACAGACACATTTGCAAACTTCTTTTTGAGGGAGATAGCTAGAGTGACTAACTCTGCAGGGGTGTAAAAGACATTGTGAGGCTTCCGCATATGCTACCATAACAAAGGACATCTTGTGCGTTCACATGCATGAGTTTGTGTTATGCTGCAGCAGCATTGCGTAAGCCTTGCAGGAGTGGACAGCCCATGTATGCTTTTGCTTTTGCTCATGGCTGTTTGTGCTTGTCAGTGGGACTTCAGGACGTTTATAAGCAGGATTGTCAATGCTGGCCGTGTAACGCCAAATCGGCCGCACAGGGCTTCAACCATTACTAATCTGGCCCCTTTGCCGACCAATTAGGGTGGCAATAAGGCTGCATGCACGTTCGGCTTTAATGGCTTTCTGGCCACGGAGAGCTGCAAGCTATTTCCGAAATACTGTTCTTTCAGGACAGGAGGCCGCAGATCTTGAAGTTTCCTCAAGAATTGTAAATAATGCCTAGCCTGATTCCAAATGGTTCTCCTGTGTCCGCATGCTATATGTCCGCGCTGCCCCCCTCTCCCCTCCTCCCGCCTCCCCCCCCTTCTCTGTCTCTCTCTCTCTCTCTCTCTCTCTCTCTCTCTCTCTCTCTCTCTCTCTCTCTCTCTCTCTCTCTCTCTCTCTCTCTCTCTCTCTCTCTCTCTCTCTCTCTCTGTCTGTCTCTCTCTCGCGCGCGATACTATTCGGGGTTGCTTGAAAGAGCATTTGACTTCAGTACACCGGAATATGCAACGTGAAAGAGTGGTTACAGGTCGTAACCAGTACTGCCCATTAAAGCAACTTATTTGAATGGATCCAGGAGGACGGCAGTGTTGCTCAACGTCTTTACTCTACAGGATAGGGAGGCTCGGATGTCTGATCAGCGGCCCTAATTGGAGTCTGCTATGAATGAGGGTAAACTCTGTTGATGCTCCTGCTCTTTTGAGCTCACTGAAACTACTCTGGAGGTGGGCATTGCAATGTCACTAGATACAAGGCCAGCCTTGTAGCCCAGGGATTGATGTAGATGAGGTGAATTAGTACTAGTGCTAGTAGTTTTGGTGCACGGCCTGTTTTGCTGAGGCAAGATGCAGTGGAGGACATGGACATTCAAGTCGACATTAAGACTGCTTCCTTGAATGGGGGCTTTGGAAGAAGAACCGTACACGTGCCACGCGCCGTGTACATGTTAAAACCCCCTATATAGGGCCCGTGCTGGGATGGTCGGCGTCGTTCATGGTCCACTCGGAACATGCCAAAATCTTATTCCAAATGTTGGCTTCACTCTTAATTTTAAATGTTGGCTTAAATTATGGATTTATAGTATGCGGTTAGAATAGGCTTCACTCTTCAATATAAATGTTGGCTATTCACGTCGGCAAGAGCACGAAGGTTGAAGACCTTCACAAGGAAGGTTTCTCTTAGGATGTCACCCCTAAGCACTCAAAAAGCACTGGAGTAGTCAGCAGGTCCTGGGTCTTGGTCTGCTTGGCAAGGCAATTGAAAAACACCAGACGTGCCTGTTCCCACCCGGGATGCTCAGTAGCCCTAGTGCCTAGGTGTTGAGTTCTGAACATTATTATTGAATGCCTTGTGCTTTAAGTGATCTTCATGTGTGCACTATTAGGATATGGGTCCATTGAGAACATAAGGTACCTTGAGACACGGCAGATTCTGGACGTTTTCGAACATAAGGTACAATCCTATCTAGATCACACGTTTGTCGGATGAACTCTTAAGGCTGCCCCACCGGAGTGAATACCAACTGGTTGTGAAAGATGCTGGGCATCACCAGATGCTAGTCTTGTCCGACAGTTGTGTGTGGCACTCAGCAGACAGTCGTACGGACTGTAGCTGGAGTAACTTCGTCTATTGACGACCTGTCTGCTTTGTACAGGTACGGTGCGGCAGTGTGTGTTGTATCATTGTTGCTATTGTGAGAGTGAACAAGCTCAGTGTACCCTGTAGTCACTCAAACAGATAAGGGACAGTGACTTCAGGGAGTATAGGCATGTACTTGAACGTAGCCGTCTAGAGCCTTATCTAGTGATTGCTTGATCGGTGCTTGTGTACAAGATAATGATGTAACGGAACTGGTTGTGAAAGATGCTGGGCATCACCAGATGCTAGTCTTGTCCGACAGTTGTGTGTGGCACTCAGCAGACAGTCGTACGGACTGTAGCTGGAGTAACTTCGTCTATTGACGACCTGTCTGCTTTGTACAGGGAAAGCCGATTGCCCATAACCTTTCACACTAGGCTCATTATTTCCAGAATTCCTTAATGTTCCTGCCGCTCGGTAGCGGATCTGGGGCTACTTCCCCTGTCCAACTTGGTTGGAACTACACAGACTCGACATCGATCGTTCAAAGCAAGGTGCCAGGCATACACTGCTTCAGGATGGCCCATGTTCCTGTGCGCGTGCCAGCCTGTCAAGCAAGAAGTTGTCGGGCATTTTGCAGCCCGTCATGTCTCCAAAATCAACTTGGTGCCATCGACTGGGGCTCTGTGACATCAACTCGGTGCTCTGTGGTTATCCAGCCAGCTGCCCGCCTTCATACTGCCAGCTAGTGATCAACAATATCAATCTCTCCAGAACACGTGCACGGTTCTGTGTCTATCGTCAATCTTTGCAAAGGTGAGAAAGAGACTCGAAACCTCCTGAACATATTGTCGCCAGGGGATCTTCCCGAGAATCAAAGCAGACAAGGGACTTGAAGGGTATGGTACCTGCCAGGGATGTTGTTGCTGTACCTTCCCCTATTCCTTTTTCGTTTCCTGACCGTGTACATCGGTTTAGGATCCTAACATCTGGCTCTAATAAAATAATTATATAATATCCGGACATCCGGCTCTAATAAAATAATTGTATAATATGTAAGATTATACTATGCAATACATATTACATATTATAATATTCCTTCCTTCTAAGTAATCCTGGAAGCAAATTTTGTGCTCTGTGGTGGCGACGTGGCCTTCTTTTGCTTCTTACATAGAAAGGAAAGTATATCTGAGCTCAATCCACTGTGACGTATGTGTCGTACACCAGAAGCTATGCAACCAGGACTTCGAAAATGGTAGGAGTAGAAGAAAAAGAGTACATCTGGAGTCAAAACTGTCAGTCATTGCAAGTCCTGAAAGTTTCCTAGTCCATTAGAGTCCCCAATATTGGGCTCCAAAATTTGGAGGCACGTGGGCCCCTATGGTGCACATGGGTCAAAGACTGGCCTCGCACTGCGCGGGGCAACCCCCCAGCCGAGGCAATAGCAATGCGGGGGAAATTGGCAATGCGGGGACAGTGGACGTACGGTATCTTCCTACTTTCAGCGTTTGCTGTACATGACTTCAACTTTGTATTAGCGACGATCGCGTCTTGCCAAGTAGCTTAGTGGCTTTACTGGAAGTAGAGCTGGAGTATTTGGCAGTAATAGCGGTCAGATCTGTGGCTGACCGCGAAATATCAGTAACCTTGTCAACAACCGCCATCTGTGTCTGTGCAGCAACGGGTTTGCACCACGATTGCCGTGATGCTACCCCAAAGAGTCAACGTCCTTGATCTATCGTCAAGATCTGGTCTTGGGTCATGGGGGCGACTTCCGAACAGAACAGCATTGTAGGTCTTCCGTAAACCCTGATTAATGTCCGAGCTTGCTAGATTTCAGTACTGATTGCCTCCAAGTCTCCCACCGTTTCGATTGCCTTTCGAAGTCTTGAAAATTCTAACTTGGGCGCCCCCTTTTCCACATTGTGATTTTTAGTGCATAAACCTACGCATTGTCCGCGTCGTCCTCTTACACAGAGTCAGGGGTTTACCCGAGGTTAATTTATAATTGCAACACGAGTACAATTTTTTTGGAGGAACGAAAAGTACTAGCGCATTCCCATTTTAAGCTAGATAGAGGACTAGAGGAATCGTGTACCCATCCTTGCACAACGCTTGCACGGGGACTTGGGTATTCGCAACGTTCAAATAATTAAACATAGTTAACAATTTATAACAATTTATTGGCAGCACATATCAGGCATTGCACTTTTGAGAAGCTCAGACAACCTGTACCATTCCTGATATTGATAACCGAGCGTCCCCGGTCCCAGCCGATCCTGCAGGGGTACCCGTTTTTCAAGTAAGCTAGCTTGAATTCTCTCTAAGTGCAGGGACGCTTGGTATGCCAGTGCCAGCAAGGGCGCAGGCTGCAATTGCGAACCCAAACCTAAAGTACTGAATGCGGAAGAGAACGGCAGTATTCCAGTGCAGTGATTCTGAGAGCTCTACATAGATAGATGGGCAAAGAAACAGGGACCCTTCCTTACTGTGGGGCAAGCTGGGTTGACACGTGGCCGCGCCAGACTGGGGGTGTCAACAAACCACTTAGCCGCTGTTGCCTTTACAGTAAAATTAGGCGAACAGATCATGGGGCAAATGGACGGATGGGATTAAAACGAAGCAACTCAACAACAACAGCCCTATGACCTGTTCCCCTGATTTTCGCGCAAATCAAGCAACTTCTCCTTTGGAACAGGTACTGCATCATACAGTCTTTAGACATTTACTCCACCAACAGGGAATGTTGGGGTTTGTAGGCCCTTGCGGAAAGCAGTCGGTTTCCCGCTGAAGGTACAGGCAGAGGCACTGCGTGTACCGCCATGTGGCCAAAATCCTCAGCTGTACTGCAATCGGGGCGGAGTTAGACAGAGACGCTCCGTGGCCACCTGCTCCTCTGCCTCTGTGGGCGTGGCTGCTGCTAAGCCTGAACCAGAGGTGCGTTTTGAGGGATGGATGGGAGAGAGCACCTGGACGAGGGAGGATAGCGGGGGTGGGTGAATGTAGGTCATTGAGAAGGGGTTGGGGGCTGTGAGGCAATTGTAAGCATGCAGAAGCAGGGTCGGGACAGGAGATGCGAGAGGAGAGGGGAAGGGTGAAGGGGGGCAGTAGTAATAGACAGGAGGTGGGAAGGCAGTGGGTGGCGAAAACTGGATATCAGGTTCTAATAATTACACGGGTGGGGGGGGGGGGGACGGGACAAGTGTGAGACAGGCAAACGGGGAAACAGAGTTGCTTTATCTGCAGTTGCAAAGAGGGCTGCCTTCTACACAGGTCCTACTGGAGTGTGCTTCAGGCTAACAGTGGAGTGTACATGAGGTGAAGCGTGTTTGTCATTCCTGATCAAATTTCACAAGTGAGGCCCAATTTTCCCAGAACACGGGATTTCTGGTTAACAGTTGTGCCCGCCGTCTGAAACCCTTCCCCAGATGCCCCTTCAGAAAGGCAACGATGAGCTTAAAGTTTCTGCCTGCCTGCGTGCGTGTGTGTGTGTGTGTGTGTGTGTGTGTGTGTGTGTGTGTGTGTGTGTGTGTGTGTGTGTGCGTGCGCGCATGTGCGCGCGCGCATGTGTGCGTGGATGTGAATGTGGGTGGGCAGGCGCCCGCGCATGCGTTCGAGCAAACAGGAGGCAGGTGGTGGGGCATGTGAGGGTACGACCTGTTTGAGACGACAAACAAGCAGCACAAGCTGAGTTTGAGTCCGCTCTGCTTGCGTTGAGTCGTATCCCAGCTTTCACATCCAGTTATTTGAACTATCTCTGGAGAGGAGGGGAGAAGGAAGGAGGCTTTTACGTTTTGTACAAGCCAGTTTGGCTGTAGAGGAGGGTGGTGGGCAACATGAAAAGTGAGGGTGAGGGGGCAGCAGGGGCAGCAGGTTCAGTTTCTAAATGTGAATGGTTTGACGTGCAGGAGGAGGCTAGCCCCCCGGGATTTGTTCGCACACGATGGATCACCTTTCTCGCCATGTTTGTCGGGTAACTGCTTTGCCTCTTCTTCTCTCATTTGTGTCTCTCTGAACACATGCATGTGTGCCTGTGTGTGTGTCTGTGTGTGTGTGTGTGTGTGTGTGTGTGTGTGTGTGTGTGTGTGTGTGTGTGTGTGTGTTGGGGCAGGACTGTGCATGTGGGAGTGTGCTTGGGTTGCCTTAGTGCAATTGTTCCACTGTTTCCCCTTCTAGGGCTTCGCCGGCTTTAGCTTCATGATCACTTAGAGTAGAGGGTTTTTTGAAAGGGGGGGGGGGAGGGGGCGGGAGGAAAGAGTTGCAAGAGCGTGTGCGCCAGGACGTCGGGAAGCATGCATAGTGCATGTGCATGGAGTTGGCGCATGCTCTTGTGGAAGCAAACGAGTCGTCTGGGCACTCGAAATGTGCGGGGTCTTGCATGCCTGCCCGCTACGTAAGCTCCTCAAAACAGTAGGGAGGGATCGCGTCTGGGTCATCCAAGCAACAGTCCGGCTGGAGGCAACAGCTGCCACCAGTTCTTTTTATATTCTTGGGATCCTTGCCTCTCAGGGGCCGGGGGAGGGGTAGGGGTGTCTCCGTACTTCAGCTAGCTGGAGAATGCGCATTTGCCACTAAATTGCAAGGGCGGGGACGGGAAGGGGATAAAGATAGTGTGGGCGTTAATGCCCTCTGTGTACTGCTCTGCGGTCATTTCGAAATTCCGTCACTAAAAACCTGGCCCCGTTTGGGCCTCCCTGTAAACGATTCCACAAGGGAGGAACCGCCCTAAGCCAAATCCCTCTGCTGTCCCACTTCTCCCACTGGTCTGTTCTGCAGGGCAGCAGTCTTCACCTCTGGGGAGCGTGCCCACGCTGCCTCCCTCAAAACCCCCCACAGAAAAGGCCTAAATATGAGGATTTGCTATCCCGCCCCTGTGCGTCAAACCCACGGCTGAAAGAGGACACACATCTTCCACTGCACTGTCTTTCCTACAAGTGCCCTTCCCCCCCCCCCCCCAATTTCGCAAGTTGGGTCAGGGGATTAGGTTGCCTTATTTACTTGTACAAGCGTGTTTGTTAGAACGAGTGGGCAGTCAGTTCCCAGGCCGTCGATTTTTTGGAGACGTCCCACCACCTAGGAGTCCACAATAAGCGATGATTTCTGCCCAGGTGGCACACGCTGATGAGATGGAGTAGCTCCAGTAGAATTCGTGGGCATGGAAATGCGCGTGACAGCGCTGTTCTAGAAAAATAGGCGGCGCAGTGGTGGCTTCACAAACTAAGAAAGAAGGGCGGTGCAGTGGTGGGTGCACATAATGAGAAGGAAGGGTGGTGCAGTGGTGGGTGCACAAAGTTAGTAAGTAAGGTGGTGCAGTGGTGGGTGCACGTGATGAGAAAGAAGGGTGGGGGAGGGTGGGTGCACAAAGTGAGAAAGAATGGTGGTTGCAGTGGTGGGTGCACGTAATGAGAAAGAAGGGTGGTGGAGTGGTGGGTGCACAAACTCAAAGAGCTGATTGAGGAGATGGGCCTCACCCAAATTGGGTTGGGGGAGGGGGCAGGTATGCAGGCTTCTACATCACGAGAACGAGTCTGGCGTACGTGGCGCCCTCCATGCTGGAAGACAAGGCGCTGGGCCTTGACCTGAAGGCGATCGGGGGCCTCACATCTGTGCTGCCCATTGCCTACGGCTTCTCCAAGTTTCTGTCGGGCGTTGTGGGCGCCAACACCTCAGCCACCCTTCTGCTAGCTGGTCAGCTTCCCATGCCACCTTTCACGACACGCTCACGCATTTTTTTTTTTGTTTTTTGTTTTTTTTTTTTTGTTTTGTTTTGTTTTGTTTTCTTTGTTGTTTTTTATTTTCCGGGTTTTGTTTTGTTTTTGGCTTGCTTGTTGCTTGTTGCTGGTGTGTGTGTGTGTGTGTGTGTGGTGTGTGTGTGTGTGTGTGTGTGTGTGTGTGTGTGTGTGTGTGTGTGTGTGTGTGTGTGTGTGTGTGTGTTCCCCCTTATTATTTATTAATTTTAGTTTTATTTTCAGTTCTTACAAAAAAAGGAGGAAAGAGCGATTCATTGATTTCGTAATAATGGTCCTGTCAAGCTTGATCACAAGGGCATGTTCCTTGCATGTGATCAATTCGTCGGTCTCAGGTGTTGGTGCTTCGCACCTGTTTGTTTCATTGGTACCGCAGATGTACCGTTGAAGTTGTAAGACCCTGTGAACTGCATGTTCCTTCCATCGATGTGGCACGCATGTTCCATTAAGAGGTAAGAACTGTGAGCTGCATCCTTCAGTAGTCACAGTAAGATGGTTGATGTGAGAAGAGTCACATGCATGTTCAATCGTAAAGCGCATTACCTCCCCCCCCCGGGGGGGGGACCCCGAACAGCGTGGATGGTGGGGAGGCTCGTTACGGCTGTAAAATGGGATGGGGGAGCGGGGATGAGGTGGGGTAAAGGGGAGTGTAATAGAAATGACGTCCTTTTCGGGCCCCAAATAATGGCGGGGGGATGTGGGAGGGCGGCACGAGACGGGGAAGAGGGTGCCGCTGGTGGACCCGAACAAGAGGTGCCGCCAGCGGGGGAGACAGGAAGAGAGAGTGGGAGGGGTGTAGGAGAAGGGAGAGGGAGGAGAGGGGGTAAGAAAGGGGGGGAAGAGGGGAGGTTTTGGGGGGGTGTGGGAGAGGAGGGAGGGAGAGAGGGTGGGTTGGTGGGGGTGTGAGTTGGGGGTGAGTTGGGGGTGGGGAGCAATTGCTTGTGAAAAGGGGGGGAACAGTGTGTTCTCTATGATGAAGTTGAAAGGCTCCACTGAGAAGCTGGGTAGTAAGGAGCGGATCTTGGTGGGTGTGACCTGCCTCACCATCATAGCTGCACTTGCGTGCAAAAGACATTAGCTTTGCGTGCCGTACACACCTGTTGTTCACCATCCACAAGAGAATGTGGGGTCGGGAAGAAATGAAAGATGTCTGCATGGGGCAGGGGGGCTGGCGGCGACGGGGTTGCTGAACATTGGATTTGGAGCCAGCAGCTACTATATCCTGTTCCTCCTCTTTTGGGGCACCAATGGTTTGCTGCAGGTACCCCTCACCACCTCCACGCACAGTTATTCTCTCCCCCGCTTCCCCATGTGTCTTACAGAGTGGAATGTCCCGCCTTGAATGCGTGCATCTGCTCTCTGAAATCCCTCCTCTTCTGTGTATGTATATTTCCCTGACTCCCTGCCTGCTTTTGCTCCACCCCGTCCTTTCTGTCTCTCGCCCCCCCCCCTCTCTCTCTATGTGTGTGTGTGTGTGTGTGTGTGTGTGTGTGTGTGTGTGTGTGTGTGTGTGTGTGTGTGTGTGTGTGTGTGTGTGTGTGTTCAGCGGCAGCCATCTCCTGGTCTACTGTCTGCCCCCTTTCTTGCTTTCCCCCTACCTCTCTCTTCTCCTCTTGCTTCTGGCCTTGCCTTCATCTGGCTGCCTCCGCTTGCTTCTCCGCATCGTTGTCCCTGCCCCACCTTCTGTGCAAGGTTTGCTGGTGCGGTGCGGCAGTCGATGTACAAAACAACAATGTTGAAAACAAGGATGTGAAGAGCAAGGAGGGGAGGGGGCAGGGGCTGGGGGCGCCAGCATGTGCGCGCATCTTGACGGTGTGGTACCCCGACAAGCTGAGAGGCACCTTCTGGGGCTTCTGGACGGCCAGCAACAACATCGGAGGCTTCCTTTCCCCCATTATTGCTGGCACTGCCGCTCGCATCTACGGCTGGAGGTTCCACCCTCCCCTTCCCTCCCTCTCCCTCCCTCCCTCGTCCCCTTCTTCCCTCCCGTCCTCCCCTCCCTCCCTCCCCGCCTCCCTTCCCCTCCCATTTATTAGCTGCTGTCATCAAGGCAGGACGCCTCTGTAGGCAGGAGTTGTTGCAGATTGCCTGTGCATGTCTTGCGCGAGCGCAGTATGTGTGTGGGGGAAGGGGCCAGGGGCCGGGGAGGGGGTAAGAGGGGGGAAAGGGGCCAGACGGCTACTCTGAAACTTGAAGCAGCAGGTTCACAAATGCACTTTTGTTGCAACACAGTGTCTGCTCTTTTCACGAAGGCCGTAATCGGCAGGAGGGGGTCTGAAACCTGTCCATCAAACCTTTTTGCATTTCTCCGGCTGCTCTTGCACGGCTTGGAATATGAGATGGGCCCCCAGGGGGTGGCAGCAGCAGGAGGAGGCTGGGGACAGGGGCTGTCTGAGGTGGAATGGTGAAGGTAGGGAGTGGCCTGCTATTGAAGTAAAGGAGCCCGCAAGTGCTTAGAGGGGCCTGGAATTGCTGTGAGGGGCCCGCCATTCATTGGAGGGCCTCTGATTGATTGGGGGGTCCTGCAATGTATGGGGTGCCTTGATTGATTGGAGGGTCCTGCGGTTCTTTAGGGGAGGCTGTGTTTGATTGGAGGGTCCTGCGGTCTGTTAGGGGAGGCTGTGTTTGATTGGAGGGGGCTACGACTCGTTAGGGGAGGCTCTGTTGGATTGGAGGGGCCTGCGACTAGTTAGGGGAAGCTGTGTTGGATTGGAGGGGTCTGCGACTAGGTAGGGGAGGCTGTGTTTGATTGGAGGGGGCTACGACTAGTTAGGGGAGGCTGTGTTGGATTGGGGGGGTCTGCGACTAGGTAGGGGAGGCTGCGTTATATTGGAGCGGAATCACACGCGCCCCTTATTTTCGCTAGGGGATTCGTGTTCGATTGGAGGGGCCTGCGAATACTTAGGGGAGGCTGTGTTCTATCGGAGGGGCCTGCAATTCAATGGAGGGGGCAACGGTAGAGGGCGCAGCCAACGCTGCTTTGGGGCCCTGGGGGGGGGGGGGATCCACGGAGGGGGTTGCCATTTATTTTCTATGTAATTAATAACTGTAATCGATAACTTTTATTCGGGGGGCAGCTGCCTGCGCTAATATGGGAGGGGCCAGCGGCTGCAAGGGGGAGGGGCGCGACCCTTCCTGTTGCCGACGTCTCATCACAGGAGTCAGCGTTGCGCTGGAAAGGGTTCAGGATTGAGGTGTAGGGTTCAGGATTGGGGACTCGGGGCTGGATTGAGGGCCCGGGGTTTGCGGCAGGTGGGGAATGTTCGTTCCAGGCCTGGTGGCCCTGGGGCTGGCCGTGATCACGCTGGCCTTCATGAAGGACTCTCCAGAGGCGGCAGGCTATCCCCCCGTGGGGGCTCCTGCGCCTAAGAAGGCAACACCCGCAGCGGCCCCCTCAGGTTTGCCTCTCTGGGGGGATTGCCTTTTCAGGAACTCAGGGGGGCGGGGTGCCCTTGCACGCTGCGATGATGGACGGGCGAATTGGGAGGGGTTGCATCGGCTCGGGAGGCGGGATTGCCTTTTTCTTCAAGGAAAGGAGGCGGATGGTGCCAGCTGGCTGTTTTCTTGTTTTCTGCATGGCCCAGGGAGGGAGGGAGTGGGGTTGGGAAAGGTAGGCAAGAGGAGCTGGAGGAGAAGAGGATGGGAGGGAGGGAAGAGGAGAGCAGCCCAGAGGGGAAGGAGGAGGGTACGGGTAGGTAGGAAACAGAAGGGAGGGGCAGCTGAAGATGGGAATAGTGGGGAAGCACAGAGAGCACGAGAGCAGGGGGAGGAGCAGGAAGGCAACAAAGGAAAGAAGCTTATGGATAATTGACGAGGGTGGGGGGAAAGGGGC
>MVGU01000703.1:260000-305000 GCA_002005505.1 Botryococcus braunii | reverse complement strand
AACCCACCTGCAAAGCACAGAGATGCCTTGCAGGCCTGTTGAGTCATGTTAGTCAGATGCGTCTCTGTGTTCACTGATTGGTGACAAAATAACATATACATACCATTGGCGGTTTCAAAATAGTACGCCGTTTCTCGCCTGTCAACTCCGGGTTGTTCTCCTTCAAGATGCCAAACACCCGGTCTGCATCCAGCAAACCTCCTAATAAGTAAAACAATCACAGACTGCACAAGACGCATCATAGCATGGCACATGCTCTCAAAACATTCTAGGAAAATTAAACGCCTCTGTTCGCATACCTAAAAGTTCCTCATAGCTATAATCACGGTCTGAGGCCTCCCATGGTAAACCAGATCCCTTCTGTGTTGTGGTAGCAGCCCCGTTCTCCGTCGCTTCTTCCCCTTCCAGCCCTTCTTTTTCCTCCTCTAGGCCGCCGAATTCCTCTTCTGCACGCTATTTGTCCCCATGCTCTCTCAGGAACCAAGAATTGAGAACCTCTATTTGCATTTCTATGATCGAATCTTGCAGCCTTGTTGAAGGTCCTGTTGCGGGTTCTAAGGTATAATAAACAATGACACAAAGCCCTCAGAAACTGTTCTTTGACTGATGCTAGTCCTGGTGCTTAGAGAATCTCAACCTCAACTCATAATTGTTGCAGACGCAGGAAGCTACAGCACTTGTCAATCGAGAAGCAACGCTACCTGGTGAGACTGCACGGCCATACATATGACCTTGAAACAAAGAAAAATGTGACAAGTTGTTGCGGAGAAGTGGAAGTGTATTCTTGGCGCAAACATCAGACATATTGGAGCAGAAGTGACAACCAGGTAAGATCTGTGTTGCCCTACCTTCCGAGGCTTCTTCTTCTTCTTCTTAGCCAAGGATAAATCAAAGGACTGTGCCGCATCATCGTCTTCTTCAACGGGGGCTTCTTCTCCAGTTCCATCCTGTGCATTAACGCGACATGTGAATATGCTGAAGCTGCCAATGACAGCCTAAGTACGTGCCTCGCAGACGACTACCCAACCAGGAGACCCAATGCTGAAGTAGAAGCATTTCCACCCGCACCTCAAATGCCGGTTTTTTCTTTTTCTTCTTCTTTTTTTCTCCCAGCTTCAGATCCAGTCCATCGTCCACTGCACACATCAAAAACAACATTAACCGGTGGTGACGGAGATCAGACGCCAGACGCTAGTCAAATTGACATCAGAGCGATATATCCCACCCTGTAAATCTTCCAACTTGTCGGCTGTAGCAGCAACCTCCTCCTCACCCTGCATAACAGTCCCAGATATCACGCATGTCCATCGTCGTTCTTCTTAAGTACCTGTCCCATCTTCAACAAAGTATTCCCAACCAAATACCTACCGACATCTTGCAAATACCCCAGATATGCTCACTTAGCGGCCCAAATGCACTTCCTTTAACTGTGCCTTTGCCGGAGTGTGTCCATAGCCGCCTATAATCACTGTCAGTTTGGCTGCCGAGCCGGGGTTCAACGACCCGGGATGACGAATTGGGGACTGGGATAGCCGTTACTCGTAAAGTAACTGGCAAAAAAAGTTTTCGCAACTTTGGGGACATCAAAACCGACTCAAAACCGCGTGTTTTAAACAAATTACGGCTCCGAACGGTCTGTTCCGTGCTTTTTGTCCGGTGAAACCAGTATTTTTCCCACGATCAATCGGAATTTCTGTAAACTTTTGGGCGGAATTTCGCGGAAATCAGTCACTGCTATCGGCGGCCCCTAGCTTACAGAACACCTGAAATTGTTTCGCCGGCGATTTCGCCAGCAGCGTGCGACTTGTACCTTCATGGCCGATTGATTCGGCGTCACGCCCTCCCTGACAGAGAAATCGCGGTCACCGTCAGGACGATGACCCACAGCACTAAGTCCAAATCCCCACTTTGCTACGAAGCCTTTGTCTGCCAATCCAGAGTCCCCAATCGGGTTTACAATAGGTTGACTGAGCCTTTTGAGGTGGCCTTAGGGCTTGGAGACCCTACTCTAGTGGGAAATTTTCCACCAGACCATCCGGGTGGGCGGGCGGGACCAATAAAGGTGCGATGAGCCGTCCGTCACCAGGGTATACACAGTCAAGCTAGTGCAACACCGCTCCTGTCTCTCTAGATTGAAACCCTGCCCTTTACCAAGCTTGGTAGCTTTAATGAGTTAGTTCAGCCGTTGTTTCCCTTGAAATATCCCATATCATTCATCCGTGATCTGGAGTCACGTGATGGTTCCCTTAGTCACCCCTCCTGAGGGGTTTACTAGCCCTCTCGTAGCAATGGTATTTGCTACGAAGCCTTTGTCTGCCAATCCAGAGTCCCCAATCGGGTTTACAATAGGTTGACTGAGCCTTTTGAGGTGGCCTTAGGGCTTGGAGACCCTACTCTAGTGGGAAATTTTCCACCAGACCATCCACCTCCCCAGTATCCCAACTGGCAGCCTGCTGACACGCTGGCTGTCCTGCAGCATGCAGGATCCCCTTTGGCAGCCATCCTAGAGTGCCCCAGACTCTTGGGTATGGCTGACACCATGCTATTGGGCCGCCAAATTCCTTGTCAGCCTGGACCTCCCCTTAGCGCAGCAACCGCAGACCAATATTTCTGAAATATTCTGGGCTTGGCGTATCCTGCATGGTGGCGGCACGGAGGGTGTTAGACGATGTCCTCCTACTTGTGCGTTGTTAAGTAGGCACGGACATATACAAGTCAAGGACTGGTTAGCAACTGATTGATAGACACCCGGAGTGCCACTATAGTTCCAACCAAGTGTTACAATATCTCTCATCTCTCCTAACAAGGTGACGCAGTTCAAACACGCCTAACCTGCTCTCACCCAGGTCGTGTTCATTACTTTGTCCGATGAGCTAAACTCAACTCTATATGTCTAACATGTTCTAACAATGTTCATCTGAGTGCTAAATCCAGGAATACAATAAGGATTAAGTCACCTGCATGGTGGCGGCACGGAGGGTGTTAGACGATGTCCTCCTACTTGTGCGTTGTTAAGTAGGCACGGACATATACAAGTCAAGGACTGGTTAGCAACTGATTGATAGACACCCGGAGTGCCACTATAGTTCCAACCAAGTGCCTTCCCTATCCGTGCTTGCCCCATATGCCTCCTTTCTACAAACGTGTCTGTAACTTGCGTTATGATAGTCTTCGTTCAAATGCATGTATTGCCTGGCAGAACTCAGGGTTCTGCCTCTCTTTCCTAATTGGTATTGTCTTCATACGGAGACTTGCCATTATTACTCCTCTGAGGGAAAGGCATAAAATTAATTAACACAACACTTCCCCTTGCCTTTACCTCACAGAAACTTGGCCAGTCCCAGTGAGTTACGATGTCCCAGAAACACTTGTCTAACTAGTGGTTTGGTAAAAATGTCAGCCACATTTCTAGCAGATTGAATGTACTTGAATTCAACCTGCCCCTTTGCAATAGCTTCACGTGCGAAATGACAGCTAATTGCAATATGCTTTGTGTGTTTGGAGTACACCGGATTCCTCAGGTGGTTTATACACCCTTGGTTGTCACAATGAATCTTCACTATCCACGGTAACACTCCAATTTCCTCCAGGAAACCTCTCAGCCAATTTGCTTCCTTCACAACAGCACTTGCTGCCATGAATTCAGCCTCCACTGTTGAAGTGGCAACAGCAGATTGCTTTTTACTTCCCCACACTACTGCTCCTCCAAACACAGTGAGGACAAAGCCAGTGGTAGAGAAGCGATGATCCTGATCACCTCCATAGTCGGCATCCACATAGCCTTCTAGCTCTATCTCCCCCCCTCCGAGAGTTAGAACCAAATCTCGGGTTCCTTTCAGATACTTCAACACACGGATGGCTTCATTCCAATGTGCTGTGGTGGGAGATATGCGATAACGAGACAATACACCTACTGCCTGAGCTATATCGGGACGTGTGGTGTTGGCTATATACAGAAGAGACCCTACTAACTCACAGTAACGGTGACCTGGAGGTAGTGGACTGCCAGCACCAATGCTGTCGCTCCCATCTCTCGGTGCAGGCCTTTGGGACATTACGAAATCTTTTGTCATGGGAGTATCAGGTCCCACTGACTCAAGATCCAAGCCAAATTTCTCTACAAGTGCATCGATTTTAGGGATGCAACTCAGGGTGATCAGCCCTTTATCTCTATCTCTCAT
Source organism: Botryococcus braunii (assembly GCA_002005505.1). Classification (NCBI taxonomy): domain Eukaryota; kingdom Viridiplantae; phylum Chlorophyta; class Trebouxiophyceae; genus Botryococcus; species Botryococcus braunii. The sequence goes on along the minus strand of MVGU01000703.1, from coordinate 300,819 downwards.
CACTTGACATCCCAAGAAATCCTTCACTTCCCCAAGATCATGGATGGTGAATTCTTTCTTGAGAAGTCCCTTCACTCTCTCGATTTCTGACATGCCCTTGGAAACTATCAGAAGATCATCAACATAGATCAGCACATAGGACTTTCCTCCATCAGTAGAGCATCTCACATACACTCCCGCATCACTCTTGCACACCTCATACCCCATGACTTCAAGTTTGTCATTCAGGGTTTTGTGCCAGGCACGTGGAGCCTGCTTCAGGCCATACAACGCCTTTCTCAATCGGCACACAATATTCTTATCACCATTCTCAAAGCCAGGAGGTTGCGTTACATATACTTCCTCCTCGAGCTCACCATTCAGAAAGGCGGTCTTAACGTCCACCTGATGAATTTCACAGCCCTCTCTTGCAGCAACAGCAAGCAGAGCTCTTCTAGCTCCATAGCTACTAGTAGGAGCAAAGACCTCCATCACATCCACTCCAGGGATTTGTCTGCATCCCTGTGCCACTAATCTGGCCTTGAATCTCACAACATTGCCATGTGCATCCATTTTCACTGAAAATATCCAGTGAACTGGAATAACCTTATGTCCACGAGGTCTCGGAACATACTCCATGACCTCATGAGTATCTAGAGAATTTTGCTCTTCCTGCATAGCTGCCTTCCAGTATTCCCACTGGGGAGACATCTGTGCTTCTCTCAAATTAGAGGGAACGTGAATTTTCCCAAATCTGACACCTGTGTGCTTTTCCTCTGAATTGCCTGATTTTCTCTCACTTTGTCCAGAACCCACTACTCTTCCACTGACACTCGCTGAGTTACACATCACAGGCTCTCCAGTAGAAGTAGAATGCTCTCTCATAGCACGCTCTCGCTTGGACTCACACTTGGCTTTGCACAAGTTACTCTGCTCATCCCTCACATCATCCTCCCATGCACAGGTACCTCTCGGACAGTCTTTGTAATTTGGAATCCCTTCACATTGTCCAGACTTCCGATTCACCTCCTCAGACACACTCTGACATGCCTGCAAGAGTTCAGACTCTTCAGGTCTCTCACAAGCAACATCGGGATATGGCAGAGTGTCTGCATACTTCCCCTGATTTATGTGATCCACATGCCTCTCAGACCGACTGCATGTCACTGTTGGGAGTGACCTCACATCTCTGACATCACTCTCCCAGGCACAGGTACCTCTCAGTGAGCACTTGTAATTTGGTCTGTCTCCACAATGTCTGTGCTCCTGATTCACCTCCTCCTCTCGTCCCTTACATGGAGTCAAGGATGCAGATCCTGTCTCCCGCTCACAATCATGTTTGGCTGGTGCAGAGAAAGCATATGATGCTTCCTCTGACCGGTGGCTGCCACCACAGTCCCGTCCAGGAGTGCTCTGACTGGACGGGTTGCCAGAAGAACTCTGCATGGTCACATCTCTTACATTTCTCTCAGTCACTGAACAAGACCCACCCATACTGCTCAGCTCCCCGGGACCATTTGCAGCTTTGCATGTAGCTGCCCCCCTCACTGCACTCACATGCAATTCATGCCCCTCATGTGAATCACCCTCTAGCTGCACTTCCCCTGGTCCCTGTGACAGAGAGTCACATTCAGTCAACCCCTCTCGCTCTCTGCTCTCTCCCTTCTCCTGTGGCAGCAGGAGGTCTTTGGCGGCAGTGCGTTGTTCGTGTCGTTGAGCCCGGGTCAGGCCATCCAATTGGTGGTTGCGGCAATCAGACCTAGTTGGTCTGAGGACCTCCTGGGCTCGCTCCATCTGCGGTCGAAGGTGGGAGTCCTGTCTCACTCCTCTGGCTAAGTCCTGTACTGCCTCCAGGGTTTGATCCATCTCCACTGGGTCACACAGTCTTCTGGATTCAGGCTCGGGCTCAGCCTCACTGGGGGGTCCTGTGACAGGCTGTGTGGGGAGGTTGCTGGAGGCTGGCAGGTACTCAGGCTCACTGTGTGGGTCATCAAGATCTGTCTCAAGGCTGATGTTGGTTGTGCCAGGGGAGGTGCCGGGAAAGACTGGGGGAGTGTCACTTGCAGAGGGCTCAGGACACAGAAACTCTGTAGACTGTGTTGAGGAAACGCTCATGCCAACCCGAGAGGCTCCCCTGAGGTGCTCCACGAAAACCACATCTCTGCTCTCCTTCCAGATACCCCCTCCCACATAGATCCGATAGGCTTTGGAGGAGGCTGAGTAACCAGTAAGCATCCCTGGCACAGTTTTAGGGGAAAACACAGAGCGCTGGACATCAGGAATGTGCACAAAGGCCAAGCAACCCCAGGTACGCAGTGGGGTTACATTTGGTTTGTAGCCAAAAAATAATTCTGATGGCGTGCGGTCCCTCCCGGTACTGGGACCCATGTTCAGTAGGGTGCATGCAGTTTCCAGGGCCTCCTTCCACAACGTTGGACTGGCAGCTGCAAAAGCCAGAAGAGTCCTGGTACGTTCCTTGAGGGTGCGATTGGCTCTTTCAGCCGCTCCATTCTGTTGCGGGGTGTAAGGAGCTGAGGTCTCCAATTTAGTCCCCTGGGATGCACAAAATTCTTTGAACGTGGCATTCAGAAATTCAGTTCCACGGTCACACCGGACACACTTCACTTTGGTTTTCTTCTGGGTCTGCCAGTATAGAATGAGGTCCCTCACAGCAGCACTGATGGCATCTTTGGACTTCACAGGCAGGACCGCCTTTAACTGAGATGACTCATCCAAAGCAGTCACCCAGTAACGTTCACCAGTTACTGCAGCAGGAAAAATGGGGCCCACAGTGTCAATATGTACTCTGTCAAGTGGTTCAACAGCTGGTCTACTGCTTATTCCAAATGGAGGCCGAGACGTCTTTCCCTCAATACATGCTTCACAGTAGACTGGACAATTGGAGCAGGGACATAGGGATGTATCAAGTCCCGAGACCAGGTCCTCATTGGTTAGGCGCTGCATCCATGTTTCACCTGGATGTCCCATTCTGCTATGCCAGAGGTATCGTCTGGCACAGTTGTGTGAGTTTTGGGTGGGGGTTTTGGACTTCACAGCAGCTGAAATTCTTCTGTGGTTAACACTGGGACTCAGAGCTACAACTTGATGAATATAAAATAGCCCTTTCTCTGCACTGATCCGAGACCTCCAGCTGTTTGGACCACAGACTTCAGTGAACGCTCCAACATCATCTGTGCGAAAGACTGCCCCATCCCGCAATGCTGCAGATACTGACAGTATGTTTGAGGTTGCAGAAGGAACACACTGAACATGATGTATCCACAGGGGAACTCCCACTCGACTGAGGATGCAGACAGAGCCTGATGCTACAATTCCTCCAGTGGCATCTGAAGTGGCCAGATGTAATGGGATGGGTTTGGCATGCACAGTTGGATTATGTAGTAGGGTCACATCATTCACCAGATGTACAGATGCTCCACTGTCCACCAGCCAGGATTGCAGAGACGAATTTCTGACAGGAGTCTTCAGGATGTTGAGGGAAATTATGTATGGCATACCTCCAGGTGGTGGAGGTGGGGGAGCTGGGGGTTGGAACCATGTGTAGCGCGCCGGTAGGCAGACGGTGCCGGGGATCGGCCCCGCACGTGCCGGGCGGTACATTGGTACTGGGTGTAGCCTCATAGGCTCGCACTATATATGGTATGGTGCTCGGACCATACTAGCACTTTCGTCGGTGCAGGGCCATCCTTTGCAAGAATATTACATTTTGGTGGCCCATATCCAAGTCGGTGGATTTGCGATGTTGGTTGTTGATCCTGTTTGACGCTTAAGTGTGTCTTGCGGATGGTGTCGATGCTTCAGTGTGTCTTCGTTGTTGCCTGTCGTTCTATTTGGGTTGTTTCCCACTAGATCGAAGGATCAACAACATCTTGGTATCTAGTTCATGGACTTTGGTTGGGAGAATCCATTCTTCGCACCCATATAAGTTCCGATGACGGGGATGGTTGTGGCCTGCGAGGGTCGACGCCGCGCTTGGTGTGTGGATCCAAGCCAGAAAGTACGGATTTTTTCTGTAATCTTTCTAATGGCGTTTGGCTCCGTCGTCTCCGTGGGGACGGTGGGGGAGGAAGATGGCACTTCACGATAGTGAGTGTACGCTTCCCCTCATTTGGTGTACTTTGGGTTGCTAACCCTTTGCAAATGTTATCAACTTGCATTGCCTTGATGAAACTTTGGTGTTTCGAGCATATCGTTGGGATTTCGGTGGTAAAGTGTCAACTTTTCCGGATGCCGATCCTACACGGATATTACACGGATATGACGCGGTCTTGCTTTGTTGATTGACACCGAGTAGCATGGAACTGAAAAGCTTTCTCTTTTGAAAGGCTGTTTAGTGCTCGGCTGAATTTGTGGCATCTTGTTGATTGAACACAAACTTTGCGTGGATGGTCGATTTGGTTCGGGGTTCCACGGCAATCGGGTTCTTCAATTAAGATTTTGTGCATTTATGGGGCTTTGGGAGCTGCCATAAATGTGGTTGAGCTTTACGTGGGGGTTTGGCTTCCATCATTGCCTCATGAAAGATTTGTCCTCTTGGGCTAGTCTGAAACCCGCTCTGCTTCACCTCACTATGCAAGTTGCCGGTGTGGCGTGCAATGAGCGATGTGGCGGGGGTGGTGAAGCTACCACATATGCTGAATCTTTGTAGGCGATGTGCTCAGGTGTCTCCAAGGAAAAGGAGAAGGTGGCTGAACGCGAGGAAGGGGAAATTCCTCGGGACCGGGGGACAAAGCATCCTGCCAGCAACCACCTCCTACAGGAGGCATACGGCACTTGGCCAAGCTTCAAAAGAAGCATGGCCTAAGCCTGGACATGCGGGAGGCAACATGCAAGCTGGCTCGGGGAGTTTGCTTCAGATGCAACCCAGACCACTTTGTATTCGACTGCCCCGGCAAGAGGCCAAGAAGGGGTCTTCTGGCAAGAAGACAAGCCCGGGCACGGGACCTTCTTATGCTTGAAGGTGTGGGCCTTCGCTTGGCGATGTAAGCCTTGCATGTTTGACGTCTATTCATGCATTTGCTTGTCAAGAAGCCGTGTCACAGCTTGGTGTTTCCTGCCGAGGTGCAGGGGAGCAAGGCCACGGCGATGCTGGACTCGGGAGCTTCTTGCAATGTGGTCAGTGCAGACTTTGCTAAAGCCCTTCACTTGGAGATTGTGCCGCCGAAGGGGGATTCTTTAAGCATTAAGTTGGCTGACGGGAGAACTGTAAACCACATCGGATGTGCTGTCTTAGACATTGTCATCCAGGGGGTACAGTTTGCTAAGGTGTCGTGTCTTGTGCTAGACTTTGCCATGGATTGGAATGTGCTGTTGGGGACTCCCTGGTTAAAGACATTCCGTGCAAATCTCATGTTTGAAGAGGACACCGTTAGGGGGTATACAAGAAAGAACAAGCCGTTCGTTTTGCGTTGCCCGCCTAAGGAGGAGAGGCCTTTGAAGGGTTCAGAAGTGGAGGATGTGCCTAGATTGGTTTTGTCTGCAGTGCAGGCTAGAAGGTTAAGCAGGAAGGGCTGCCAGTCCTTTCTGGCAATTGTAACCGATCTATCTACCGATCCGAATGTCTCCATTCCTTCTCCCAACTCTCCTGTTGTTGACATACTCAGTGAATTCCAAGATGTTTTCCCTGAAGATGTCCCGCACCTTCCGCCTGAGAGGCAAGGGGTTAGACACACTATACCCTTGAGCGATCCACATGCTCGTCCACCGTCTCGTCCGTTGTACCGGCTTTCACGCTGAGAGTATGATGAGGCGTTACGCCAGACAAAGCTATTGTTGGACAAAGGGTATATACAGCCGTCTACATCACCCTATGGTGCGCCCATTCTTTTTGTGCAAAAGAAGGATGGAATCCTCCGGATGGTCATTGATTACCGAGCTTTGAATCGACAGACGGTCAAGAACAGGTATCCGATGCCTCGTATCGATGAAACTCTTGATCAACTGCAGGGTTCTACAGTGTTCTCTAGTCTTGACCTCACGTCTGGCTATCACCAGATCCGGATCACAGATGAGGATATGCCAAAGACAGCTTTCAGAACACCCGCGGGGTTGTTCGAGTGGCGGGTTTTGCCATTTGGGCTGACTAATGCCCCGGCCACGTTTCAAACTGCCATGATTGCTATCTTTGCTCCTTACCTGCACAAGTTTGTGCTCGTGTACCTTGATGACATCCTCATCTACAGCAAGTCCATTGAAGAGCATAGGGAGCATCTCCGCAAAGTCCTTGAACTGTTGCGGCAGCATAAGTTGTATGCTAACCTAAAGAAGTGCTCTTTCGCCAAGGATGAGCTGGAGTACTTGGGCCATTTAGTCTCAGCAGATGGGATTAAAGTGGACCCACGTAAGGTGGCTTCAGTTGCTAATTGGAGCACACCGAAGAATGTTGGCGAGTTGCGGTCTTTCCTGGGGCTGGCAACTTACTTTCGCAAGTTTGTTCGCAATTTTGCAGCACTTGCATCGCCACTGTACAGACTCCTACGCCAAGGTGTGACCTGGGTATGGAGTGCTGGGTGTGTTCGGGCGTTTACCGAGATTAAACATGCCTTGACACATGCACCTTGCTTAGCGTATCCTGACTTCTCAAAGCCGTTTGAGGTCCATTGCGATGCGTCTTTGGCAGGGTTGGGGGCCGTGTTGTACCAGGAGGGTCGCCCAGTTGCCTACGAGAGTCGTCGTTTGACTCCCGCTGAGGTTAACTATCCTACTAGGGAGCAAGAACTTCTCGCTGTGGTGCATGCATTGACAGTCTGGAGGTGCTACCTGGAGGGGGCCCCTGAGTTTCGTGTGGTCACGGACCACAAGGCTATCCCTTACTTGGACACTTTGCCTACTTTAAGTAGACGGCAAACCAGGTGGGCCGAGTTCCTTTCGCGGTTCAATTTTCGCATGGACTATGCCCCAGGGACGTCCAATGTGGTGGCTGACGCTTTGAGTCGGCATCCGTCCGACTACGAGGCTCCTTGTCCAATCATCAATGGCGTGGTGATTGGTGGGTGTTCGCACCCGGCGCACCGTTGTCTGCCAACGCTCTCTCTTTGTGCCTTGGTTGGTACTATCCGCTCTGCGGGGGAGGGGAGTGCCGCCGCCGGGGTTGCTCTATCTTGGAAGGACAAATTTGTCCAGGGTCTTCTCAAGACCCATGGTTCCAAGATAAGCAGAATGTTGAAGGTCTGCTAGACTTTAACGGCTTCCTTCTGAGGGAAGGGAAGGCCGTGGTTCCGGATGCTTTTGGGCTGCGAGCTCACATCCTTAAGGAACTGCATGATAGCCCGTATGCTGGCCATCAAGGAGTGAAGAGAACCTTGGCCTTGGTAAGGCGCCATTATTGGTGGCCTACCATGCTTGCTGACATCGAACGTTACGTGCTAACGTGCCACTTGTGTCAGAAGAACAAGGCTCGGAACACTTTGCCTGCGGGGTTGCTGCAACCTATAGAGTTGCCGCTGAATCCTTGGCACACGGTGACTATGGATCTCATTACCCAACTGCCTAGAACAGGCAAGGGTCATGATGCCATTTTCGTCGTAGTGGATAAGCTGACCAAGATGGTGCATCTTATGCCAACAACCACCAAAGCTACGGCTTAGTATACGGCTAAGCTGTACGTTGACAATGTGTGGAAGTTGCATGGTGTTCCCCAAGTGGTGGTATCTGATAGAGATAAGCTCTTCACCAGCCACTTTTCTAGAGCCTTGTGTCAATCCATTGGGACTCGACAAGCCATGTCGACAGCCTACCATCCGCAAACGGATGGGCAGACTGAGCGAGTGAATCGAGTGCTCGAGGACATGCTACGCATGTATGTGGCCAAGTCCCAGGATGATTAGGATGAGAAGTTGGTCTGTGCAGAATTCGCGATCAATAATTGCGATCACGAATCCATGGGGTCCTCGCCCGTTCTTGCTGAACTACGGGTTTCAACCCCACCTGCCAGTCACGATTCTCCCCAACAGACGGGTACCTGGTGCGTCTGACTTTGTCCAGGGCATGCAACGCCTCATCAATGAGGCCAGGATGACCCATCGGGTGGCCACTGCGAGACAAGCGCAGTATGCCAACACCAAACGAAGGAAAGTTCAATTTGGTTGGGGGACTGGGTCCGCCTCTCCTCAAAGAACCTTCGTTTCAAGGTGGGCACGCCCAAGCTCCTCCCGCGTTGGGTAGGGCCGTTCCAAGTGGTGAAACGTGTGGGTACCCAAGCTTATGAGCTTGACCTCCCAGCACGATGGCGGATTCATAGGAGGTGGAAGCCTTAATGGACCACCGTCGTGTCAATTCACGTGGCCGTCCCAAGTATGAGTACCTTGTCCGCTGGACGGGTTCCTCGTCAGAGCATGACACCTGGGAAGAGGAACGGAATTTGGCAAATGCTCCCAATGTTGTAAAGGGATACTGGGACAAAGTCAACGCACGGGCACCAAGAGGCGGGGCACGTCGTCGTGGGAAGGTTGACTAGGGGAAACACAGCAGCACGAGCCTGTCAAGCTGCGTCACCGGGGGGTCGTGGTTTACCCATACGTTCGCGTGATCACAGAACGTCCCCTGACTTGGTGGCTAAGTGTCGTCCAGCCCCTGCCCCTACTATCCGCCCTGAAGTTAGCAACTTCACTGCTTCTTCGTGGGAATGTGTACACGTGGAGTGTACATCTGTTCACGCCGACGACTGCCCTTTGGGCCCCGTCACTGCGGGATTTTGGTCTAGGCGTACCATAGAGATACCTCAGGCAAGTGTACACCCAGGCTGGCAGTTGCGGCTGCGGTTTGGTGTCTGGAGGAGACTCACCGGCTCAATGTATAAGATATAGAAGTGTAGCAGTGACCTTCTATATGCCTCTGCCTGTGACTGTGGCTTGCTTCGGCAGGCCTCCCGGGAGCTCGGTCACCTAGGAGGGGGAGAATGTAGCGCGCCGGTAGGCAGACGGTGCCGGGGATCGGCCCCGCACGTGCCGGGCGGTACATTGGTACTGGGTGTAGCCTCATAGGCTCGCACTATATATGGTATGGTGCTCGGACCATACTAGCACTTTCGTCGGTGCAGGGCCATCCTTTGCAAGAATATTACACCATGCCGGAAAGGCATCCAGTCCAGGGTGCGCCAGCTGGGCTGCAGGAGGGTGTGGGCCACCCATATGTGGAGGTCCCTGTGGCCACATTCCCTGCAATTGTTGGACCGCTGCCACTACGTTCCGTTGGGTCTCCTCGTCCCGCTTCCTCTTTCGACAGTCCCTCCAGTAATGCCCCTTCTTATTGCAGTAGTTGCAGATGCCCTTAGTCTCGGACTTGGCCTCAGAGACAGTTGGTTGGGCCTGCTGATGGACTGCACTGGCAGCTGGTGGGGTATTGGCTCCACTGGAGCCTTGTCCAAGAGCCAAAACCCTTGGTTGGCGAGGAGCATATTCATCAAAACCCACTGCAGCTGCTGTGTTGCGCAGAAGTCCAGCCAGCTTCTCCAGGGGTTGTGCTGCAGCAGTTGTGATCATTCCTGGCTCTTTAGCTGCATCAGGCAAGCCCTGCACAATCTGGGTTGCAACGTGTGCATCCAGTAGAGCATGGTTGTTCCTGTCAAGGCATGCCTTCAGGTTGATCATTCTGTTGACATATTGCGAAATCGTCTCGTCATGTTTCATTCCCTGGCTCATTTCTTGGAGCCAATCTGCATTGGCCTCGATATTATATCCACCAATAAACTTTCTGCAGATGAACTCATATGCATCATAAGCAGAGGGCAGATTAGACAGAGGTCCCAGCCATTCCTCTGGGACTGACTCATAAATCAGTAACATTGCGGCTGCGTCATGTGCTGTACCAGGCATAGCCTCCAGGATGGCAGGCAAAGACCCTTTTGACTCATTTGCTGCCAAAAATGCATTCTTCCAAACAATAATATTTGTCCCCCGTTCCTTCAGTTTTATGTGTACCTTGACATTTGTTGGGATAATCTTGGGCAGCTCATCTCCGCTGCCTCTTGAGGTGCTGGGAGTACACGGTTCTCTGATGGGTGTGGATGAGGCTGGTTCACTGCTTGACGTTGATGCTCCACTAGCTGATGATCCTTTCTTCTTGGAAGTCATAATTCCCCAGTTGTCTTATAACTCCAGTACTCGCAAGGTAGCAGCAAGATCTTACTTCTGAACCAGGTGGGTTGAGCTAACGGACAGCCAACGTGAAGGTGAAAGATGTAGTCTTTGACGATAAAGGCTCTCTCGTCAGGATTGCGGTCTCCACGTTGTCCTCCTTCTCTGATTAGTTCGTTGTATGACGGAGGTCCTGATCTCAAGCGCGCTGGAACGTTGAGGTTGGTGGTCTTCCTGGCTGTTTGCTTTGTCCGCTTCTTCGCCATTCACAGTCTAGTGAGCTCCGATTTAGGCGCCACCCACTCTCAGCATCCGAGCCCGTGGGCCCATAACCTGAAATATTCTGGGCTTGGCGTATCCTGCATGGTGGCGGCACGGAGGGTGTTAGACGATGTCCTCCTACTTGTGCGTTGTTAAGTAGGCACGGACATATACAAGTCAAGGACTGGTTAGCAACTGATTGATAGACACCCGGAGTGCCACTATAGTTCCAACCAAGTGTTACAATATCTCTCATCTCTCCTAACAAGGTGACGCAGTTCAAACACGCCTAACCTGCTCTCACCCAGGTCGTGTTCATTACTTTGTCCGATGAGCTAAACTCAACTCTATATGTCTAACATGTTCTAACAATGTTCATCTGAGTGCTAAATCCAGGAATACAATAAGGATTAAGTCACCTGCATGGTGGCGGCACGGAGGGTGTTAGACGATGTCCTCCTACTTGTGCGTTGTTAAGTAGGCACGGACATATACAAGTCAAGGACTGGTTAGCAACTGATTGATAGACACCCGGAGTGCCACTATAGTTCCAACCAAGTGCCTTCCCTATCCGTGCTTGCCCCATATGCCTCCTTTCTACAAACGTGTCTGTAACTTGCGTTATGATAGTCTTCGTTCAAATGCATGTATTGCCTGGCAGAACTCAGGGTTCTGCCTCTCTTTCCTAATTGGTATTGTCTTCATACGGAGACTTGCCATTATTACTCCTCTGAGGGAAAGGCATAAAATTAATTAACACAACAATTTCCAATGGCTCACTAGGGCCAATACCATCCAGCTGCTAGCCATAAAAGGAGCCACCATGCAGAAGAAGCTCAGCGCCTTTGATAGGTTCTGCGAATTCATGCGTGACACCGGCCGCCATGCCCTTCAGGCGACCCCCCAAGACATCAAAGTCCACATGACCCTGTGGGCTACTTCCAGTGGCAGATACAAGCATCAAGGCTTGGACCTTGTCGCCCCCATCAGCATGCGATGCTTACTGTCCTTCTTAGCCACCGAGTTTGACCGCTATGCCACCACACATGGCAACTGGGATCCCCTCCACGGCCGAGGTAACCCCTCCATTGAGCTACCTTTGAAACCCGTGCATTGCCGCCTGCCTTGCTCCTCCGTATCGTATTTTGAATAAACGTGTAACCAGTTTGTAAACGTGTAAGTGATGTACAGACTTGCACCTGCCGTAGGAAATCCCGTGCGCTCCCTTGATGTGGCTGAGTGGGCCACTGGCTACACTCGCTGGCTGGCCCATCTGGGCTACAATCCCCAGTCTGCACATCCCTGGAGTTTGGACGACCTGCGCCACGTGCTTGAACGTTTGGATGCTCGCATCGCCAGCACCACTGGTGTCCCTTTGCTCCGCCTTCACCGGGATGCCTTCACCATGACCATCTTGTGGGAGACTTGCTCCAGGGGGGCTACTGCGGTCTCCTGGTGTCTGGATGACTTGTGGTTGGCCTCGGGTGTGCCCCCCCCCCCCCTTTCTCCCTCGCCAGTTACCCCCCCACCCCTTTAACCCTGGTGGCCTGCCCCGCCATCCCTTGGCCCCCCTGCCAGGCCTTCCTGCGCTGTCCCCGTCAGTTTCCCATACTGCCCCCATATCCCCTCGCTCTCTTCATGACTGTGTGCTTGCGGTTGCAGGGGTCCCTGCTGCCCCCTATCTGTTCCCCACTCTGCACGTTCCGCTTGGCGCGACCATCTTCTTCAAGGCTATAGAGCTCAAGCACAACTTGCACCCAGAGGTGATGATCGTCACCCGCAGAGACGGCCCCCTGTGCCCCATCCAACGCCTCCACACCTTGCTCGCCCAGTCTGCTGCCCTGGGTCACCCCGTCACCCAGTTCCTGTGTCGCCCCTTGTCTGCCAACAAGGACCAATTCCTCGAGCGCAGCCTCAGCGTGGCTGCCTTTGAAGACGACATCGACACCCATTTTACAGCTGCCAACATCCCTTACCATGCTACCCTCCACGGGAGCCGGCGTGGTGCACTGCAGCACCATGACCAGCAAGGGCAGTCCCTGGAAGCTCTCGGTCTTCTTGCCCAGATCAAGACCCCCAACGTGACCAAGCGCTACATCGATCCTAACCGCCACCTGCCCTCCAAGTTGCCCAAAGGGAAGCGCCCTAACAAAAGAGCTCGCCTGGCCTGACCATGCTCAGGCCTGTCTGCGCTTCCTCTTCCCCCTCTCTCCCACATGGGCTGGCCTCACAGGCGGCTCGAACCATATCAGACTGCAGGTCAGGTGGCACTGATAATCCCCATCCTTCAACATGCTGGGTGGGAATCGTGAACCCAGTACGAACATGTGTTTCTGTGAAAGGTTATGGGCAATCGGCTTTCCCTGTACAAAGCAGACAGGTCGTCAATAGACGAAGTTACTCCAGCTACAGTCCGTACGACTGTCTGCTGAGTGCCACACACAACTGTCGGACAAGACTAGCATCTGGTGATGCCCAGCATCTTTCACAACCAGTTCCGTTACATCATTATCTTGTACACAAGCACCGATCAAGCAATCACTAGATAAGGCTCTAGACGGCTACGTTCAAGTACATGCCTATACTCCCTGAAGTCACTGTCCCTTATCTGTTTGAGTGACTACAGGGTACACTAAGCTTGTTCACTCTCACAATAGCAACAATGATACAACACACACTGCCGCACCGTACCTGTACAAAGCAGACAGGTCGTCAATAGACGAAGTTACTCCAGCTACAGTCCGTACGACTGTCTGCTGAGTGCCACACACAACTGTCGGACAAGACTAGCATCTGGTGATGCCCAGCATCTTTCACAACCAGTTGGTATTCACTCCGGTGGGGCAGCCTTAAGAGTTCATCCGACAAACGTGTGATCTAGATAGGATTGTACCTTATGTTCGAAAACGTCCAGAATCTGCCGTGTCTCAAGGTACCTTATTGTAGCGCGCGGCAGGCAGACTCCGCCAGGGTTAGCCCCGTCGGATGCCAAGCGGTACATTAGGCCAGGCGTAGCCTCTTTAGGCTTCGCGCTAGCACATACGGTGTGGCGCTCGGGCCACACTGGCACTTTCATCGGTGCAAACAATTCGGATAACTTTACATTTGGTGCCCCATATCGGTCACTTCTGCTTTGATTGGCTTGACAAAATTTTTTTTAAGCATCTTTGCTTTTCGGTTTGGGGTTGCGCTCCTTTGTTTGGGTTTAATGGCTCTCGTTTTGCCGCCGATCCCGACCGACCTCGTCCCTTTGGTGGGCAAACCTCCTCGATACACGCTAAGGAGGCTCCCATACCCTGGAAATACTAGACCTTATTATTCATATCTGAAAGAGTTGGATATTGAGGTGCCAGATATTCCAGAGGGTGTTGACCCGGTCGACTCGACTTCGGGTTATGACTGGAAGGGCTTGCTTTCCAAGGTTTTTGACTTTGAGACTGCTGAGGAAGCTCTTGAGTGGGCAAGGCTCGGCATTGTTGAAGTCATCAACGATTTGAAAGAGGCTCGGGCACTTATGACGGAGTGTGCCGATTCAGTTCGGCACCCGTCCTCTGAGGGCGACGATGGCCTAGGCCTTGCACAATGTTCCAAAGATTTAGTGGAAGCTTCCACTATTTGGGCAAAAGTTGTGTGGAGGTATTGGCTTTGGTGCGCTGCGGCGCGCGCTTTTTATGCTCGGATCCCGAGTCATGTCCTACACGACAGAAGGGTGACCAGCATAGAGTCGTCCGTCCAGGCTCTTAACACTGATATTGGGTCTTTGGGAACCCAAGTTGGCAGCCTGGACGGCAAGATGGACGCGATTATGCGTTTGCTGCAAGGATCGGGGGGGGGACAAGGTGCGTCTCCCTCGCCTATGCCTTTCGTTGCTCCTAAAACGAGGCCTCCAGCGCCTATTTTTAATGGAAGCAAGGATGGGACTAAGATAACAACTTGGTTCGAGCAGTTTGCGGCATACGCGGCGTTGTTGCAGCTCACTCCTGATACGCTTGTGGATCACGCATCCTTGTGTCTTTCTGGGAAAGCAGCTGAACAATGGGCTTTGATTAAAAAGTCTTTGGCTTTGCATGGCAAGGATGTGAAAGACTTTGATTTGTTCAAAGCTGAATTGTTGGCCAACTTTGTCGATATGTCAGTGGAAGACACCGTGCGATATCGTTTGGCGCAACTTAAACAATCTGGAACAGTGGCTCAATACTATACTGCCTTTAGGGCAATAACAGTTGAGGCAGTCACATATCCAGTAACTGGGCCTGAAGCTTGTGCAGCTTTTCGGGCTGGCCTAAAACCCGCTCTACTTGAACTCATTATGAAGGATGCCTCGGTAAGGCGTGAGATGAGCAATGTGGAGGCGGTGGTGAAAGCTGCCAAAGAGGCTGAATCTTTGTTGGCTATGCTTTCAGGTGTCTCCAAGGGAAAGGAGAAGGTCTATGGGGACCGCGAGGAGGGAGAAGTACCTCGGGACCGTGGGACCAAGCGTCCCGCCCATAACCATCCCAAGGGAGCCACACGCCACTTGGGCAAACTTCAGAAGAAGTACGGCCTAAGCCAGGACAGGCGAGAGGCGGCTGGGAAGCTGGCCGCTGGCGTCTGTTTCGAATGCAACAAGCCCGGCCATTTTGCATTCGAATGCCCTCTCAAGAAGGGGTCTTCTGGCAAGAAGACAAGCCCCGGCGCGGGACCTTCTAATGCTTGAAGGTGTGGGCCTTCGCTTGGCGATGTAGGCCCTGCATGTTTGACGTCTATTCATGCATTTGCTTGTCAAGAAGCCGTGTCACAGCTTGTGATGGTGTTTCCTGCCGAGGTGCAGGGGAGCAAGGCCACGGCAATGCTGGACTCTGGAGCTTCTTGCAATGTGGTCAGTGCAGACTTTGCTAAAGCCCTTCACTTGGAGATTGTGCCGCCGAAGGGGGATTCTTTAAGCATTAAGTTGGCTGACGGGAGAACTGTAAACCATATCGGATGTGCTGTCTTAGACATTGTCATCCAGGGGGTACAGTTTGCTAAGGTGTCGTGTCTTGTGCTAGACTTTGCCATGGATTGGAATGTGCTGTTGGGGACTCCCTGGTTAAAGACATTCCGTGCAAATCTCATGTTTGAAGAGGACACCGTTAGGGGGTATACAAGAAAGAACAAGCCGTTCGTTTTGCGTTGCCCGCCTAAGGAGGAGAGGCCTTTGAAGGGTTCAGAAGTGGAGGATGTGCCTAGATTGGTTTTGTCTGCGGTGCAGGCTAGAAGGTTAAGCAGAAAAGGCTGTCAGTCCTTTCTGGCAATTGTAACCGATCTGTCTACCGATCCGAATGTCTCCATTCCTTCTCCTAACTCTCCTGTTGTTGACATACTCAGTGAATTCCAAGATGTTTTCCCTGAAGATGTCCCGCACCTTCCGCCTGAGAGGCAAGGGGTTAGACACACTATACCCTTGAGCGATCCACATGCTCGTCCACCGTCTCGTCCGTTGTACCGGCTTTCACGCTTAGAGTATGATGAGGCGTTACGCCAGACAAAGCTATTGTTGGACAAAGGGTATATCCAGCCGTCTACATCACCCTATGGTGCGCCCATTCTTTTTGTGCAAAAGAAGGATGGAAGCCTCCGGATGGTCATTGATTACCGAGCTTTGAATCGACAGACGGTCAAGAACAGGTATCCGATGCCTCGTATCGATGATACTCTTGATCAACTGCAGGGTTCTACAGTGTTCTCTAGTCTTGACCTCACGTCTGGCTATCACCAGATCCGGATCATAGATGAGGATATGCCAAAGACAGCTTTCAGAACACCCGCGGGGTTGTTCGAGTGGCGGGTTTTGCCATTTGGGCTGACTAATGCCCCGGCCACGTTTCAAACTGCCATGAATGCTATCTTTGCTCCTTACCTGCACAAGTTTGTGCTCGTGTACCTTGATGACATCCTCATCTACAGCAAGTCCATTGAAGAGCATAGGGAGCATCTCCGCAAAGTCCTTGAACTGTTGCGGCAGCATAAGTTGTATGCTAACCTAAAGAAGTGCTCTTTCGCCAAGGATGAGCTGGAGTACTTGGGCCATTTAGTCTCAGCCGATGGGATTAAAGTGGACCCACGTAAGGTGGCTTCAGTTGCTAATTGGCGCACACCGAAGAATGTTGGCGAGTTGCGGTCTTTCCTGGGGCTGGCAACTTACTTTCGCAAGTTTGTTCGCAATTTTGCAGCACTTGCATCGCCACTGTACAGACTCCTACGCCAAGGTGTGACCTGGGTATGGAGTGCTGGGTGTGTTCGGGCGTTTACCGAGATTAAACATGCCTTGACACATGCACCTTGCTTAGCGTATCCTGACTTCTCAAAGCCGTTTGAGGTCCATTGCGATGCGTCTTTGGCAGGGTTGGGGGCCGTGTTGTACCAGGAGGGTCGCCCAGTTGCCTACGAGAGTCGTCGCTTGACTCCCGCTGAGGTTAACTATCCTACTGGGGAGCAAGAACTTCTAGCTGTGGTGCATGCATTGACAGTCTGGAGGTGCTACCTAGAGGGGGCCCCTGAGTTTCGTGTAGTCACGGACCACAAGGCTATCACTTATTTGGACACTTTGCCTACTTTAAGTAGACGGCAAACCAGGTGGGCAGAGTTCCTTTCAAGGTTCAATTTTCGCATGGACTATGCCCCCGGAACGTCCAATGTGGTGGCTGACGCTCTGAGTCGGCATCCGTCCGACTATGAGGCTCCTTGTCCAATCATCAATGGCGTGGTGATTGGTGGGTGTTCGCACCCGGCGCACCGTTGTCTGCCAACGCTCTCTCTTTGTGCCTTGGTTGGCACTATCCGCTCTGCGGGGGAGGGGAGTGCTGCGGCCGGGGTTGCTCTGTCTTGGAAGGACAAATTTGTCCAGGGTTATACTCAAGACCCATGGTTCCAAGATAAGCAGAATGTTGAAGGTCTGCTAGACTTTGACGGCTTCCTTCTGAGGGAGGGGAAGGCCGTGGTTCCGGATGCTTTCGGGCTGCGAGCTCACATCCTCAAGGAACTGCATGATAGCCCGTATGCTGGCCATCAAGGAGTGAAGAAAACCTTGGCCCTGGTAAGGCGCCATTATTGGTGGCCTACCATGCTTGCTGACATCGAACGTTACGTGCTAACGTGCCACTTGTGTCAGAAGAACAAGGCTCGGAACACTTTGCCTGCGGGGTTGCTGCAACCTTTACAGTTGCCGCTGAATCCTTGGCACACGGTGACTATGGATTTCATTACCCAATTGCCTAGGACAGGCAAGGGTCATGATGCCATTTTCGTCGTAGTGGATAAGCTGACCAAGATGGTGCATCTTATGCCCACAACCACCAAGGCTACGGCTGAGCAGACGGCTAAGCTGTACGTTGACAATGTGTGGAAGTTGCATGGTGTTCCCCAAGTGGTGGTGTCCGATAGAGATAAGCTCTTCACCAGCCACTTTGCTAGAGCTTTGTGTCAATCCATTGGGACTCGACAAGCCATGTCAACAGCCTACCATCCGCAGACGGATGGGCAGACTGAGAGAGTGAATCGAGTGCTCGAGGACATGCTACGCATGTATGTGGCCAAGTCCCAGGATGATTGGGATGAGAAGTTGGTCTGTGCAGAATTCGCGATCAATAATTGCGATCACGAGTCCACGGGGTCCTCGCCGTTTTTGCTGAACTACGGGTTTCACCCCCACCTGCCAGTCGCGATTCTCCCCAATAGACGGGTACCTTGTGCGTCTGACTTTGTTCAGGGCATGCAACGCCTCATCAATGAGGCCAGGATGACCCATCGGGTGGCCACTGCGAGACAAGCGCAGTATGCCAACACCAAACGAAGGGCCGTTCAATTTGGTGTGGGGGACTGGGTCCTCCTCTCCTCAAAGAACCTCCGTTTCAAGGTAGGCACGCCCAAGCTCCTCCCGCGTTGGGTAGGGCCGTTCCAAGTCGTGAAACGTGTGGGTACCCAAGCTTATGAGCTTGACCTCCCGGCACGATGGAGGATTCATGATGTCTTTCATGTCTCCAACCTGGAACGGTACCGGCGGGATGGTTCGATGCAACCCCCACCACCTGCCGAGGTGCTGGAGGGGGAAGATGAGTACGAGGTGGAAGCCTTAATGGACCACCGTCGTGTCAATTCACGTGGCCGTCCCAAGTATGAGTACCTTGTCCGCTGGAAGGGTTACTCGTCAGAGCATGACACCTGGGAAGAGGAACGGAATTTGACAAATGCTCCCAATGTTGTAAAGGGATACTGGGACACAGTCAACGCACGGGCACCACGAGGCGGGGCACGCCGTCGTGGGCAGGTTGACTAGGGGAAACACAGCAGCACGAGCCTGTCAAGCTGCGTCACCGGGGGGTCGTGGTTTACCCACACGTTCGCGTGATCACAGAACGTCCCCTGACTTGGTGGCTAAGTGTCGTCCAGCCCCGGCCCCTACTATCCGCCCTGAAGCTAGCAACTTCACTGCTTCTTCATGGGAACCTGTACACGTGGAGTGTACATTTGTTCACGCCGACGACTGCCCTTTGGGCCCCGTCACTGCGGGATTCTGGTCTAGGCGTACCATAGAGATACCTCAGGCAAGTGTACACCCAGGCTGCGGTCTGGTGTCTGGAGGAGACTCGCCGGCTCAAAGTGTGATGTATAGAAGTGTGGCAGTGACCTTCTATACACCTCTGCCTGTGACTGCGGCTTGCTTTGGCAGGCCTCCCGGGAGCTCGGTCACCTAGGAGGGGGGAGAATGTAGCGCGCGGCAGGCAGACTCCGCCAGGGTTAGCCCCGTCGGATGCCAAGCGGTACATTAGGCCAGGCGTAGCCTCTTTAGGCTTCGCGCTAGCACATACGGTGTGGCGCTCGGGCCACACTGGCACTTTCATCGGTGCAAACAATTCGGATAACTTTACACTTATGTTCTCAATGGACCCATATCCTAATAGTGCACACATGAAGATCACTTAAAGCACAAGGCATTCAATAATAATGTTCAGAACTCAACACTTCCCCTTGCCTGCATGCTTTAAGTGTATCTTCTCAAACCTAGTGAATCACGATGACCAACAAACACGGGCTTGGCAAGTGGCTTGGTCATAATGTCAGCCACATTGCGTGCAGATTCCACATAGAGGATATCTACCTGCCCAAGTGCCATAGCTTCCCTAGCGTAGTGGAAGCTTACTGCAACGTGCTTTGTGAATTTGGAATACAGGGGGTTCCGTAAATTAGAAATGCATCCTTGGTTGTCACAGAAAATTTTGACCCTCCAAGGTGCAGCCCCTATCTCTTCCAAGAAGCCCCTTAGCCAGTTGGCTTCCTTCACAATATGGCCAGCTGCCATAAACTCAGCTTGCACAGTTGAGGTAGCAACTGAGCTCTGCTTCTTGCTTCCCCAAACCACGGCACTACCATAGACTGATAGAACATAGCCAGTGGTGGAATACCTGTGGTCCAGGTCCCCAGCATAGTCGGCATCAACATAGCCTTCTAGCTCAGGGCCCTTTCCACCCAGAGTAAGAGCTAACTCTCTGGTATCTCTCAAGTACTTCAGCACTCGAATGGCCTCATTCCAGTGTGAGGTAGTGGGTGTCATTCTATACCTTGACAACACTCCAACAGCCTGAGAAATGTCAGGCCGGGTCGTATTGGCTATGTACAGTAACGATCCAATTAACTCGCAGTATCGATGACCAGGTGGCAGAGGGGTACCAGCCCCATGTGACATACCATCTGAGGACTCGGGTCTGCTGCTAGCCACGAAGTCCTTGGACATGGGGGTATCAACCCCACGTCCATCATCAGCAACGCCAAACTTCTCCACAAGAGCATCAATCTTGGGAGTGCAACTCATGGAAATAGTGCCCTGAACTCTATTGCGTAGGACCTGACACCCCAGGAAATCATTCACCTCTCCCAAATCATGGATGGTGAAGTCCTTCTTCAATAACTCTTTCCCCCACTCAATCTCTGCAACCACTCTGGCAACTATGAGAAGATCATCGACATAAACAAGAATAAACGACAGATTACCATCAGGGGCCCTCCTGATGTATACCCCAGCGTCGCTCTTGCACACACTATACCCCATCACGCTCAACTTGTCGCTCAAGGTCTTGTGCCAAGCCCGTGGGGCTTGCTTAAGACCGTAGAGTGCCTTCCTGAGCTTGCACACAACTCTCGTGTTGCCATTCTCAAATCCTGGTGGTTGGGTCACATAGACCTCTTCCTCCAACTCCCCATTGAGAAAAGCTGTCTTGATATCCACTTGGTGGATCTCAAGATTTTGTGTGGCAGCCACTGCCAGCACAGCTCTCCTAGCACCATAGCTGCTGGTAGGTGCAAAAACCTCACCAACATCTATACCAGGAATCTGTCTGCAACCCTGGGCAACCAATCTTGCTTTAAACCGAGTGACATTCCCATGTGCATCGTTTTTTGTAGAAAAAATCCAATGAACAGGGATAACTTTCTGCCCATGGGGTCTTTCCACATACTGCATAACCTCATGGGTGTCTAAAGACTCCATCTCCTCTTGCATTGCCTGCTGCCAAAACTCCCACTGAGGTGAGCGCTGGGCTTCCCTCAAGTTTGAGGGCACGTGAACTTTTCCCAACGTGACAGAAGGTACACTCTGTACCTTATGCTGTGGTGCAGCAGGGCTGTCAGCCTTACTGATGCTGTTCCCTTCTCTCTCTCTCTCTCCCTGGTTGCCAGAATAAGGTACATTATGTACCTTATGCTGGGACTGGGCAGTACTGCCGGGATTATCTGATTCCTTCTCAAGTCTCTCTCTCTCTCCTTGACTACTGGACTCATGTGCAGCACCCTTACATTCTCGCACCTTCCGCAATGCAGAGGGGAGCAGCAGCTCTCTCTCTCTCCTGGACTCACACTTGGGCACACTACCCAGACTTGCCTGAGCTGCGCCTACAATGTCAGCCTGCACACCATAAGCATGACTAGCCAGTGACTGGGATTGGGCACCAGCTTCCCCTACTGCTGGCATGTCTAACCCACTGCTCTCATCTCTTACATCTGCACCGAACATAGCCTCGACTGTCTCAACCTGCCCCTGCATATCAGGGAGACCAACCATGTTTGGCTCACTCACAATTGCCTGACCTGGGTCAGGGGCATGCAATGGGATGTCAGAATGCTCTCTCCTAGCCACGCGCTGTACATAACGCTGCTCCCTTGTAAGGGTGGTCCCTGGAGGAAGGGGAATTTGTGACTTCCCCTGCATTCGCAACCCCTCTTGTACCTTCTGCATTTTTTCTACCTGGGATTGAGTTTCTACACCCCCCCTGGCCAGATTCTGCATATGCTCAAGCACCGACCACGAGTGCTGAGATGGTTCTGGGGTCCCAACAGTAGAATCCAGGCTGGTGGGGTTTCCTTGGTCATGTGCTGCTGTAGTCCCGTCTCCAGACTGATCCCCAGCACAAAGTCCAGAGGTCCCAGGAGCCCCAGTGGAAAGCGTCTCCACTCCATGGTCATCCTGCTCATCCCAGAACGTGGGTGGAGCAGCAGAGAGAATTGCTTGAGGCGTTGCCAGATTCTCACTGCCAAGGGGGGGTGATATCCTAGAATCATAGACAGACCCAGGCTGGACCTTTGATAGACCCACTCTCTCAGCCCCCCTCAAGTGCTCGATAAAGCTGACGTCCCTACTCTCCTTCCACACTCCATTCCCCACGTACACACGATACGCTTTAGACTGGGGACAATAACCAGTAAACATCCCAGGGATGGTCTTGGGCCCAAAAACAGACCTTTGGCCACTGGGAATGTGCACATGGGCTACACAGCCAAACGTGCGCAGCACAGACACATCAGGTTTGACACCAAAGAATAATTCCATGGGGGTCAGGGACCTGCCTGAAGTAGGACCCACATTGTAGAGGAGGGTAGCTGTCTCAAGCGCCTCCTTCCAAAGGGAGGGGTCTGCTGCAGCATGGACCAACAGAGTCCTTGTTCGCTCCTTCAGGGTCCTATTCATCCTCTCCGCCACCCCATTCTGCTGAGGCGTGTAGGGCGCTGAGGACTCCATCTTAGTGCCCTGCTGAGCACAAAACTCTTTGAATTGCTGGTTCAGGAACTCTGAACCCCTGTCAGTCCTCACACACTTCACAACCGTGCCTCGTTGGGTCTGCCAAAAACGGAGCAGGTCTATCACAGCCTTTGGGATGCAATCCTTTGACTTCACAGGCAGGGAGGCAACTTGGTGTGAACTTTCATCCACTACAGTGACCCAATATCGTTCACCTGTGATGGCAGGAGGTGATATGGGACCCACAGTATCCACATGGACTCTATCGAGTGGGTGATGTGCAGGCCTGGAAGATACAGGGAAAGGAGGTCTGGAGTGTTTCCCTTGTATACACGATTCACAGTGCTTGGGGCACTCAGAGCAGGGAGCAAGGGAGATATTGATTCCTGTAACCAGATCTTCCTTGGAGAACCTCTGCATGCTGCTGGCACCAGGATGACCTAACCTAGCATGCCACAGAGATCTCTCGCTACACACGTGTCCTTTCCTAAGATGAGATGCCTCAGCCATGTGATCAATATGTCTGCAGCCAACTTGCTGCCCTCTGACAGGACTAACAAACTCCAAAAAAAACAGACCTCGTGCGCGGGTGATATCTCCACACCACCCTTCAGGTCCCTTCATGGCTGTGTAACCACCTGCAGTGTCAGTCAGGAAAGATGCTCCATCCTGAATTGCACCAGTGACTGAAATGAGGTTGGTATGCGCAGAAGGAACACACTGCACATTGTGCAGCCAGAATACTTCGTGCCTTGCATTCACAAGGCATACAGACCCAGATGCAATGATTCCTCCCTTGGCGTCTGAGGTTGCCAAGTGCAGAGGAAGAGGCTGTCTATGCATAACTGGATTATGGAGCAATGAGAGATCATTGACTATATGCACAGAGGCACCACTATCTATTAACCAAGATGTGCTGCTAGCTCCATGCGAAGTTGGGGCAAGCACATTGAGAGAGATAAACATCGCCTCACCAGAAGGAGGGGGTGGAGGTGGTAAATGCCACCCCGGAAACGTGTGTTGACTTGTTGGATAGTTATATGCTGAAGGAGGTCCAGGGCTGGAAGCGGATGAAGGCGGGCCACCCCGGCCAGATCCATGGTCCCACCAGGCTTGAGGAGACGACTGTGGGCCTCCCTGGCCCCAGTAAGCTGCAGGCCCAACGCTTGCCGCTTGCATGTTTTGATGCAGAGCCTGCAGCTGCCTGAGCGGTCCGCAGTCAGTCATGAAGTGGCCCTTTGCCTTGCAGAAGTGGCATGTAAGCTCCTCTCTGGGCCTTCTTGCCCTGCCAGGTCCACGCCCCCTGCCACCAAAAGTAGTTGCAGAGGGGCCAGCGGGAGGCTGTTCGTTTGCTGGTAGTGCTGCTCCAACTCCCGGTACTGCTCCCACTCCTGGTGCAGCTCCAGCGCTTGATGACGCTCCAGCTACCCCCCCAGAGGGACCAGCCACTGCTGCAGCTGCCATGGCCTGAGGTGTTCCCTCTGCAGGTGGGTCCTTGTACCCACGGCTGGCTGCGGCGCGCAGGATTCTTTGAATCAGCTCCAATGGCGGCTTGTCGGTTGCCATAACCTCCAGGGACTCGAGCCTCAGCACAGGAGGGAGGCCCTTCACCATCAGCTCCCCAACATTGTGGTCCAAGAGGATGAACGCGTTGTTTCTGAGACTTGTAGCCAGATCCATCATTCTGTAGAGGTAGACCTTGAGTGTCTCCCCTGTCTTGATGCCCTGCTCCATTTCCTTGTACCACTCAAGGTTGATGTCTTGGTTGCTCCCTCCAGTGTGACTGTTCTTCACCCACGCGATGAAGTCGAACGCTGCTTTGTGGCATGAGATCTGAGAATGCCAGATGACTGGAACTGACTGGATCAGCCACTGCTTGATGGCTGAGTTCTCCACCGACCCTGGCATTGGCCTCTCCAAAGCCGCTCTGACCCCCTTGGTGTTTGCGCACGCCTCCAAATTTTCATACCAAAATTCAAAATTGCGCCCTCCATCATCAAGCATGACAGTCATCTTTGGATTAGAGGTATTGGGGATGTAGGCTGCCTTGTCAATCTCCACCTTTGGTTCTGCAGTGGCTGATTGTGTCCCGGTCATAGACTGCCCTGGAGTGGCCCCACTGACTTCTCCAGGTTGAGACATTGCTGTTTCACTGCTACTTTCCTTTTCTTTGCCCCTTTTTGTCATACTATTGTCACTTCACCAGCCAAACTTACTCATAAACTTCTGGAATGCAGCAATACCCTACAATTCCCTCCATGTCATGGAAATTTACCAGCCAGTCTTGCACAGTAGTAGCAGATATGTTCCCCTCAGAAGTTTGCGCCGGAGTCCGGCCCGACTCACTCAGTGCTTCTAGACAACGTCTATGAATGATAAAGCACAGCTAAAACTTCAATTATGAATTTCCCAGAAAGGTAAACTGTGAGTAAGATAATGGTCCTGGTACACTCGAGTTCCCTTGCGCCGCTGCGCCATGCTCGAGCTCCTTTGTTGACGCTTACGTCTGACCCATCCGTAGACGACCTTCACTCCTGCTTTTACTTGGCTCAGCTGGAAGGGCGTGGGCCCATAACCTGTGAAAGGTTATGGGCAATCGGCTTTCCCTGTACAAAGCAGACAGGTCGTCAATAGACGAAGTTACTCCAGCTACAGTCCGTACGACTGTCTGCTGAGTGCCACACACAACTGTCGGACAAGACTAGCATCTGGTGATGCCCAGCATCTTTCACAACCAGTTCCGTTACATCATTATCTTGTACACAAGCACCGATCAAGCAATCACTAGATAAGGCTCTAGACGGCTACGTTCAAGTACATGCCTATACTCCCTGAAGTCACTGTCCCTTATCTGTTTGAGTGACTACAGGGTACACTAAGCTTGTTCACTCTCACAATAGCAACAATGATACAACACACACTGCCGCACCGTACCTGTACAAAGCAGACAGGTCGTCAATAGACGAAGTTACTCCAGCTACAGTCCGTACGACTGTCTGCTGAGTGCCACACACAACTGTCGGACAAGACTAGCATCTGGTGATGCCCAGCATCTTTCACAACCAGTTGGTATTCACTCCGGTGGGGCAGCCTTAAGAGTTCATCCGACAAACGTGTGATCTAGATAGGATTGTACCTTATGTTCGAAAACGTCCAGAATCTGCCGTGTCTCAAGGTACCTTATGTTCTCAATGGACCCATATCCTAATAGTGCACACATGAAGATCACTTAAAGCACAAGGCATTCAATAATAATGTTCAGAACTCAACAGTTTCCTAGGAGGAACCGTGGTTTCTGCCTTAACCGGCAGGTGCAGCAGCCAGTTTTTCCACCTGGCTGGCATGTTGCAGACCACCAGGATGCAGTTTTTCCTCTCCTGTGCTATCTTGCCTATCACTTCCCTAACGCGCTCCCTTGGTGGGAAGACCCATACCAAGGGTGTACCCTCTGCCGGGTCCAGAAGGCTCCATGGCATGACCAGGCCATCAGCTCCCATACCCTCTGCAGCAGGGTATTGTGTAAAGTACCTCCTAACCTGATGGAACTTGTCCACTGTTCCCGCAAAACAATCCCCTGTGGGGAACCCCCAGTTGCCCCCTTCTGGTAAACGACTCATGCATATGTGCCTGTAAATCCCTCTATCCAGAG
The DNA here is from genome assembly GCA_002005505.1 of Botryococcus braunii. NCBI lineage: Eukaryota > Viridiplantae > Chlorophyta > Trebouxiophyceae > Botryococcus > Botryococcus braunii. The sequence goes on along the minus strand of MVGU01000703.1, from coordinate 274,811 downwards.
CAAAGTCCCCAGCATCATCACACCTAGACAGCAGGTCAGCCCTTTGAATTTCTGGCGTGTCCCTTGGCACCCACTGGGCCCTTACTTCTACCTCTGCCTTAGCTGCTTCCTCAAACATAAGCCTGAGCTCCATGAGGGTGTGTGCTTTCCCATTCATGCTGTTAACATTGGACACTGCCCCTTGGTTGTCACAAAACAGCAGCAGCACTGCTCCCCGCAACTTGCCACTATTTGCTTTAATACAAGACCTTACCAATAAACATATATTTTTAACTTCCCTGTGGCAGGAAGACAATTCCCCTCTGCTCATTTGCTCCTGCTCTTCCACAGTGAAACTTTCCTGCATGGGCTGCACCAGCAGCTCTTCTGAGAAACCCCCATACCCCCTAGCAGAGGCATCCCCATAGCACACATATACAGGCCCCTCCTGCCTCCAAGGTTTTCCTTTCTGATTCCTCAGAGCCCCCTCCCAGTACCCCAAATCTTCCTCAGACAACTCTGCCAACTCCTCTGACAGGCTCTCACCCCACTCCTGGAGCCTCCCCATGGCTTGGAACAACCTCCTGGTGTACAAAGGGGCCAGTCGTACCGCAGGACTGACACTCACTAGCAGGCCAGCCAGACTGGCCAAGTCCCTTTTTGTACTCCCTACTTTCCCCACCTGCCTGATTTGCTCTGTGATGTACTCTACCTTATCCTGAGGCACATAAAACGCCTGCTCCTCCAAATCCACCAACAAGCCCAAGTATTGACCCCTCCTTGTCGGGTCTGACACACACTTGCCCCTTGACAGACAGAAACCCAGAAAGGTCAGCAGCAGTATCAGTGCCCTCATCCCCAGCCTCCCCTGCCTCTCACTGGCAGATATGAATATTGCATCGTCCACAAACGTGGTCATCCTGAGACCCCTTACCCTGAGGGGCCCATACACCTGGAGCATGAACCTGGTGTAGGTCCTGCAAGCCGACGATAACCCAAATGGCAAAACCGTGAATACATAAAACTTCCCCTGGAAACTCAGCCCCAGGTATTTTTGATCCTCCTGGTGCACCCTGAAGTGATGGTAGCCAGCCTTAAAGTCAGTCAGGCATAACCAGTCTCCAGGCCTTGCATACTGTGGTACGTCTGTCAACTTCTCATACGAGAAGCTCACATATTTGTCAAACAAATTGATGTACCGAGCATCCAGAATCAGGCGCAGCTTGCCCTTCCTGTTTGCTGCTACCCCCAACCCTGTAATAACTCAGCGGAATTTATAAGGAAGTAAGGCAGGAAGGGAGCAAGGAACGAGGCGCGACACGAGGTCCGTCACTTGGGGCAAGCAAGCGTTTACAAGAACCACCCCACCACACAGCTTACCCTTGTGGTTTCTCCAGTTCTGTCCTCTCGTGTTAATCTACTCGGCACGCGGGTTCCTAGCCAAGGGACGCCTATCATTCGGACTCGGCCCATGTACGACTTCTGTCCCTCTATCCTTCGTGAGAGCCCTAGATCGTCCACTCGCTGGCGTGCTAACGGTGACAATTATTGTCATCAAACACACGCAATGACGGAGTGCCAACTATGCATGGCGTAAGCAACCATCACCGACGGAAGGTGCTACTCTCGTTCGAGCGGCTAACCACGTGGCTCCCACGGGCGTGCAGTATGGCGCCAAAGGGCGTCTCCCGCAAATGTCCCGAAATGCTCGGAAATCCTCGCATTCCGTTAAATAAAACATCAAGGGAAGTGGGTAACGTTGGACCCTCACAGGAAAGTCTTACCCTGCACGTTGCAATGGGGTATGAACATAGTGAGGAAGGGGAAGAACAAAGTAGATCAATGGAGACTTTGTCTGTTGAATGTTGTCATGAGACCTGAAGAGTATGCATGGTATGAGCAGGAGTCATCCCTGGAGGAAAACGGGCTCGATCCCTCCGACGACGAATCAGGCACCTCATCAACCAACTCCAGGGGACCGGGTACCCAGGGCGGGCCGGTCCCGGAATTATTCTCGGAACCCCTAGTGGAGGGGGAGGAAGAGGGAATAATGGAGGGGGAGGAGGAGAAGCCAACGTCGTCATCGGGTAAGCTCACGGGATCCTTGGGACTGGAGGAGGTGTTGAAGGGCAAACCGGAACAATTGGGGGTGCTCCTTAGGGAGTACAGTGATTTGTTTCCTCAAGGTTTGCCAGGATTGCCACCGCATAGACAGGTGTATCACACCATCAGGATACAACCTGGCTCTGTACCTCCTAATAAGCCTGCTTATCGTTTATCTTCTCTAGAAATGGAAGAGTGTACTAAAACAGTGGATGAGCTTCTCGCATTAGGGCACATCCGGCCCAGTCACTCACCTTATGCATCTCCTGTTCTTTTTGTTAAAAAGAAGGAAGGAACTTATAGGATGGTAATTGATTATAGAGCTGTCAACCAGATTACCATTCCGGATAGGTACCCCTTGCCCCGGATTGATGATTTGCTTGATAGGCTCAAAGGAGCAAAGGTCTTCTCCAGCCTGGACTTATTGAGCGGAATTTATAAGGAAGTAAGGCAGGAAGGGAGCAAGGAACGAGGCGCGACACGAGGTCCGTCACTTGGGGCAAGCAAGCGTTTACAAGAACCACCCCACCACACAGCTTACCCTTGTGGTTTCTCCAGTTCTGTCCTCTCGTGTTAATCTACTCGGCACGCGGGTTCCTAGCCAAGGGACGCCTATCATTCGGACTCGGCCCATGTACGACTTCTGTCCCTCTATCCTTCGTGAGAGCCCTAGATCGTCCACTCGCTGGCGTGCTAACGGTGACAATTATTGTCATCAAACACACGCAATGACGGAGTGCCAACTATGCATGGCGTAAGCAACCATCACCGACGGAAGGTGCTACTCTCGTTCGAGCGGCTAACCACGTGGCTCCCACGGGCGTGCAGTATGGCGCCAAAGGGCGTCTCCCGCAAATGTCCCGAAATGCTCGGAAATCCTCGCATTCCGTTACATTATCCCCCCCTTAGTCCTTTGCATGTCCTCATGCAAACCCACTCGAGGATTTTCACTGAGAAGAACAACCAGAGAAACCGGTAAACTGGACGGCCCAAACCTCCAACTGCCGTCTGACCCCTGCCGAATTGGTGGTTCATGGGGTCCCCACTTCCAATGTAGAATATCTCCAAGTAAACACTTCCTTGCCATTTATTTGTGCCTTTCCAACCCCAACACTGACTGTGGCCTCCCTTAGAGACATCCAGTCTTGTCCCAGAATGAGGTCCACCCCCTCCATAATAGAATCACATACAAAGAAAGTATGGCGGGTGACTACCGAAGGGGTGAACCTAACACTAAGGTCAACCTTCCCCTTGGTTTCAGACAAGGACCCATCTGCAAGGACTACTGTTGTTGCTTCCTTGTGATACCTAAGCCCTTGTAGTACTTTGCCTCGGACAAAAGAATGGGTAGCCCCAGTGTCCATGAGTGCACGAAACTCCATGCCTCGAACAGTAACGGCAAAAGTCAGGTTGAGTGGTGAGAGATTTCCCACATGCCCTACATGACAAGATGGTTGTGGCATGACACATGCAAGCACAAATGAAAAAGGAAATATTCCTGCCTTGCCCGAGAACATGAATTGTTCTCCCCTACATCCCCGAGCAAGAACTTTTAGTTTGGCCTTTGTCCTGTACTCTAAGAAAAACCTCCTGCTTTTCCAGACTTTTTGGCTAACAACAAAGCAGGCACCAAGGCTGGGATCATGTTTTCTCTTTGCAAAGAAATCATGCAAGCAAGCCTCTGCACAATTTTTCTTAGGTACTACCAACTCAAAGGGTTCAGAGAGTGAAGACAAATAGGCCAAAATATGGGGATCCATGACCCTTGCGAGTCAAGTTTTGGGTTTCCCCTTCCCTTTCCCCTTCCACTTCCCTCTTCCCTTTCCTTTCCCTTGCCAATTACCTTGCCCTCCTTGAGGTGGTGGAAGCCCTCCTTGCACTGGTGCCACCACTGGTGGGGCCTGTGGTGCAGAGGGAAAGTAACCCGGTTGAAAGACTGGTGGTTGGAACCCTCCCGCTTTAGCTTTAGCAGCCAACCACTCCCTTTTCAACTGACATTGCCATGCTTCATGGCCCAACTGTTTGCAAAAGTAACACTCCCTATTAGCGGGGATGACCTTCCGAGAGTCCAACTTTCCTCCCTTCCCTGGTGAACCAGGGGGTCCTCCAACAGCTCCCCAGAAGGGTGGTGACCCTTGAACTTCCTCTGGGATATGAGCTGCACCAAGATTGGTGTGGAAGTTTGATAGTGTCCTCCTCTTGGGGGGACCTCCCTGTGCATCCCCATGGGCACTCTTGAAACCACCTTCATACTTGACCACAAAGGAGCACAAGTCATCCAGGTCTGTGAAGGGTTTCCCTGTCCCGGGGTTGATGGTACTGGCCAATCTTAACTGCACATTAAGACCCTTCATGAATAAGTGCAACTTATCCTGCTCTACCATTTCATATTCCACCTCAATATCCGAAAGCAAAGCAACAAATCTTTCAATGTACCTCTCCACACTTTCATTTCCCTGGTAGACTTTGTCAAGCTTTTGTCTTGCTATTGCTACTGTGTCAGTGGCATCATATCTTTTGGACATAAAAGCTTTAAAGTCTTCCCACTCTATGGCATCTTCCTCTCCTCCCTCTTTTTCCCACTTACGCACAAAAGCATCCCACACTTTAAGAGGTCTTTCTTCCAAGTGTTGAACTGCCAAAGCAACCCACTTAGCATCAGGCACGTTTGTGAGTTTAGCATATGATGCCAATTTCCGTGCAAAAAACATAAAACTTCCACGTTTTCCGTTAAAGAGAGAAGGAGGGGCAGCACGCACTTGCACCGGTTTTTGGATCGGTGCTTGAGCCTCGCCCTGCCGAGCCTCCAACTTTTCTTGAACCAAAGCGTCAACGTATTGTTCAATATCTTCCTTTGACAAGGGGCGTTTCTTCCTTTTGCCTTCCGATCCCTCGGTTGTAGGGGCGATCGGGTTCATGGAATCGACGTCCTCCTCTAACAAATCCGTAACCTCGAAGCCTTCCCGCAAAGAACCTTCCAAAAGGCTTCGGTCGTCCTCAGAAAGGTTTTTAAACCTATCTGATGTCACCGAGCTCATCTACGAGGGGCATCCCAAAGTTAGATCCTTGCATCGGCATCTGCCAACTTCCAACAACTTGATCGAAAACCCCAAAGGATTGATAACGGCTTTCGCCGATACCAAATGTAATAACTCAGCGGAATTTATAAGGAAGTAAGGCAGGAAGGGAGCAAGGAACGAGGCGCGACACGAGGTCCGTCACTTGGGGCAAGCAAGCGTTTACAAGAACCACCCCACCACACAGCTTACCCTTGTGGTTTCTCCAGTTCTGTCCTCTCGTGTTAATCTACTCGGCACGCGGGTTCCTAGCCAAGGGACGCCTATCATTCGGACTCGGCCCATGTACGACTTCTGTCCCTCTATCCTTCGTGAGAGCCCTAGATCGTCCACTCGCTGGCGTGCTAACGGTGACAATTATTGTCATCAAACACACGCAATGACGGAGTGCCAACTATGCATGGCGTAAGCAACCATCACCGACGGAAGGTGCTACTCTCGTTCGAGCGGCTAACCACGTGGCTCCCACGGGCGTGCAGTATGGCGCCAAAGGGCGTCTCCCGCAAATGTCCCGAAATGCTCGGAAATCCTCGCATTCCGTTACAAACCCACTGCATACCTGTACCTTATCTTCAGCCACTTCACGTACTGCCCCTGTGTTAAGCAAATCCTCCAAGGACGTCTTCACAAACGCCTCATGCAGTTGCACAGACTTTCTATTAGCAAACTGCACTTTCCCAGGTTTGTCCCCTTGGAGCAACTCCCTGGCCCTCTGCCCTTGCCCAGCTACTGTGCCCTTCAACAGTTCCCACACCTGCTGTCTTCTTTGGCTATAGCTAGGGTGGCCCTTCTGCGCTTCGGTGTCCACCCCTACCCATTCCACCTTGACCCCGTGCCTGAGCCACGACAAAATCTTAAGCTGCTCTGCAGAGAGCGGTGCATCGCCCTGTGCCCACTTGAAATACTCCTCCCACGCCTTTATACGTCTATTTGGCACCCCTGCCACAAACTCATCGTCTTTAAGTGCCCTGCCCCACTCCTGCGCAAGCGACCATGGGGTGCCTGGGCCTGCTGGCTCCCCCACAGTACTGTTGCTCTCCTGTCAGGCCTCCAAAGCCTGATGTACTTCCTCCCACTTCACGTCTATGCTTGGCCCAACCCTATCACAACTTGCTATGAACCTTGTTGCTTGTGGAGCTTGACCTGCCCCACTGCCAGCCCCACCTTGTGGTTCTGTGGCTTCAGCCCAACCTGCCCCTTCCCAATCTGGCCCCCCCACCTCTAACTCTCCCGTTGACAAAAACACCCCCTGCATGATTTAATTTCTATGTACCCACCCCCTTCCCTTGTGCTCCTGCAGATGTGTGAACATGCAGAACTTTTCTCCTGCAATGGCATTGCATATCCCATCCAACCACCAGCCTCTGCAGCAGTCCTTGGGCGCCTGCCTTGCCCCAGGATAATGTGTGAGATCAAAACCCCCATTTTGCAGCTGCTTCCTCTTTGGGGTCCCCGCGCCCCCGCGCCCCTGACCGCCCGGAGATCCGTAGTTGGGTGCAGCCGCTGCACGTTGCTGAAGACTCGTCGTCAGGACCGTGACTTGTGCACTTGCTTTCTCCTCCAAATGCACACTGTGTGCCTTGTCTTGCAAGACAGCATAATCCAGCTGCCACCGCTCCGCGAACAGGTAGTCCAGCAGCCCTTTTATCTTCCCCGCCTGCACCCGGTGCCTCTCTTGCACTACATATGGTTTGTTTCACCATGTTTGCCCCTCGGGCAATCCGACTTTTCCTCCCGAATAGGCCCTGGCGTCCCCGGCGCCAACTGTCTCTCCCGATCGCCGGCTGCCCGAACCCTTGGCCCTCCTTTTGGCCGTGCAAGCTTTACAACCCTGTTCCCCTTACCTCTGACAAGAGTTAAGTATCTCTTTTACAGCCTAAAGCTCACGCTTGTGGTTCCCCCTTTTTGCCTCGCCTGACTCCCCTTCCCCTGCCTTGACCTGTGTGCTCTCTCCCTCCCTGGATGCTACCTGCATGCGTCCTGGTCCCCTACAGCCCTCACTTGATAGCTGCTGCCCCTTTCTGACGACCCTCCACGGCCATGCGTGACTCACCCGGTACGCCATAAGGCCCTCCACTCTCCCCCAGCCCTTGCCTGCTTTGCCAGCTAAGCCTCACTACAGTGTTCTCAGCTGCAGCTCGCTCGCAACGAGCTGCCCAAAGCATGCCCATGAAAGAATCACTTTACAGTGCCGTTCTGCGCATTCAAATCCTACGTTGCCCTGCCCTGCTTGCCCTGCCTTTACCACAGCCCAACAAACTGCACAGGCAGGTCCTACAGCCATATGCCACATGCCCTAGTCTCTGTCGCCTGACTCCCCAGGCCCTGTTCTTGGCTTTCACATAGCATGAGACCTGCTAGGAAAAACATGCCTTGGGCGCAACACCCCCCTGACTGCGTCCCCCACCTTGCGCTTCACTACTGCCAGCACTCAACTTGCCTAGCACTCTGGCCTATATGCAACTTGATAAGTCCGGTCGTGCGCTTACCTTTTCCCTTGCCTGTAATTTCTTTGCCTCTGAGTCGCTGGACTCGATGGAGATGTTTGCGTAGTTCTTGTTCTGCAACTGTTTGTCCAGCCGCAGCTCATGTGCTGCTACTTCCAGCGCCCTCTTGTAGAAATCCCTGGCACCTCTGCCGGTTTGGTTGTAGTCCTTTCTGCAGTCTTCCCTGAGTTCTGTAGCTCGCCTGGCAAGATCCTGCCAATCATCCTCGTGCTTGCCTCTGGTGGCTGCTGCCACCCTCTGTGCCATGGCCCTGACCTTTTCCCTGGCGCTGCCCTGCTCCCAGGCGACCATCCCTCAGCTTAAGTGCATCCCATATCAAATGTCAGCCTCTTGCTGGTATGATAACCCATGCACCAAGACTGTACCTTATTTTCCCTTGTACCTTATGTCAGCAACGTGGCCCCTTCCCTTTGGCCTGCTAGCCTTGCCCTCTTCCCACTTAAAGCTGTCTCCTGTCCCACAGCATGTTAACCTCCCTGGTGCTATTGTTTCCATTGCTTTTTGGGGGGTCTCTGCCTGCCTGACACCTCCCCCTTGAGGTTCTGCTGTGATACCCCCTCTTCCAAGCTCCCTCCCTTCCTCTTGTTGGTCTCTTCCCCTGATCCCTTCCCTTTCCAACAAGGATACCACCTTGCCCAGCATGCTCCCATCTCCCTGTGGTGGCACCCTTCCTGCAATATGACTGTACCTTATTTTTTGCTGTACCTTATGCGAGCCCCCTTGCCCTGGCACCCTGGCCCTGGCCTCCCGGCTCTCACCCTCCTGGCCCCTGCCTCCTGGCCCCCAGGCACAGGCCCCCTGGCCCTCCAGCACTGGCCCCCTGGCCCAGGCCTCCCTGGCCTCCCGGCCCTGGCCCCCTTGCCCCCTTGGCTCTGCCCTTGGCCTCTGGCCTGCCCCCCCCCTTGTGCGTTTGACTAATGCATGTTGCCCTCTGGTCTCCAACCGCCTTAAAAGGCCTCCCCATATTCCCCTGAATTGCCCTGGCCTTCTTGCCTACATTCCAGTTAATCCCACAGGTAGCCTTGCTCTTGCCAGCCTCCAGGTAACCTTGTCCCCTTCCCCCTCGAGCTTATGACACCCTGCCTTTCCTCTCTTCAAAGGGATTTGGCCTCCAACCGGCACCCCAGCTTCTTTGACCAATGGCATACGTTAGACACCTCAGTCTCCCTGTCCTGCCAGCCCTGTATCCCTTGGCCTGACCTTCATTTCTCAGTTCCCGCACCCCAATGTGCGACGTAGCCGTGACTCTGCGCTTTTGTTGCCTTTGAGCCTGCTGTTGCCCTTAGTTAGTCCGCAGGGTTAGTACATATTTCCTGATTTATGTCTACTGCACTGCGAGACTTGCCAGGTGCTGCCTACTGCAGCTTGCAACCCAATCGTTCTTGCATGAACCCTCCTATTTTGCGATAAAGTTAAACTAACTTCTTACCTTGTGACTCTCCGCCGCCTGTTCAGCGCGAGTCAGCAACCTGCTACGATCTTCGTCCGAACTGGCAAGCTCAGACGAAGAGAAGCTGCCCGAGGAGCTCCTGCGTCTCTTGCTGTGTTTCTTTGTTTTCCTTTGTAATTTATTTACCTGTTTCAACGTTTCTTTTGAAGGCGGCGACGCGACTGCCCTGTTGGTTACTTGCTCCCCGTGGCTGGCCCACTCTTTAGGTACTGGCTCTATTCTGTTCACGAACACCCTGTCTAGCCTGTCGAAAACTTCTGATGGGGCTAACCAAACCCTTAGAGGATTAAACTTGGGTGCAGCTGACGGATTACTTAGAACTGAGCTCGAATAGGGCGAGTTTGGACTGAATAACGATGTGTGCACTCTAAACACGACCTGTTTGGTGTCCCCTGGGGACCCGGCAGCCCTCTTAGCTATCACCTCAACAAAGTGCTCTTCATTCAACTCTTCGAGACCGCCATAATATATGACGGCGACCTCGTAGAGTTTGTGAGGATCTGCTTCCTTTCCTATTAGAGCGAAACCACATGACTTTCCGGACTGAGCTTTAGCTCGAAAGTCGTCCGGTGGATCAACGTTAGCTGCCCAAGCTTCGAAAAGGGGTAACACATCTCTTACCGCCCCAGCACCTGACGCCATGCTGAGGAATAACAAATACAAACTGCTCCTGCCCAAGCCAGTGGCGTCGGCCACCAACACCAATAAAGGTGCGATGAGCCGTCCGTCACCAGGGTATACTGTTGAGTTCTGAACATTATTATTGAATGCCTTGTGCTTTAAGTGATCTTCATGTGTGCACTATTAGGATATGGGTCCATTGAGAACATAAGGTACCTTGAGACACGGCAGATTCTGGACGTTTTCGAACATAAGGTACAATCCTATCTAGATCACACGTTTGTCGGATGAACTCTTAAGGCTGCCCCACCGGAGTGAATACCAACTGGTTGTGAAAGATGCTGGGCATCACCAGATGCTAGTCTTGTCCGACAGTTGTGTGTGGCACTCAGCAGACAGTCGTACGGACTGTAGCTGGAGTAACTTCGTCTATTGACGACCTGTCTGCTTTGTACAGGGAAAGCCGATTGCCCATAACCTTTCACAGGTTATGGGCCCACGCCCTTCCAGCTGAGCCAAGTAAAAGCAGGAGTGAAGGTCGTCTACGGATGGGTCAGACGTAAGCGTCAACAAAGGAGCTCGAGCATGGCGCAGCGGCGCAAGGGAACTCGAGTGTACCAGGACCATTATCTTACTCACAGTTTACCTTTCTGGGAAATTCATAATTGAAGTTTTAGCTGTGCTTTATCATTCATAGACGTTGTCTAGAAGCACTGAGTGAGTCGGGCCGGACTCCGGCGCAAACTTCTGAGGGGAACATATCTGCTACTACTGTGCAAGACTGGCTGGTAAATTTCCATGACATGGAGGGAATTGTAGGGTATTGCTGCATTCCAGAAGTTTATGAGTAAGTTTGGCTGGTGAAGTGACAATAGTATGACAAAAAGGGGCAAAGAAAAGGAAAGTAGCAGTGAAACAGCAATGTCTCAACCTGGAGAAGTCAGTGGGGCCACTCCAGGGCAGTCTATGACCGGGACACAATCAGCCACTGCAGAACCAAAGGTGGAGATTGACAAGGCAGCCTACATCCCCAATACCTCTAATCCAAAGATGACTGTCATGCTTGATGATGGAGGGCGCAATTTTGAATTTTGGTATGAAAATTTGGAGGCGTGCGCAAACACCAAGGGGGTCAGAGCGGCTTTGGAGAGGCCAATGCCAGGGTCGGTGGAGAACTCAGCCATCAAGCAGTGGCTGATCCAGTCAGTTCCAGTCATCTGGCATTCTCAGATCTCATGCCACAAAGCAGCGTTCGACTTCATCGCGTGGGTGAAGAACAGTCACACTGGAGGGAGCAACCAAGACATCAACCTTGAGTGGTACAAGGAAATGGAGCAGGGCATCAAGACAGGGGAGACACTCAAGGTCTACCTCTACAGAATGATGGATCTGGCTACAAGTCTCAGAAACAACGCGTTCATCCTCTTGGACCACAATGTTGGGGAGCTGATGGTGAAGGGCCTCCCTCCTGTGCTGAGGCTCGAGTCCCTGGAGGTTATGGCAACCGACAAGCCGCCATTGGAGCTGATTCAAAGAATCCTGCGCGCCGCAGCCAGCCGTGGGTACAAGGACCCACCTGCAGAGGGAACACCTCAGGCCATGGCAGCTGCAGCAGTGGCTGGTCCCTCTGGGGGGGTAGCTGGAGCGTCATCAAGCGCTGGAGCTGCACCAGGAGTGGGAGCAGTACCGGGAGTTGGAGCAGCACTACCAGCAAACGAACAGCCTCCCGCTGGCCCCTCTGCAACTACTTTTGGTGGCAGGGGGCGTGGACCTGGCAGGGCAAGAAGGCCCAGAGAGGAGCTTACATGCCACTTCTGCAAGGCAAAGGGCCACTTCATGACTGACTGCGGACCGCTCAGGCAGCTGCAGGCTCTGCATCAAAACATGCAAGCGGCAAGCGTTGGGCCTGCAGCTTACTGGGGCCAGGGAGGCCCACAGTCGTCTCCTCAAGCCTGGTGGGACCATGGATCTGGCCGGGGTGGCCCGCCTTCATCCGCTTCCAGCCCTGGACCTCCTTCAGCATATAACTATCCAACAAGTCAACACACGTTTCCGGGGTGGCATTTACCACCTCCACCCCCTCCTTCTGGTGAGGCGATGTTTATCTCTCTCAATGTGCTTGCCCCAACTTCGCATGGAGCTAGCAGCACATCTTGGTTAATAGATAGTGGTGCCTCTGTGCATATAGTCAATGATCTCTCATTGCTCCATAATCCAGTTATGCATAGACAGCCTCTTCCTCTGCACTTGGCAACCTCAGACGCCAAGGGAGGAATCATTGCATCTGGGTCTGTATGCCTTGTGAATGCAAGGCACGAAGTATTCTGGCTGCACAATGTGCAGTGTGTTCCTTCTGCGCATACCAACCTCATTTCAGTCACTGGTGCAATTCAGGATGGAGCATCTTTCCTGACTGACACTGCAGGTGGTTACACAGCCATGAAGGGACCTGAAGGGTGGTGTGGAGATATCACCCGCGCACGAGGTCTGTTTTTTTTGGAGTTTGTTAGTCCTGTCAGAGGGCAGCAAGTTGGCTGCAGACATATTGATCACATGGCTGAGGCGTCTCATCTTAGGAAAGGACACGTGTGTAGCGAGAGATCTCTGTGGCATGCTAGGTTAGGTCATCCTGGTGCCAGCAGCATGCAGAGGTTCTCCAAGGAAGATCTGGTTACAGGAATCAATATCTCCCTTGCTCCCTGCTCTGAGTGCCCCAAGCACTGTGAATCGTGTATACAAGGGAAACACTCCAGACCTCCTTTCCCTGTATCTTCCAGGCCTGCACATCACCCACTCGATAGAGTCCATGTGGATACTGTGGGTCCCATATCACCTCCTGCCATCACAGGTGAACGATATTGGGTCACTGTAGTGGATGAAAGTTCACACCAAGTTGCCTCCCTGCCTGTGAAGTCAAAGGATTGCATCCCAAAGGCTGTGATAGACCTGCTCCGCTTTTGGCAGACCCAACGAGGCACGGTTGTGAAGTGTGTGAGGACTGACAGGGGTTCAGAGTTCCTGAACCAGCAATTCAAAGAGTTTTGTGCTCAGCAGGGCACTAAGATGGAGTCCTCAGCGCCCTACACGCCTCAGCAGAATGGGGTGGCGGAGAGGATGAATAGGACCCTGAAGGAGCGAACAAGGACTCTGTTGGTCCATGCTGCAGCAGACCCCTCCCTTTGGAAGGAGGCGCTTGAGACAGCTACCCTCCTCTACAATGTGGGTCCTACTTCAGGCAGGTCCCTGACCCCCATGGAATTATTCTTTGGTGTCAAACCTGATGTGTCTGTGCTGCGCACGTTTGGCTGTGTAGCCCATGTGCACATTCCCAGTGGCCAAAGGTCTGTTTTTGGGCCCAAGACCACCCCTGGGATGTTTACTGGTTATTGTCCCCAGTCTAAAGCGTATCGTGTGTACGTGGGGAATGGAGTGTGGAAGGAGAGTAGGGACGTCAGCTTTATCGAGCACTTGAGGGGGGCTGAGAGAGTGGGTCTATCAAAGGTCCAGCCTGGGTCTGTCTATGATTCTAGGATATCACCCCCCCTTGGCAGTGAGAATCTGGCAACGCCTCAAGCAATTCCCTCTGCTGCTCCACCCACGTTCTGGGATGAGGAGGATGACCATGGAGTGGAGACGCTTTCCACTGGGGCTCCTGGGACCTCTGGACTTTGTGCTGGGGATCAGTCTGGAGACGGGACCACAGCAGCACATGACCAAGGAAACCCCACCAGCCTGGATCCTACTGTTGGGACCCCAGAACCATCTCAGCACTCGTGGTCGGTGCTTGAGCATATGCAGAATCTGGCCAGGGGGGGTGTAGAAACTCAATCCCAGGTAGAAAAAATGCAGAAGGTACAAGAGGGGTTGCGAATGCAGGGGAAGTCACAAATTCCCCTTCCTCCAGGGACCACCCTTACAAGGGAGCAGCGTTATGTACAGCGCGTGGCTAGGAGAGAGCATTCTGACATCCCATTGCATGCCCCTGACCCAGGTCAGGCAATTGTGAGTGAGCCAAACATGGTTGGTCTCCCTGATATGCAGGGGCAGGTTGAGACAGTCGAGGCTATGTTCGGTGCAGATGTAAGAGATGAGAGCAGTGGGTTAGACATGCCAGCAGTAGGGGAAGCTGGTGCCCAATCCCAGTCACTGGCTAGTCATGCTTATGGTGTGCAGGCTGACATTGTAGGCGCAGCTCAGGCAAGTCTGGGTAGTGTGCCCAAGTGTGAGTCAAGGAGAGAGAGAGAGACTTGAGAAGGAATCAGATAATCCCGGCAGTACTGCCCAGTCCCAGCATAAGGTACATAATGTACCTTATTCTGGCAACCAGGGAGAGAGAGAGAGAGAAGGGAGCAGCATCAGTAAGGCTGACAGCCCTGCTGCACCACAGCATAAGGTACAGAGTGTACCTTCTGTCACGTTGGGAAAAGTTCACGTGCCCTCAAACTTGAGGGAAGCCCAGCGCTCACCTCAGTGGGAGTTTTGGCAGCAGGCAATGCAAGAGGAGATGGAGTCTTTAGACACCCATGAGGTTATGCAGTATGTGGAAAGACCCCATGGGCAGAAAGTTATCCCTGTTCATTGGATTTTTTCTACAAAAAACGATGCACATGGGAATGTCACTCGGTTTAAAGCAAGATTGGTTGCCCAGGGTTGCAGACAGATTCCTGGTATAGATGTTGGTGAGGTTTTTGCACCTACCAGCAGCTATGGTGCTAGGAGAGCTGTGCTGGCAGTGGCTGCCACACAAAATCTTGAGATCCACCAAGTGGATATCAAGACAGCTTTTCTCAATGGGGAGTTGGAGGAAGAGGTCTATGTGACCCAACCACCAGGATTTGAGAATGGCAACACGAGAGTTGTGTGCAAGCTCAGGAAGGCACTCTACGGTCTTAAGCAAGCCCCACGGGCTTGGCACAAGACCTTGAGCGACAAGTTGAGCGTGATGGGGTATAGTGTGTGCAAGAGCGACGCTGGGGTATACATCAGGAGGGCCCTGATGGTAATCTGTCGTTTATTCTTGTTTATGTCGATGATCTTCTCATAGTTGCCAGAGTGGTTGCAGAGATTGAGTGGG
>MVGU01000703.1:242500-252500 GCA_002005505.1 Botryococcus braunii | reverse complement strand
AATCATCTCGAGATAAGAGGTACGTAAGCTAAGAAGCTGCTGAGACAGGTTTTCACTTGACACACGTCGGTTGTCTTGTCCCCAGTTCGGGTGTAGCCCACAGGGTTGGGCATGCTGGTTTGCAGGCGGGAGCGCACCCCTCCAGAAGTAAGGGAACAGAGAGAACGGGAACGCGAGCTTATGGAGCTGGATAGGGACATTCGGACGGTTTTTGCATACAACCTGAACTTACGTGCAGATGAAAAAGACATATTCAAGTTCTTTTCCAAAGCAGGAACAGTCGTTGATGTTCGAATCATCTGTGATCGCAATACACGGAAGTCCAAAGGATTTGCATACATTGAAATGGAGAAACGGGTGAGGCCCCAGTCAATTGTCAATTTCTCTAGAACGCTACTTGGAATAGATTGATGATGCTGACCTTGCTTATGAACTGCAGGAAGATGTTGTTTCAGCCTTGGCCTTGACAGGTCAGCTGCTGATGGGCCAAGCCGTCATGGTGAAGAGTTCAGAGGTGTGTTCACATTTGGGAAATGCACATTTCTTGTTCCTCGGTGTGGTTCTTTGTTAAGCAGGATTACATGGTGTGTCTCAGGCGGAGAAGAATTTGGCTTGGGAAGCAGCGCAGCAATCAAATGCAGCTATGCAACAAATGAATGCACTGGCAGCAAGCATGGGCGCTGCTGGTACAGGACCCTGCAAGTTAAGCGTCAGTAACTTGCATCCAAATATCCAGGTGAGCTGCCCTGTTAAGCAGCACCACAGTCTGCGAGCTTCAATTTCAGTCCTGGTCAAGTGGTCCTTACAAAACACTGTGAAGGCACCATGCCCTGGCACTTCATCATGTTAGGGGGTGCTAAGAGGTTTCTGGTTTTGCAGGAAGCTGACTTGAAGCAGATTTTTGAGCCATTTGGAGCTGTGGATGGGATCCAGCTGTTCAGGGATGCGGGGGGACGCTCTCAAGGATATGCTTTCGTACAGTGTGTCCCTCTTTCTCAGTCGTTATTGTCAGGGTCTTTGAAAATCTACATATTTATTTTCAACAGCTACTTCATGTTGGTGCTGTGTGTCTCTGTTGTCTTCCAGCTTGGGTTTGTTACTTCATGTTTTTGTTCTGGGTTCTTGCTCATGTGCTTCTGCTGGTTTGATTTTCATTGAGCTTATGTTTGTGATGGGCTCCCTAAACTTGGTTTGTACGTCCGAATTATGCATAACGCATCTTGTCATTTTCACAATGCTTGGCTTGACACATGTACATCATGCCAAACCAGTTTTGCAATTGTTTTCGCACCTACACTTGAAGCAATGTCTGCAAAGGAGCACTTTCATGTACTTGTTACAGATGTGGTGGCAGTTCATACCCCTAGAAATCCCATACAATGAATATGTGTTGCAGGTATCAGTCAATGGCAGATGCCACCAAGGCGATGCAGCAGCTTGATGGGCTTGAGATTGCGGGGAGCAAGTTGTCTGTGAAAGTTGCTGCAATTGCACCAAATGACCCAATGGCCATGATGACAGCAAATCTGGATCTTGATGATGAAGGTATTGTGTGCAACCGTCTCCTTGCTTAAGGTGCAAAGTGCCTCAGTCTGAGTACAGAACACGGGAAGTCTGGAGCTTGAAGCCAGGTCAGGATTGGATGCATTCAGTAACTTAATTACACAGGCATGGATGATTGGGGGTTTTGTCCCGGCTGACAAGAGAGAAGTGGAGCTTATCAGAAATATTATTGTCCTCAATTTGAAGCTGCCACGTTCAGATGTGGTGGATCAAGCACGATGGGCTTGTTCTTGCCATCACTTAATGGTGTTTTGAGCTATTTTGGGGGCGCTTGCAGATGAGCAAGGTGGTCTCAGGTTGACTTCAAATGCGCGGGCAGCTTTGATGAGCCGCCTTGCAGGCGGGTCAGCAGGTGGCGTTCCTGGTGTACCTGGGATGATGCAAGGTGGAACAGGGGCAAATATGTTGCCTTTAGGTGGCGGGGTACCAGGCGTGCCCGGTGTACCAGCCTATGTTGCACCTCAACAAGTGGCAGGGCCAGTGCTTTCAGCACCTGCACAAGCGCTTCAATTGGAGCAAGGCGTGCTTGGGCCGTCGTCACCAATTCCAACCGCATGCTTGCTGATAAAGAATATGTTTGACCCTGCAACGTAAGCTTCATTGCTCCGTTCTGTCTTTAGACGACTGGATTGCTTGTCGGTTGCATTCCATGTGTCAGTCCGGTTTCTCTGGACCCCTCACTGAGTTTCTTCTCTTGATTGCGGGTGGTGAGTGCAATGTTGTGTCTTGCTTTGCTGGTGCCCAAAAATCTCATTGCGGCCTTTCTGTGGCCACTAATAACCCTGCATCTGGGTTTTCAGAAATTTTCTACTCTCTATGGACAAGCATGGCATGTGATTGACGCTGCAGCACTCTGGTGTGGTGGTACTGCTGGCCAGGCTCGTGGCAGGCCAATACTGGCTTCGTTCATTTTGAAAAGACTTGTGTCCTGTCATAGTTCTATTTGTGCAGTCTTTGGTGTCAGTGTGTGGCAGACACATCAAATGAAGGGACATGCGTTGGTGATCAAGATAGACTAGTGTAAACAATGTTCTTAACATGTTCCTCTTTCAGTTTCGAGACGTTTCACTGGAAGTGCGTGCAAGTCTTGAGATGAGTCTCAAATTCAAACTGTGTTGGAGACAAGTGGGCAACAGTTTTCAGTCTGGGGCACAGAAGTCTTGAGATTTGTCTTAAACATGGTCTTTGATATAGAGTTGTCAGTTCCTCTGGGCATTGCTGTCAGAAACTGAATTGCAAAATTGGTGCAGTGGTGTCCAGATTTGGTTCGACACAGGTGTACAGAAAGGCATACTGTGGCCCTGTGAATGGAATGTATAACCTATATGTTTTGCTCAGTGTATATTACAGGGAACTATGCAATTCCCTACCCTCCCTCTTGCAATTGGATACAAAATTATAGTTGCATGTTTACTTCATTTGCAGGGGCGCATATGTTTTTCATTTATGTTTTGTTTAGAGCTCCTGTGTTTTAGGAAGTGTCTACTGGTGGCTGAAGCTACTGGTGTCCTATGCAGGGAGACGGAGCCAGACTGGGATACGGAAATTGCAGCTGATGTTAAGGATGAGGCTGGGAAGTACGGGCCTGTGCTGCACATCTTTGTTGACAAGAACAGCAAGGTGGGTCGATCTGTTGGCCGTTCCCAGCTTCTGCTGTTTGGTACAATTCAGGAAGGCGTAAGACCTCCCACATTTTTGCTGTACATGTGATCACGCCGCAGATCTTGATGTGCCTGTGCCAGTACATTTCTGTTTATTGGGCTTGGGATTTGCCCCCCTTTTCCATTTGCAATGATGCCTCTCTTTAGGGGAGTTCTTGGTATGAGATGGGCAGGTGCGGACCCTGAATGGGTAGTTGGCACATGCACAGGGTTTTGTGTACCTGAAGTTCACTACGACGGAAGCAGCTATTGCAGCACAGAAGGCTTTCCACGGGCGTTGGTTTGCAGGACGACAATTGGTTGTAAACTACGAGTTTGCTCAGCCCTACTCAGGATATTTCCGGTGTTAATTATGGGGAGGGCTGAAGGAAATACTAGTTGTTGTATAGGGTGGTGCATGAGTGACATATGTTTCTCGTCGGGTCTCACAGGACAGAAATATGCAAGGTGTTCCGCAAGCTACATACAGTGTTATTTCTTTCTGATAAAGTTAGAATCGGCAAAACATTGGAGAACCCCTTGCACCCTGTATGCTACATGAAAGATGTTGCACATGGCTTGAACCCAAGCTTGGGGTACATGTCACTTAGTGTGTTCTTGGATGCTGCTTACAGGGTTTGTGCTGGACCAACAGGGACTGGGCATGGGAAGAGAGGGGTAGAGGTTAGGTCTTTGGCTCTGCAGGTTTGTTGTCTGACTGGCTCCGAGATTGGCTCCAAAACTAGGGGACTGAGCAATCGCTGCAAGCCGGTTAGCACCTCAATTTCTCTGTTTTCTTGCCCCTGGATCATGTGGCTGGACACATTTGCTCAGGGAAGATTTAGTTGTATCTACTGTCTGCTTGCATAGTTAAGTATTGATTGGCTAGCACGCAGAGTATTTTGTGACCCTTTGTTTGGTTTCTCTGGCCAGCGTGCCCAAATTACCTCATGTGAGGGCATGCTGGGTCGTCCTGCTGAGAAATTCTCGCATTTGCCATGTTCCTTCGTCCTGCTCTTGAAATTTACGAGGAATTCCTCTATATGTGGGCTGCAGCTTTGGTTTTGTGAAACGCACTAAAAATGTACACATCATGTGGCACAGGGATCAAGCTCTTTCAGTGGTCCAGGGCCGCCTGGTGGTGGTGTGCGTGATTTTGTAGGGCTGGGCTCGCTAACAAAGATGACAACCTAATTGAAACCCTGAAGGCAACCGGCTTGTTCTGGAGCTCATGGCAGGTTTAACACTATAGGTTGAAAACAATGTGGGCTCACGTGTACCACAGGTTTTGTTGGGTTCTGTGACGCATGACCTACTGTTGCGGACAGCATAGGGTTCGTTGAAGTAATCACTTTCTAAGTTACAGTTTGTGCATGGATTTGCTTCTCATAATGCTTTATTCTTGTGGAGATTACAAGGTAGTGTGTTGACTTCGCAAGAGTTGTTCATGTTACAAATGAATGCTGGGAACGAACGAATGCTGGGGGGAATTGTAGGTGGTACTTTTAAAAAACGGCTTGATCATACGGAGGTCATAAATGCGTCTTTGTCTGACAAGAGGCTTTAAGGGTAAATTTCCCTCAGAGTGGTACCACACTTGAAACGGATAGAGTATTGTTCTACTATGCCAATAACACAGTGCAATGAATTCCCTAAAGATTTTGGCAATCTGTAGTGTACGACTCAGTTTACAAAAACTATGAAAACATCAAATCAAGTCGGTATGGGTAACTCAAGTCTACCCAGTGAGTTATGTATCCTATGACCTTACTCAGTACAAGACAAGATCCTGACGTTATCGCTTTATAGGTCTCGTTAATCTCTCCACAACTTGTACTACGGCATGTTGAGTGAGGCCGAGGTAATCTCGCTTTAAGATGCTGTATACATTTAGCCCTTCTGCAGGAAGGACATCAACCCATGGAAGGTTACTGCATACTCGGCGAAGTGCTGACCTGCATACCCAAGCCGCACAGGAGTCATTTGCCAGACGGAGATGGGCTGCAACGACGTCCTTGCAGTTGACACATTCCGCTGATAAAGCACAGTTACAAGTTGCTAAATTACACTGTAACTTACTTCCACTGCTCCCTACTCCAGGCTAGACTATTTAAAATTAAGAGTGAAGCCTATTCTAACCGCATACCATAATTCCATCATGTAGGGACGCGGAATCTAGGGGCCAAATGTTCAAGGTTGTAATGCTGTCACACCTACTACATCCGCAGACATGCAAGGATATACATGATAACATTTTTGATGGGAAATTGTCTCCTCTCAAAATGAATGCTTGCATGTTTGGATTCCCAATTTGGCGCATTGTAAAGTTACGTAAGCGGGTCGTCAAATGAGGTGGTTGGGACAAAAGTAGTGATCTTGGCAGAGAACACGAGGTAGCACACCCTCCATCGTGACTTTCTTTCCCGCCATCGACCAACACTATAGACCGGCGCGGCGCGCCTTCCAGCATTTTGTCTAAAGCCTGGTCCATCCATCCCTGCATCTTGTAGCACTAGGTAAGACACCCTGATTCATAAAATTCCCTCAAGATATCCTCGTCAAGCCTAGATGTGGATTAGCCCCTACCTTCTGCTCTTTCAACTCAGTTTCAACAAAAAGGCTTGGATAGGCGTTTATGATAGGCTTCACTCTTTCTATTTAAAATTCTGCCGTTGATCCCTCTTTGCCCTGCCTTTTGCCGGTCAAGTTATCACAAACTCGGTTGTGTACTTGGCATGTACGCTACATTATGAGATAATTGCGATTTACGGGACACCAAGGTGGGGCTCGTTCCGTAGACCTTAGACCATCATGGTGCCCACCCCGGCCAGGTCCAAGTGGGTCTCACAGAATATGACAGAATGGGGCCGACCCCAATCTAGTCACATTCGTTGAAGCCACACTTGGACCGGGATGGGTTGCGTCGGGCCCTGGCTGGTTCTGGATGTGATATTCATTCCCTTCCTTCCAACACATCCTGGTCCAAAGGCCATTAACTACATGATCCCCACCCCATCCTGATCCAAGTCTGGCCTCAAATGATCCAGCAGGAGTGGGGCGTTGCCCATTTAGGTACCATATTTTGTAAGGCCACAGATAGACATGCTACGGTGGGACCTGAGTGGTGCATCTATCAACCATGTCCTGCCCTTCTTGAACCCAGACGCCAGGTCCATAGACTCCATGTACTCTTCAAGAAACAAAGTATCCACAAATAAGGGCAAGACAGCAAAAATCGTTGAGACGGCACCCAATACAGATTCGCTGTCAGAACAATCACTGCAGCAGCACTTCAAAACAGATTCGCTCCCTCCCCCCCCCCCCCCCCCCCCCCGGGGGGGGAGAGGGGGGCAAGAATACGCAAAGGCAGGTAAAGGCACTTGCAAGGCATCCATGCATACCGTTTTGGGTTCTGCTGGTTGCAAAGTGTCGAATACCAGCAAACGGTTTTCTTGAAGTTTTGCCTGCATGAAATTACGACCAAGTTCAGCATTATGTAATTACATTGCCGTGAGGAGCATTCTAAGACCAATGCATCGTGAAAAGAGTGTGCCCCTCTCTCTCTCTCTCTCTCTCTCTCTCTCTCTCTCTCTCTCTCTCTCTCTCTCTCTCTCTCTCTCTCTCTCTCTCTCTCTCCCCCCCCCCTCTCTCCCCTCCCCTCTCCTCCCCCCCCTCTCTCTCTCTCTCTCTCTCTCTGTGTGTGTGTGTGTGGTGTGTGTGTGTGTGTGTGTGTGTGTGTGTGTGTGTGTGTGGTGCGGACGGGCGGGGGCGGCGTGTGTATTACTTCTAGGGAAGCAGTGCAGCATGAACAAACAGTAATTGCGACCAGCAAGCCTGCCCTCCCACGGTAATGCATTATGTACAGACAGAAGGATTGGAAAAGAGGGGAGTACTACCGAAAGTGCACATTTCAGGCCCAATCGCCGAACTTTCCTTGGCAAATCATGGGCATGGGACCTGACCACTGGTCCAAATGTGGTTCCCCCATGTCTCCACTACAAACATCCACCACAAAAGGGTCAGGCTGCAACCTCTCAAATCAAGATCAGGACAAGAGAAGAGAAATGACATCCTTGACAAAGGCAATGCAAACGCAAGGAGAGACACTGTTAAATACAAACTCAGAACCCCTCAGGCATGGATTATAGGCTGGATGAATTCCCCCAACCCCTCAACGCCTCCCTTCCATGCAACCATACATTCTCCCTGCACCTTTAATTCCCCCTTTCCCTCCGGTATGTGAGACGTGGGCAGCACCCGAGGGAGAAGGTGGGGCTATGGGGCATTAAAACACATGATATACGCATCATCTAGTGCTGTACTGTCTTTGCACTTCAGAACCTGTAAGCAGATGGCAGTGACTGGACTTCATATCACACAATAAACAAAAGCGATTTCACAGGGTGAAGGCTCGAAACATCATAGCTCTGACATGCCCCCCCCCCCCCCCGGGTGGGGGCGGGGGCACACACACACACACCCAAACATCCAATGAGTCAAGATACTGAACATGTGTCTACATATTCAATGGTTGACAAAAACCAGTATAACTCAGATGTAGGGGCAGACATCACCTGTGGTGCACGAATGCTGCCAGCCCTAGCCCTCCCTGTCCCTTTCTGCTTCCATGGTTTACGACCCCCTCCCCTTACTTCTCCTCGCGTCTTTGTTTTGTGCGTGCCCTGCCAGAGCATGAACGCTAAGCCAAGCATACACTTTCGATTGATATACATATTCTAACCACTTAAAGGTATGTGACATTATGGCAACCAAATGAAAATATGATTTGATGTCTCGCATAAACATACATAATAACAATCAAGCAAAGTATCAGAAGCTGAAGTAAGTTGCCTCAGAGCCACACCCATAACCCCTTTTGCACAAAGGTACTCACATTCCAACCCCCCTCTCTCCCCCTCCCTGCCGCCCCCCCCCCATCTCTCTGTCTGTCTGTCTCTCTCTGTCTCTCTCTCTCTCTACCTACCTACCTCTCTCTCTCTCTCTCTCTCTCTCTCTCTCTCTCTCTCTCTCTCCTCTCTCTCTCTCTCTCTCTCTCTCTCTCTCTCTCTCTCTCTCTCTCTCTCTCTCTCATTTGCTCCCCCCCCCTCTCCTCTCTCTCCCTCCCTCTCTCCCTCTCTCTCTCTCTCTCTCTCTCTCTCTCTCTCTCTCTCTCTCTCTCTCTCTCTCTCTCTCTCTCTCTCTCTCTCTCTCTCTCTCTCTCTCTCTCCCCCCCCCCCCTCTCTCCCTCTCTCTCTCTCTCTCTCTCTCTCTCTCTCTCTCTCTCTCTCTCTCTCTCTCTCTCTCTCTCTCTCTCTCTCTCTCTCTCTCTCTCTCTCTCTCTCTCTCTCTCTCTCTCGCTCGCTCCCTCCCCCCCCCCCCGGGCCCTCTCTTGCTCCCTCACCTTCCCACCCGTGCTCAGTCTGGCACAGCATCTCAGGTTAGGACATACATACCAGTCCTTGATAAGCAACTCAAATTACCTGTTGTGCCTTTGCACGCTGCCATCGTACAACCCGGTGCAAAATGTCAACTCGAACAGGAATTGAGAAAACTTCCCCTGGTAGCGTGCACATTCCCACGGTCTCCATGTCCATGTTGTAGATGGGCACAGTGCATGCTGGAAAAGACCCTGTGTTGTCAAGCAACATAATTAGTATTGTAATGAAGGATGCCATACAGAACATAAAAACTTTTATTAAAAAACTTAAGTAAAAATAACAATGCGGCAGAACTACAGCATGTACGTGAAAACCTAAGGGAACGCCTTACGTGAGATAGATTTCTGGCCCTTGGATAGGTATGTACTTTCAGCCGCTACGGTGGAGGTGGTAGCCAAACATTGGCTGCTTGCATTCTGAAGGGGAACAGTGTTTGGGTCACTTTTGGCCAACGGTCGACTTAATGCCTGTCAGAATCCCAAACACATGCGTCAAGCGTCTAATTGTGCGCACAAAAGAATCCGTGTGCAGAGATTTTCGTGCCTCTTTGCTTGGATGCCCTACCTGCCCACAAGTGACGATGGAGAGAGTACGAGCACACAAGGACGACCGTAGCACCCTTCCCAACATTCTACGAGGTGGACTTATCGTAAATCTCAAAAGAACATGCTGAATGCTGGCAATCGCTTTTCTTTAGAGCAGAGACAGCGGTTCTCTCGTCCATAAGGGTAAACTAGCGGTCGGTGAGCTCGGGGCTCCGATTGCAAGGCACGGTTGGTACTCAAGAAACTTCGCCTCTTTTGTCCAGAAGACGAGGATCATCCGATATGCTATCCTCACCCTGAGCAGCCCACGAAGGTTCTTTCTCCGTTCTTTAAGCAAGTGGCAGTCGGCGAAGGCGACGATCTCAGCACAGAGGCCCTGTCCCTGACTAGGAGTCTGCGACCGCAGAGCGACGCCAAGCCCGGGGCCGCCGGCCCCGAGGGGGCCGCTCCGAATGTCCCGCCACGTGACAAGCAGGGGGAGTTGTCGAAATATTGCTACACAGGAGGTTGGACACCAGCCGCCTCAGCCATCTGTGAATTGCTATCGTCGCAGCACCATGGGTAAGGCATCCCTTACTTAAACATTGTTCTGAAGGCCTGATTTGCACTCTACATGGAGCGTTGGGGACCTGATCGGGATTTCCTGGGCTTTGATCGGTGTGCACTTGATTGCAAGTTTGTCTTCTAAGCTGTTGTGTCTTGCAGGGAAAGTACACGGCTCCCTTGCTCGTGCTGGTAAAGTGCGTGGACAGACGCCAAAAGTCGCCAAGCAGGACAAGAAAAAGCAGCCTAAGGGCCGTGCTATGAAGAGAAT
>MVGU01000703.1:222500-240000 GCA_002005505.1 Botryococcus braunii | reverse complement strand
AGGCACACAAACGGACGAACATGACGCAAGGGGTACATGGGTCATGTCATTACTGGTTCTCAGCCCCCGCTGGTTAAGTGCGGCAAAGGGCACGTCAACATTCGTTGAGCATTGACGTTGTTAGAGCTTTAAGCCAAGCCTGGTCCAACCATTTCCTGATGGTACTATTTTAAAACATCCTGGCAACTTTGGTGGCCGGCCTGCTCCCGCCGGGTTGGGGGTTTGGGAGGGGGGGGGGGGGGGGCGGTACGTCTTTAACGAACAGTGGAATTTATTTGACACATAACCTCGTTCATACGTATCACGTTGTAAAATGAATATGGAAGAAGGCTGAAAACATGACCAGGCATGAGAAGGTATGAATACCAAGGGGCATTACACGGTTACGAAACGCATAGGCTAGTAGGGGCCAAAATAAAAAAGCATGGGCGCAGCACAAATTGGAAAAAAGGACAGCGGTCCAGACAGTTAATATTTGGTTTGCGATAAGACAATTGCCAGTTGCTAAAAAGTGTTATCGTTAAGCATACGCATCCGGAGTCCAGGTGCTGGACTGCAGTTCCCGATGGCCACACGGTGTGGCCCACACCGTGTGGGGCCGTGGCACGACTCGAGGGACCGGCAGACCACTTGGTGACCCACTCCCCTGCCCCTGCCGAAACTCAACCGGGTTTTGGTGATCCCACTGACTCGAAAAACTTCGGCGACCGAAAAGTCCCGACCTTTCGGAAGGGTTGCTGGTATTTAAAAGCAACTTATAAAGTTGACGGACGACAATCCTAAGTAAAAGTAGATTACAGGTTTAGTTATGGCGGCCCAACCAGGCGTGGTTGGTAGGTGCCCCTCCATTCCAACAAAAGTCTGTTTAGCAGTGGGAACAAAGTATGCTGTCCTAGAGATCTAAATTTCACAATGTTCTTAGGCTCTGTGGGACCGTCCGTAGCTGATCAGTCTACGCACTGCCCTATCTTCAACTGCTGACCCACAGATGAAGGGCCTTTTCGAGTGAAACTCAACCTTGTATGTTGCAGTGCCACGTAACTTCA
Source organism: Botryococcus braunii (assembly GCA_002005505.1). Taxonomy (NCBI): domain Eukaryota; kingdom Viridiplantae; phylum Chlorophyta; class Trebouxiophyceae; genus Botryococcus; species Botryococcus braunii. The sequence goes on along the minus strand of MVGU01000703.1, from coordinate 238,954 downwards.
GACTTCTTGAAGAACTAGATAAAGGAGAGAAGGGGATTGGCGACGGTACCGTGAGCTATGGCATGGAGGACGGAGAAGATCTATTTATGCGTAACTGGACTGGCACCATTATTGGACCTAGCAACGTGAGTTACATTTTGCACTTTGCTTCAAGGATCGTGTCTGCAGTGCTCCCTGGTGTTGGCCCACTAGTGAAAGAGCTGTTGGTTGAGCTGTTTGTCTGTTGTGCAGACTGTACATGATGGCCGTATTTACCAACTTAAATTGCTTTGTAGTATGGAGTACCCTGACAAGGTAATTCGCCCAACTCACTTTTGGTGCACTCTTTTAGGGTAGACTGAACTTGGTTGTTTAGCGCCATTCTAACGAAGTGCCTGGACTGACCTGGTGGGTCTTGTGAATAACCTCAGCCACCAGCTGTGAGATTTGTTACACGGATCAACATGCCTTGCGTAACTGCTACAGGCCAGGTGTGGTCCTCCTTATCCTTAGTTTTAAGATGATCATTCTTGTGTCCTTGACGTTTTAACCTACACTCACGTTTCTAGTTCTGTCGTCACCTATTTCGTTCACGAGTTAATAAGAAGTTACTCTGCGTTGTCATAGCTGAAAAGATTGAAAGTGAGATAATGATGAATGAATGATGAAAAGATTGAAAATGATGAGTTCATTGAGGGTTGTGTTGTCGCATTGGGGAACTAAGGGTTCCCATGGGATGCACATGAGCTGTAGGATGGTTGTAACCCGGTTGGTTGTGGGGCAGGTGGACCCCCGTTATTTTGCTCCACTGGGGCAGTGGAATAGAGTTTACACAATGGAAACTATCCTAACAGAATTAAGAAGGGAGATGGCATCTCCTCATAATCGCAAGCTGCCACAGCCACCAGAGGGTACAACCTATTGATGCTGTCATTTTGGACTATTGACAGGGCATCAGCCCGTGCCACGAAGGGGCTGCTTCGCTTCCATGGAGGATGGCACGCTGCTGTTTCTTCTGGTGTCTGCAGAGCATCTCTTGGATGTGTTCCAGGTGCTTGTTGGGTTGCTGACTTGGAGGATTTAGCAAATAGAATCTGGGATTGAAATTGAAAGCCTCTCTTCAGGAGGGACCCTTTGGAGGGAGTGACATCATAGCAAAACACTTTTATAAACAGTTTCTGGTGAGCGTCAACAAGAACTTGAGGAACTTGGTTAATGGTTCCCTTCTACAAGTTACAATGAAAGCTACAGGATGTAAACTCAAAACCACGTATACTATTTTTTTGGAAATTGTTCCCCCTCTTTTGTTGAATTTTAGAGGTGCACTGTTTCTTCAACTCTTTACATGATCAGGACACATTCCTGGACACTGCCATTTGGTTTGTTTTGAAATTGTTCCATGCATGTGAGGGAGTATTAGCATTGTTGGTGAGATTGAATGGGCAGGGTGTGTTTTCCCATCATCCGACAACATTGTTAGTTTGCAAGGAGCTGTAGAACTGGGTTTGGGTCATCTTGGCCATGTGTATGGTGCCTGGGGTATGCCTAATTGAAAGATACGTGCATGCGCGTGCGTGTATGCGTGGTGGAGGGGGGGTTGTGAGTTAAGACAATGCACCTTCTTTTCATCAGGCAGTTAGAGCCTATAAACCAAACATTTTATGCCAACTCATCAAGGAGTCAGAGCCTATTAACAGTCCTATGCCAACTCAGGGTCACTGCACGAGGTCCTGGCAGTAGACGTTGTCATGGTACTCTAACAATAATGTAGATGAGCAATACTAGCTCCAAAGGAAAGGATAGAATGATCGGAATGTCCAATACTGCCAACTGACTGTACTGGGCTTCAAAAACTTTAGCCTCATGACGAAGATAACAACAAGATAAACTCCAACTATTGGGATCAAAATGACATATGAATATTCACACTACATTAATGCAAGGTAACGTGTGTGTAACATATATGTATACTTCGCAGAAGATTTATACAGTGAAGGGAGAAGTTGAAGTATGTTCGGGCCAATACACAGTGCTGTGCTTGCAACCGGACTTGATACTAAGGTTAACTGTTAAGGACCATGAACTATTAATGGACCATGCAGCGGTTGCAGCTGCACATGACACACAACTCAAATTGCTAATTGCAGCACATCTACCACAGTGCTGCTAAAGCCAGCACCTTCAGGACTTGGCAATAAATAAGCTAATCCGAGAAAAAGAAAAAAAAAAGAAAAAAAAAAGAAAAAAAAAAAAAAAAAAAAAAAAAGGGGCAGAGGACTCCGCGCTTGGTTTATGTTTTGATTAGAATTTCGGAGCAAATCCACGCTTCTGGCACTGCTGTCAGGTTTGTTGGGCCGCGTGTAAAATTCCAACGGAGAAGCCCTCTGCATTTATGTGGCCTCTCCAAGTGGACACTATAGCTCCTAAGGCCGCAGCATACCAGAGAACTTATAGTGTTCCTCCTACAAATCTGCTGATCTGATCCATGTATGGCGCTTAGCCATTCATGGAAATGTGCATGGCCTGATACCCGAGTGATTGAGCAACCGTTGCCCCAACCATATTTAAATTTGCCAATGACGGGCTCATGATCATGAGCTAATTAGCGCCCAGTACACTATGCCTGATAAGCATGGTGGGCTTCTGGCTTCTGGTTTTTTATTAAGTAAGCAGGGTGGGCTCTTGCTTTTTGCAAGAAGTATTAGCACAAGTGAGGGGCACTTCTGCAAATGCCCGTTCCAATAACAGGAAGGTATCCGCATAATGGCCAGCGATTATGCCCCGGAGCATTCCTGCAAATGGCAGATGCAGTCCCACATCAAGATAGCTGTTGGTTTACCGCAGGGTTACTGCAGGTAACGTTGCTTGATGATCGGTATCCGGCACCACTTTTGGCACCACCGTTTGGTTGCAAAGATTAAGCTGAGCTAAGTATGTGGAGGACTTGAAAAACTTGACCGAAAATGTCTGATCTTCTAGAACTTGGCCAAACACAACTACTTGGCGAACTAACAGTTACAGTCCCATTTTCAGTAGCGCCTCTGGTCCCCTCTGCAACCAATCCAATCAGCACAATGCTTAGCATTAACGTTGTCTACTGCACCGGGGAACACACATGCGCATGCGTGGGCACACACATTTGCACTCAGGATATATAAGAGCTCAACAGTGGCTTCAAGATATCTACCATCGATGGCTCTTCGACTTGTAAATGTCCACACGTGACCATGGTGGCCAATAGTTTCCCGTCAGCGCCCATTTCATCCCCGACGGGAAGTTGCCGGGCCTTCATTTTCCTCCCCACTGTCATCCCAGTCGGCCATTTCCTCGTTCTTCAACAGAAACCTGCCACAATTCCCGCCAAAACGTTTCGCCACTATTTCCACATCAATCACGGTAAGCCATGGCCATGGCCATTTATGTCATGCCACCAAGAAACACATTGCAACAGATGTTCAACACAGATAATCACATCATCACATCATGTTGCAGGCATTCAACCATGTTCATGTTTATTCCGTTTCATTTCATGAATTCACTGCCATACCATGCAATTAGCAAGCATCCGTAAGGTAGCTAGGGTGTTCCAATAATCAGTCTCTGGCCCATCTCTAAACTCTTTGGAGGGATACGTATAGTGCGATAGTGCATGTACATAAATCATATGGTCATTCATGCTCAAGTACACACCCACGATGTCTTGACCAGAAGACGCCAAGAGTACTAGTAAGGAGACATTGGTACAGCCTATGGTAACCCTTAAGGTTTGCGAACCCTGAGATTTATAACCCCATGATATTAGTTTCGGTCGCTTGAATTTATGAAGAACCAGCGATGCATATATGGCACACTTCGTTGACATGCTACACAAGGACAAATTCACCCACGTTGTTCCTGATTATGCAGGTTGCTGCCTCGCCTAACAAAACCAAAGACTTATACATATAAGGCATCACTAATCATTTTCGCGGGGATATGGGTTCTACATGCCTCAAATTTTCTCAAAATCTTAAGGTTGCCAACAAATCAACGAGACAATAGGGGTACCCAGTAATGGTGGAGGCATCCCAAAAAGCGTATCCCAGAAAAATCCTCCTCAATCCCCCTTTCCCCCGGCCCAAGGGGGGGGTGGGAGCGGGCCCACCGTCCCGGGTTAGATTTACACGAAAGTGGCGCTGCTCCTACCAGTGTCAGCATTTACTCATGAAGTGTTTCAGATAGAAATTCGGATACCAGAAGCCTAGAAAACCCAGAAACGCTCATGATCACCTTGCTGCAGCAGCCCTTCGCTGTGGCCTCGCACTCGAAGGCTTGACAACAGCTGCAGGCTCCACGACAACTCCTTCCTCGGGGGGTGTGCCGTGCTTTATCCAGTTTTCAAAATGCGACCCGCGGGAATCCAACAGCTTCGCAGCTGCGCTAGACTGTAAAATCAACTGCACATGGAGGAAGCGCTCAAATCAGTCGTCTCAAGTCAAACCAGTCGTCTTGAAAGCATGAGAGTCAAAACGGACAGTGAACTACTTACTAGAATATTGCACTTCCAGTAGCATTCTAAGTTGCTAAAGGATATGGAAAGGGGCAGGCGAAAATGTCTGAAATAACAATGTAGAAATGCAAGAAGTTGCCGGTGCCTTCCACAGCCACAGTGGAACGTCTTTTTGGGCCAACGCCAGATCAGTGTCAAGTAAGACTGCTTCTAAATAGAGCGTACGCGCAACACACTCCGAACGCTGCATTTTGCTGCGCTCCACTGCGCACTCTGGGGCTGCACCAGAGCTTCTGCTGCCCCGATGTTAAAATGGGTGACGCAGTGCCTTTCAAAAAACTCCAAGAATTCTACTTAAGATTGCAGTGTCGGAGGCTGCACCACTTGAATCAAACAATGATACACCTAGGACACTCTCCAAGCCCACCAGGGACGAAAGCGGCCAAGGGCCCAACTGCTTCAGGGGCCTGGACAGGAAGGCTCCACAGCACGCACGCGCGCGCGCGCGCGCGCACACACACACACACACACACACACACCACACACACACACACACACACACACACACCACACACACACACACACACACACACACGCACACCACACACACACACACACACACACACACACACACGCACACACACACGCACACGCACACGCACACGCACACGCACGCACGCGCATGCACAAGCCGAGACCGAGCGCGCGAGCAATGAGGCAGACCGGCTGCTGCCACAAAAGCAGACTGCCAGAGCTAAGCCACACTCAGCCCAGGGACAGGAGCTCGTCTGTGATGACAGCACACAAATGTGCAGTGCACTCAAATTACCTGTTGCATCTTATGGTAAGCCGCCAGATCGCCCGTGTAGTCACTCAGTGCAAAATTTGTGGCAGCTGAACTGCCCCGCAGTCGTACCAGGGCAGCATCGTAAGATCGAGCAGCCTCCTCCTCGGATTGGAACAAACCCAAATAGATGTGCTTGCTTCCGGGGATTCCAATACGTGCCTCCCACCGGCCTGAAAGATTCACATGTGCGTCATAAACTGTTCATTTGAAACATAATAAAAAGGGACACGGAATCTGCAGAGGTTCCCCTCTGGCAGGCTGCATTTAAATTCGAGATGCTCCCCCCGGGGGGGGGGGGGGGGGGGTTGGAAGCATAAGGAGCCTACCTCCCCCCTTCCCCCCACTTTCCCATTTCTGATACTGTCTGGAATCGTTAAATCCGAGCAGATACATGATCATTTGTAAAACATGAGACACGCGCTGTCACGTCGACAGAATACCTAGCAACAATAGGAGGCAAAACTAACAGTAGAGTCGCGTCCTGAAATTTCTTAAGGAGCAACATCTTGCGTGCTTCAAGAGGAAGTAGCTGCACAGTCCCGTCAGAAATCGTCTCGTGACAGCTTTTTTAGAATATATTCGCTCATCTGTTTCAACGGATTTGTTACCCCGGGGGGGGGGGGGGGGTGTGATTCCTCGGCTGGGAATGTGAGGGTCAACCACCTGAAGGGTGGCGAGTGACGCCCCTAAAGGACGACGTTCCCCGGGCAAAACCCTGGCTCTGCCTCCTCACGGCCATGATCAGCTCTTCCAGTGATATTGCGTCCATACAATCAAGGAGGTCTGCATACCTGCACGAAACACTAGTGTCTCTCAATCTGCTTTCAAAGTACCCTGGACATTTCGCTGTTATGCGTAGTTTGAAAACCGGCCATGAATAACATACAATGCGCAATCAGGCAGTAGTAGGCATGTGGGAAGCTCATCAAGCGGTGCGAACTCGGCTCGTAGGCACTGGACCAGCTGCCCTGCCTCGCTGTTTAAAATATAGCCATATTCCTGTGGCACGTAACCTTTTGGAAGGGCCCGCTATTGCAGGGGCCCACAGGAAGGCGGGGAGGGCTTCGTTGAAAGAGGGTCAGATGCCACGGGACTTTGGGCTTAATCATTCAGGGACCATGGCAAGAATGCACCCGCTTAAAACTGCCTTGCAATCCTCGGGATACCTTACATGGACATGTGCCTCCACACTCACACGGGCACGCGCGCGCGCGCCACACACACACACACACACACACACACACACACACACCACACACACACACACACACACACACACACACACACGCACGCACGCACGCACACGCACACGCACACCCACCCGCGCGCGCGCAAGCAAACGGAGGGAGGGAGGGAGAGAGAGGGGGGAGGGAGGGCGAGAGAGAGAGAGAGAGAAAGAGAGAGAGAGAGAGAGAGAGAGAGAGAGAGAGAGAGAGAGAGAGAGAGAGAGAGAGAGAGAGAGAGAGAGAGAGAGAGAGAGAGAGAGAGAGAGCGCGCGCGCGCGAGCGAGCGAGCGCGAGCGAGAGCGCGAGAGAGAGAGAGAGAGAGAGAGAGAGAGAGAGAGAGAGAGAGAGAGAGAGAGAGAGAGAGAGAGAGAGAGAGAGAGAGAGAGAGAGAGAGAGAGAGAGAGAGAGAGCGAGCGCGCGAGCGAGAGAGAGAGAGAGAGAGAGAGAGAGAGAGAGAGAGAGAGAGAGAGAGAGAGAGAGAGAGAGAGAGAGAGAGAGAGAGAGAGAGAGAGAGCGAGAGGGAGAGAGAGAGCGAGAGAGAGAGAGAGAGAGAGAGAGAGAGAGAGAGAGAGAGAGAGAGAGAGAGAGAGAGAGAGAGAGAGAGAGAGAGAGACAGGGGGGGAGAAATCCCAGCACACCACACTCCTTACACGTGGCTATGCGCTAGAGTAACTTGACATGCATGTGGACCCGTCATAAAACATTCCGGGGTTACCTAGCGATTTCAAAATTTGTTGAAACTCGACGGCCTTTGCATTTGAGGATCGCCACGTCATAAGCCTCTGCAGCGTGCTCCTCTTGCTCGTATCCTCCCAAATATACCTGCCTTCCGAGCTCCTTGACCCAAACATGAGCTTCCCACCTGTGCCACACCAAGCTCCCTGTAAAATGACATTATTTTTCTGCCTACCTACAATGCCAGATATTTCATCCTGCTTTGCCTTGTTTATTAGTGTATTGGTCGAGAATCTCTTGCAGAGATTGTTACCGCCACCCCACTCCCCCTTGATCCCTCAAGATCACTTGTTCTCCTGTTCAAGCCCGTGAAACAGAGCAGGAGCCCGCAAGAAGCACACGTTGAGGACAGGCGAGTGACGATATTCACTTGATATGTATGGAGGTATATGGGAGCTCTCCTCGTCAGGGGGCCCAATAAAATGAAACTCCAAACTTTGCGCATGCCCGTCACATCCTGGGTGTTTGTGACACCCTATTATCCCCCGCCAACCGACGTCCCACGTAGTCAACATGCACGTCCAAACAGGTAAAGCCGTAAGGACGTAGAATCAAGGTACCCCAGGGTGCTCCCCCGATTGAACGAATGTCATAGCGCTTTCACGTACACTTCCCCACAACCGTTTTACTGCGTTTCCAGCATTTGTTCACCCAGAACGTAAACGACACCACCCAACATGTTGCATCAGCGTAACACACAGACAGATGCATTGGATGCATTCATTGTGATTTTCAACTTTGAGAACCACAAAACAGATCGATTACCAGGCACAATGGCTCACGGTAGCATCCCAATAGTTATTGGCGCACCCACTGAAGGGCAATTGTGTCACTCTGTGTGCGTGTGTGTGTGTGTGTGGTGTGTGTGTGTGTGTGTGTGTGTGTGTGTGGTGTGTGTGTGTGTGTGTGTGTGTGTGTGTGTGTGTGTGTGTGTGTGTGTGTGTGTGTTGTGTGTGTGTGTGTGTGTGTGTGTGTGTGGTGTGTGTGACAAAACTTTCTTTGATTGGCTGGGCAATTAGCAGCTGCCAACTTAAGCAGCCGCTCGAACAGGGGCACATCAAACATCTGAAACTATCAAGGAATGAAGTAAGAGACACGAGCGCCTTATTAAAATATCGAAATTTTGATAAGGCAGGGCAGGGCGATGAAGCATATTATGCTATGCAAGCTGTGGCATCCATACCAAATTGCCGATACTTAACATAGCCTACACCAAGGCCTGGACTCAACCAACCGTTCTGCAAGGTGCTAGTGAAGTGTGATGGCAGCTCAAATATATGTCCCTAGAGCAGATGTGCGCCATTCTCATAAGCAAGCACCCCACCATGTCGGCTTTCAGGTTCATCCAGGGATGTATTCAACGCAATGCCTTGCGGGGACACGCCGTCATTAGTACTTACAGGTTTTCCTTTCCTTTGATATGCATGTCTGCCTCCACAACTGTTCCATATTCTATACGACAATATGAGCACCTGCATATGCATAGCCCACCCTCTCTTTAGGTTTGTACCTTCCACTTCTTCGATGTTTCGTCACACCGCGGTACTTGGAAGAACGAACTTTTCCAGTTGCGGCCTTGTTTGCCACCACCCGCTGCTGCTTCTGAGGGAGCCCCTTTGATACACCAAGCCGACATGGCCCCCCCTGTCCAGCACTCCTTGTGAAAGGCCGCCTGAAAACCGGTTTGGATTGCAAGTCCGCAGATGCTGTGCAGCGCCTCTCATTAATGTGGTCCGGCTGCGCTTTCTCTGCCTGCGCACAAGCAAAAGGACATCCTCGACCATATATATGATATGTGCCCCTTCGAAAGCCATGTCGCCTGTGCAGGGCTATATGGACAATCCACGGGGATGCACTCCACCAACTGGATCCATGCTTGTAAGTTGGCCAACTTACAAGCATTCCCCTGAAACAGCAATTCCATGGTGGCAGTGTGTGTATACGGATTCCCTGTTCTTTGTCTTTGCCGCTCCCTTCACTAGGGAATGCGACATTTCATGCTCCCTGCTGTACAGACTTGATGTTCCAAGTACTGTGCAGACACCTCTGACCCTTTCAAAACAAAGCTGAGAGTGCAGTGACAATTCATCCCGACCACGAATTTCCCCCAGGAACACCAGTCTTGATAGGTGACACATTTGCACCTTGATAAGGCGTACATTGGCTGCACCAGAGGTCATGGCAATGGCCCCAGAGTCCTCCAGAGGATCCTCCAACGCCTCTTGCTCAAGGTTCTGGCTTGCTTCGTTAACAGTGTCGTTATTCTTGGTGGAAGTAACAGCCAGTGGCGCCGGCGTGCAAGCCCCTTCGCTATCAAAGGTTGTCCTCCCCGATGACAGTGATGCTGGGGATGCACGAGGGTCTGGCAGACCGGGCGCAAAAGCGAGCCTTGAACGAAGTTGTTCGTTTAGTTCCTGTAACAAATATCTTCAAATCCGGACTTGCTCCCCAATGCCAATCAGTAAGAAAGTACCACAAGTACGGTAGCATCGACTATCTTGGTCCCGAACAACTCAAACGACCCTTAGACACTTCTCAACGGTTCACTTGTGGGGCATCTATATGCGAGGCATCACAGTGGGCATGCGGACCAGTGTTTATTACTGCTGGGAGCCCCAACATGTACTTTCTCTGGTGTAGCTTTATCACAACTTGCTTAAGACTTTACATCACAATAAAAGACCTGTAACAAATCTTACTTCAGACCTTACATATCAACGACGAGCTATTAGGAAGAAGCAAGGCAACCCAGTGATCAGGTAGATGGGGATGCCTCAAATCCAGGGTACCCTCTTCCACAAATAGACTGCCCATCGTTCGGGCCATTTTTAGCCCGTCGTCTCCAGGTAACAGGTAGGCTCACCTGAAAATGCCTCTGACGCGGGGAAAGCATCTCATCAACAAAATCTTTGGGGTGGTACAACGCAGGTTGTGGATGTATTTCCACACCACGCAGGGGCATATAGAAGGGCTGATCCAAATTTCTGACACGGCCTTTTACAACAAGACCCTGAAGCTGATTAGCAGCCATGTTTTGACTCGCACGAACATAGCCGTTATCACCACCTGCAGCTGCCTCTTCTTGGAATGGGCTTTGAGGAAGGTCGGTTAAGCTGTCCATTGGCCCAAGGCTCAGTAGTGAGCTCAACCTGGTGTCCTTCTGCTCCATGCTCCAGTTCACGCCAACAAAATCACGATTGGCTTGCTGCAATGATTCCTTGTCACGGAGGTGAAGATGAGGCAACGGGGATTGTTTACTAGCATTTATCTCAACTCCTGCAACACCAGATACACAGAAGAGACTTAAAAATGGACCAATGGAATGGAGCGACGCAAAAGGACCAGAAGGACATGCTAGAAAACTTATTATGCAGCTGCAAGGCCACAGTGTCGAGTTTTGGTCAACAATCGAAATAAGTCTCTTGGACTTCTGACAGATCCTAAGGCCATAATCATTGCACCGAACATGACAAGGGCAGCACATGAAAGTGTTTGCAGCCGAGTTTCCAACAATTTTTACCCGTTGTATCATCATAAAAGGCCCATGTGCTGCTTAGTGCGGTGTCACGATAGGTATACCCGACAACCCTTGCACGACGTTTAGAGTGACGGCAGTCATCACATACCCCACCGCCACTTTTCGTACCTCCATCCGCGATATTTTTGCTTGATTCATCCTCCAAGGGCCAATTCCCTGAAAGTAAGTGCATAAGTGTGGACTCTCCTCGGGCAAGCGAACCTAGCGATGACAAAGTTTGAAAATCCAAAGTCCCACTACCCATGAGTCCTGAAGCATGCGATAAAATAGATGGAAACGATGGAATTCCATAAAGAGAATCGGCTGGCACGAGGTTGCTCATCTTGCTTTCAGCCTCCCGCCGTCCTTGATCGCAAAAACCAACGAAAATTTTTACCACCCACAACCAACACTGGCGCCATAAACCCAATGTAAAGCATCTACTGCTGACTTAGAGCTCTAAACTCTTGCATTTTCTTACCATAGGCATTCTTCCCGGTACAAAAGCCTGTACCAGGACAGGAGGATTTCGTCTCTCCTAGAACGGACCATCCTAGAATGACGGGTTACATCCGTGTACCTCGCACCCGATACGTGCCTATCAGTACAAGCGTACCATTCGCCAAAAGCATTGGCCGCTCAGCTCGATCTGGAGAACGTTGTCAATCACTTTGCGCCCTTCCTTGACACGACTAGTGATAGCCCCATTGAATATGTGTATTCTCATTCATTAAAAGATGAAAGACCAGATTACCTGCGCCAACAATGGTGTCTCTTCTTGGAGGTAACCTTTCGGCTTGATGGAGTTCTGACAAGGAAAGGTCGTCCATGAGGGCGTAGTCTCTGCAGGGAAGACCCTTTTCTACTCTAAATATAAAGGAATACTCAGCAGGTGTCGATGTTTATTCGTGCTCCTCTGAATGGGGGTTTGCCGGGATCTGAGCAGAAACCCAGAACGCTATCTGTTCTATGCTGACTGTTTAAAATATGATTCTGTATATGAACAAGATTAAACAGGTTTCACATGACAAATATGCTTTCAGTGTCCCCTTTCGACGATGTTCACGCTTGCTGGACCTATCGGCAACTTCATAAGGACCTTGGGCGGGCGGCGCTCTGTGTTCACAAAACACTTCCACACAGGAAACCTTATGATTCACACCCACGTAACTAGAACTCTGGCCGTGTTTCCTTTTGATCAAATCAACTAATGCAGATTGGACTATTTGACCGTTTCAACTGCAGGTCCACCTACGTGCCTAAGTGAACGAGTCTTTTTTAAGACTGAAATGAAATGGATACTTCTTAGATTGCCACAAGATTCCATAGAAAAAGACAATGTCCATATCCCGAAGCTCCACAATGGTAAGGCGAGTTACGGATATGAAAAGGTGTGGACGAACCTGTGTCGGAGATTGCCAACAAACTCGTAGCCCATTACCAAAAACCACCCATACTTTTGTCTAATATAACTCATTATGTGAGTGCCTACGGTGTCCTATCTGAGAGCTAGATCTGTCCTGGGATGGGGTAGCTGAACCTTCGGTTGTTATGATACTATATAGCTGGGATGGGGTAACTGAACCTTCGGTTGTTATGCTACTATATATAGTTGTGCTTGTTTGATTTGCAGATATATTAGAGGCTTCTTAATCTCGTGCAAGGTCTCACCGGGTGGGGACATGGCAATCCATAGACCATTGTGAAATTGTCAAGTTTGGGTTGCACAAAAGGGCAGTGAAAAGCCCTTCAATGCGTTAGAGGCAACCCACTGGACTGAACACTTCCTGTTTCTACCTTTCCTAAAGGCTTCATCCTGTAAAAGACATACAAAAGTCTCCTATCTCTAACAAACCCTTCTGGGTTGTTAGGATTGTGCGACTGCAAAACCTGTGGCATTCGGTGTCCTCGTTCGACGATATCCTTGAGGAGGCCTCATGTTATGGCAATCAGCGGAAGAGTACTTGACTGATGCAAAGAGATCCGTTCATGAAGACGAAGATAGCGACTGATTACAATGCGTGAAGTTCTCGTCTTCAATGCGACGCAGAGCGGCCAATTATAGAATGTACGCGTTCATCTAAGTATATATGAAAACCAGAGAGAATTGCACGGGATCTCCCCATGCACACATATGAAGTACAAGGTAATGGTTGTCTTCACATTCCCTCCCACTTGGAATGAAGATGACGGGCAAGGGCCCTTCTTCATGAAACGCAGATCATGAAGATAGATCAAAAGGCAAAGGAAACCCTTCCGATCTTGCGCAATTAACCCACACACATCGGGTCAATTACAAGTTGCAGAGAAACAAGACATTGGAAGATACTCCAGGCAGGCAAAAGAGGAACAATTCCCTCCAGTAGCACAGAAGATGGCCTTTAAGGGCCTTCCCTTCCAATAGAAAGTCGCATCTAGGGAAGAACTGTCCACCACTGTAAGTTGATTCCAAGGGGCATGGCTCCTAATCCATATTACTCCCCCCTATCATTCAACCCAAGTACATTAGAACAGTAAGCCAGAAAAATAAGGTACAGTGTACCTTATGCTGTACTGTGTGTTGTACTGCTTTTTGAAAGAGGGTCCACAGAGCCTAATTGCAAGGCACAAACACCATAAGGAGTACCCTCCCAGCCCCAAACCCTCCCAACCCAGAACCCACCCTCCCAAGTCTAAGCGCAGCCGCATTACAGAGACGCATGCGGCGAAGATCCAGGCTGCCAAGAGGAAATCCTTGCTCCAGCAAGGTCATGGCAGTACTGGCGCAGCCGTGATAAGGTCTGTCAGGTGCCTGACATTCCGAAGCGCCTCCCAGGAATTATCATGATCTGACCAGCCTTTCCATTTCACAAGAAAGCGCCAAGAGCGTCCAAATTTCCTCTTGCCCAGGATGGTCTCCACTTCATGGTAATCTCCTTGTCTGCCTGTATACAAAGGACCGGGGTTTTGTAGATTCTGCAGTAGGGTTAGTGGACGATACCTATGGCTTCAATTGAGACACATGAAAAACAGGGTGAATCCTACAATCAGCAGGCAATTCCAGCTTAAACGCATTCACACCTACAGCTTCCAGGATACAGAAGGGGCCCATATACTTAGCTGATAGTTTAGAGGACAACCCAGGGGGGAGCTGGTTTTGGCGTACAGCCAACAACACTGAATCTCCAACCTGGAAAGGATGATCCCTCCTCTTCCTGTCAGCATAGTATTTCTGGCGCTGTTGGGAAGATGAAATATTAGATTTGGCACTATGCAAAGCCTTCTGCAAGTCCCCCACATATTCAGCAACGGCGGGCACCGACGAGCGCGTAGGAACAGCAGTGGACAAAGGCGTAAGAGGGTTTCTGCCATGGTCCAGGAAAAAGGGGCTATGCTGAGTAGTGGCCTGTACTGAACTATTATAAGCGAATTCCACAATGGCCAAATACTTGCACCAATCATCTTGCCTGGGACCCACAAACCCTCTCAGCATGTCTTCAACGGTCCTATTAGCCCTCTCGGTCTGACCGTCGGTCTGAGGGTGGTACGCAGTAGACATATTCAGTTGCGTGCCGAGTAACGACATGAATGCCTTCCAAAAATGACTAGTAAACCTAGGGTCTCTGTCCGATACAAGGAAAGTAGGCATGCCAAACCGTCTAAATACTGTGTCAATGAAGATCTGAGCCAACTGAGGTGCATTCACAGTTTTAGAACAAGCCGCTAACACAATCAACTTGGTCAAACGATCGACAAAGACTACGATGGAGTCATGTCCACAGCACAATGGCAGGTCTGTCACCAGATCCAAAGAAACACTCTCCCAAGGCGACTCTGGTACAGGCAAGGGCTGCAACAATCCAAAAGGTACTTTGCTAGTCCCCTTCATCCGTTGACAGCTAGTACACTCTCTGCAGTACCGACGTACGGCAGACAACATGGCTGGCCAATAGAAGAACCTGCACACTTGCTCAGCAGTCTTGTGAACGCCCAAATGGCCTGAAAAAGGTGTGCTGTGACACTCTGCTAGGATCCTCTCCCTCACAGGGCCTTCTGAAACATAAATCTTGTCATGCTCGGTATACATCAACCCCCTTTTCCAACTCACGGTTCCCTGATCCAACAAACCAGGGACCTGTGGATCATTTTCATAACCCTTACTCAACTCTTCCAACAAGGTGTCTGACACAAGAGAGGTGACATGCAGAGTAGGTAAGTCTGCGCGCCGACTCAACGCGTCTGCGACCACATTATCAGTTCCTTTGACATATCTAATGTCAGGCATGAATCTCATAATGTCAGTCAAAAAGCGCTCTTGTCGATCAGTACGCGTCGGTGCAGTTCAGAGGAATTTTAAAGCTTTTTGGTCAGTGTACACAGTAAACTTCCCCCCAATCAGCAAATGCTTCCACTTACGCAGGGCGTGTACAAGGGCCAATAATTCTCTGTCATATGGAGCCAACTTTCGCTCACTGGGCTGCAGTTTCCTAGACTCAAAGGCAACCGGCTGCAGTCCCTTACCTTGATCTTGCTGTAACACACACCCAATAGCAAAGGCAGATGCATCCACATGCACGACAAAAGGTTTTTGCAAGTCTGGTGGGAGCAAACAAGGAGCAGTACACATCAGATGTTTCAATTCACGGAAAGCCTTCTCATGCAAGTCATCCCATTGCCATGGAGCATCCTTTTTAAACAACTCAGTAAGAGGGAAGGCAACATGAGCAAAGTGGTCTGCAAATGTATCATAAAACTGTAGAAGACCCATGAACGAACGAAGTTCAGACACACAGGTAGGGGTGGGCCAATTCATGATAGCCTCAACGTTCTTCGGGTCCACCCTCACTCCCTCACTGGAAATGACATGTCCCAAATACTCCACCTCGGGTGCGCAAAACAAACACTTGGAGAGTTTACAGTAAAACTGATGGTCTCGGAGTGCCTGAAGTACAAGTCTAAAGTGTTGCAAGTGTTCCTCAAAAGACTTACTATATATGAGGATGTCATCTAAATAAACCAGCACAAACCTGTCTAAGTAAGGCGCCAGAACAGTATTCATCACGTATTGAAACGTTGCGGGGGAGTTTGTCAGACCAAAGGGCATCACGGTAAATTCATAGTGACCATACTTTGTCTTAAAAGCAGTCTTCACTATACTATTCTCATGCAATACGGATCTGGTGGTACCCAGAGGCTAAGTCAAGTTTAGTAAAGATCTTACTACCACACAACTGCTCGAACATTTCATCGATACGTGGCAACGGGTGTTGGTTTCGTATAGTCAATTTGTTTAGAGCGCGATAGTCAATACACAACCGCCAACCACCGTCCTTCTTGGGGACAAAAAGGATGGGAGCACCGTAAGGACTAGAGCTGGGCCTGATGTACCCTCGTTCCAGCAACTCCTGCAGCTGTGCCCTAATTCAGCAAGCTGAGCTCCCGACAGCGGGTAAATGCGGGAGGCAGGAGGTCGAGCACCAGGTTCCAGGTGGATTTCGTGGTATCCGACTCGAGGTGGTGGAAGACTGTCAGGCAAGCCTGATAGGACATCCGAGAACTCCTGCAACAAGTCCTCCAACCCCGGCTGGGCATGTATTGGTTCAGAATCCCGTTGTACAGGTTTCAACTTGAGCACGTATAATTCTGTCAAATCAGAAGCAAATCTATCCAACTCTAGGGCAG
>MVGU01000703.1:175000-215000 GCA_002005505.1 Botryococcus braunii | reverse complement strand
CAATCCAAGTTTAGCACCCTTGCTGGCACAGAACAAGAAAGAATGTCTGACAGCCCGTACATTCATTCAGTGTCTCATGCCTTACGAGCAACTGACGATTTACATGGGCATCTTGTTGCTTAGATTTGGGGATGCTTGATCGGCATTGGAACTGAAACCTTTTCCAAGGAGTGGAAGCTGCTCGGCCCTGGTACAGAGATGTGGAAGGTAGGAATTCATCCAGACAGGGCCATGCCCCTTAATTGTAAGATGTCAGGACATAACCTGGGTGAGGATGTACATCATGTCTGGATAGGAGGAAGTTTTCAGGGTTTATCTGTGAAGCTATGCTGCAAGGGAACGGCGTTGGTAGCCCAAGTTCGGCGGGCACCTGAAATGATAACCTCATTATTAATGAGAACCGGGTTTTCAATACATGGTCAGAGTAGAGTTTGGGGAGCTTACCTTATCAATGCCTCCTGGTGCGGGATGTTTGAGAGTGCATGTAGGGCCTTTAATTGGAGTAGCCACCAAATTAAGTGACACAGTTCACCTGGCATATGGTGGACGATCTTCAACCATATGCCAGGTAACTTGTGCCACTGAATTCAACGGCTACTCTGACTTTAGGGCCTACACACACTCTCAGATAACCCCCACAACAAGGCATTGATGAGGTGAGAACCCCAAAGATTTCTCTCACTTTGTAGATATTGTATGGCAGGATGAGGAGCCGTTGCAACGGCTGCTTTAATTGAAACGTCTGGGTCAATCTCATCAAGCGCTGTTAGCATTGTTTTGCCAAATCTCTGCATGGCATCTTCTGAAATGAAAATCTGTGTACCTGAGTAGTTTCGTGGAAGTTCGACGACATGTGTGTGTGTGTGTGAGTGTGTGTGTAAGTGTGTGTGTGTGTGTGTGTGTGTGTCTTTGTGTGTGCGTGCGTGTGTGTGTGTGTGTGTGTGTGTGTGTGTGTGTGTGTGTGTGTGTGTGTGTGTGTGTGTGTGTGTGTGAGAGAGAGAGAGAGAGTGTGTGTGACTCCCGCCTCTCTCTCCCCCCCCCCCTTCTCCATGTGTGTCACTCCCGCCCTCTCCATCTCTTCATCTCTCTCTCCCTCCCCCCCCTTCTCTCTCTCCCCCCCTCTCTCTCTCCCTCCCTCTCTCATCTCTCTCTCTCTCTCTTTCCCCCCGCTCTCCATCTCCCCCCTCTCTCCCTCTCCCACTCTCTCTCGCTCTCCCTGGGCCCCCCTCTGTGTGTGTGTGTGTGTGTGTGTGTGTGTGTGTGGGGGGGGGGGTGTCTGTGTGTATGTGTGTGTGTGTATGTGTGTGTGTGAGCGTGTGTGTGTGTGTGTGTGTGTGTGTGTGTGCGTGTGTGTATGTGTGTTTGTCTCTCTCATTACCAAAAGTGGGCATGCAGTAGTCAGTGTCCAGATGCATGCGAGCATGAATGCTGCACCGGCAATTACCCACAGGCACACTCGCGGCGTTCGCGCCCGCACAAATACACACACACACACACACACACCACACACACACACACACACACACACAACACACACACACACACAGACACGAGAAGGTGGGGGGGGAGGATAGACGGGGGTATTAGAAGAGGGGGAACCGGAAGGATAGATCAGGGGAAAGAGGGGGGCGAGAAAGAGACATGGGGGAGGGGGGAAGAGGAGGGAGAGAGGCAGTGAAGAGGGCGGGGGGAGCAAGGGGGGAGGGCAAGATGGGAAGCTGTGTTCGTATGTGTGTGGTGGGTCTCTGTGTGTGTGTGTGTGTGTGTGTGTGTGTGTGTGTGTGTGTGTGTGTGTGTGTGTGTGTGTGTGTGTGTGTGTGTGTTAAAGATACGTGCACATGCTTGCATGTGTCTGGAAATATGTTGTTGTAGGAAATCAAATATTCTGGAGAGGTGGATAAACATCTGACAGGCAGGAAAGGTGGCTTGAATTTGTACAGAACATGGACCCTGAGCTGCTGCTGAACGTCTTCCTTCCTGTCCTACTTTTTGCTGGGGCTTTTTCGTTAGAGTGGCACATTGTGAGGAGGCTCTTCTGGTCGTCCCTCATACTTGCAGGTTGCCTTTCCCCTCCTTCAGCCCCGCTCTCATTTCATTTCCCTCCCCCTTTCCTCCCTCTCTACTCCCATTTTTGTCTGTCGCCCCCCTTCAGGGCCATTGTTACCTGCGTACCTCAAGCACAAAGCTTGAGCGGGAGCCCTAAGGTAGGGCTCCAGTTTCCACATTCACTAACATAATTAATGCTGGAGTCTGTCATTGTAGTTGCTTTCGTCCCTTCTGCCTTCCATTCTGCCCCTCAGCCACTGGCCTCCCCTCTGTCTTTCATTTGCCTGCCCCACTTTGATTTACCCCTCCGCTGTTCGGCTGTGTTTGTAGGTCGGGGCTTGTTGCTGGCCCCCAAAACCCTCCCTCCTACCCATCAAAAATTCAGGTAGGTTATTGGCAGGTTCATGGGTAGGAATTTTGAGATGTGTGCCACCCCTCCCAAACCCCTTTTGAAGCCCCCCGCCTCCCCCCCCCCAACACACACAGACACATACACACACACACACACACACACACACACACACACACACACACACACACACACACACACACACACACACACACAGGCACGCACGTGTGTGTGCACATGCACACGCACCCCCCCCCACACACACACACACACACTCACTCCGCGTACATACACACATGCGCGCATGTACAGGAGGAAGATAGCCACCTTTCGCTTTCTAGATCGCAATGACAGAAAGGAGACGAGATATCCAAGTGGTCAGTCAGCAGGGCAGGCCATAGAAGAAGCTGGTTTAGGGACTTATGCAGACTATCATTATGAGTCTTGTCATGCAGGCCCTGGAGTGCTTGTCGGAATGGGCTTGACTGCAGTTGTCGTGAAATACACTTTTCCATACCCTTGGACCTGGTGCGCTCCTTAAATGTACTCGTCCTAAGACCCCCTTGCCAACCTACTGAGAAGTATCAGAGGCTGCAGTCTGCAGAAGCCTCTAGATCCGAATCATTATAAGGATTGTAGGTGGTAGACTGCCTCCATCTTATCTACTCATTAATGCAAAAACACAGCAACGCTCTCCCTCTCACCTCTCCTCTCTCTCTCTCTCCTCTCTCCTCTCTCCTCTCTCTCTCTCTCTCTCTCTCCTCTCTCTCTCTCTCTCTCTCTCTCTCTCCTCTCTCTCTCTCCTCCTCCCCCTCTCTCCTCCTCCTCTCTCCTCTCTCCTCTCTCTCTCCTCCTCCCTCTCTCCTCCCCCCCCCCCCCCCTCTCTCCTCTCTCTCCTTTTTTTTCTTTTCTTTTTTTCCTCCTCCTCTCTCTCCTCCTCCCTCTTCTCTCCTCCCCCCCCTCCTCCCTCCTCCCCCCCCCCCCCCCCCCCCCTCTCTCTCCTCTCTCCTCTCTCTCTCTCCTCCCCCCTCCCCCCCCCTCCCTCCCCCCCCACCCCCCCCCCCCCCCCCCCCCCCCCCCCCCCCCCCCCCCCCCCCCCCCCCCTCCCTCCCCCCCCTCCCTCCTCCCCCCCCCCCCCCCCCCCCCCCCCCCCCCCCCCCCCCCCCCCCCCCCCCCCCTCTCTCTCCTCTCTCTCTCTCTCTCTCTCTTCTCTCTCTCTCTCTCCTCTCTCTCTCTCTCTCTCTCTTCTCTCTCTCTCTTCTCTCCCCCCTCCCCTCTTACCTCCCATCACTCCCTCCTCCCCCCCCCCCACTCTCTCCCTCCCTCCTCCCTCCTCTCTCTCTCTCTCTCCTCTCTCTCTCTCTCTCTCTCTTCTCTCTCTCTCTCTCTCTCTCTCTCTTTCTCTCTCTCTCTCTCTCTCTTCCCCCCCTCCCTCCCTCCCTGTGTGTGTGTGTGCGCGCGCGCGCGCGCACACGGTGGACGCGGTGGGTTTGTGAATGCTTGCAAGCACGCAACCCTATCTCTATTTGCACGCCCAAAGCCACGTCCTGTTTTCCCCTCCCCGATGTTGACCCCCAACCCCACTCCCCCAAGCCACCCCAAGCCCTCGTACCTCTTCTCCCTCCCCTGTCCCTGCCATAGAAAAGGACTGGAAAATTGTGGGGAAGCGGACATGAGTATGCAGGATCTCTATTGGCTGGGACAGTGACAATGCTGGGGATGGGACAGGGTGCAGTGTTTACTTTTTGGAGCCATGCTGAGTGCTACAGATCCTGTGGCCGTAGTCGCTGTTCTGAGAGAGGTGCCCATTCCTGCCGTCCTTCATAGTTTGATTCTTCCTGCATGCATCTGCCGAGTACTCAGTTGCTCCCAAGCATTTCTTCCTGCTTGCATCTGTTGGAGAACCCAATAGCCCCCATGTATAAAGGAGACAGTCGTTTGCTGCTGTTGTGGGCATTGCTTAGTAAGGTGTCCAGACAAAAACAAAAAAGACAAAGGATGGGGCTGAACTCATGATCCCGTATAGTGCCGTTCAGTGAGGATGAGGACATGGTTGGCCAAATTTACCAACCTGCATGCGTTGAAGTCCTGAGCCGAGTTGGTGAAGAAGAACTTAAACCTTGCATTTCAACAATTATTTATTGATAAATCGCAGGCGGGGCTCTCAAAGAAGCTGCGAACCCTGGTGGATTCGGAAGCATTGCTAAACGATGGCTCCGCTTATGTGCTGTTTTTCCTGCTGAAAGTAGGGCCCCAGCCTATCGCACCACCTCAGAGGCTGTCAGATCTCGGGCTTGTGCACCTCTAGTGCCGTGGTTGATATTGCGTCAAATTTATGCCTCCACGTGAGACGAGTAATCACATATTTCCATATATCCACATGAGCCCAGTACTTCGAAAAATTTCCTGAGATCCTGCCATGTGATATCTGTGCGTTCATGGTATTTTTCACATAATCAGTGGGACAACATCTGCAATCTTTTGTCACCTCCTGTTGTGGCTTGAGAATCAGCTGCAGGAAAAGGCTACACGAGGGATTTCTGTTAAAGGTTGCTTGGTGTTTGTATACACTACACTTTGGCCTGCTCTGAAGCATGATTTCACGATAACAATCTCATTTGGGTTGCACAGGCCTGGGCAGAGGGAGCCCAGCAAAGTGCACGGGATGCAGTAAGGTGTCTTGCCTTCCTCTTTGTCGTTTTGTATGCTTTCCCTCACCTCTACTGCCGTCCGCTTGTGTTCTGTGTCAGGATGTTTGAAAAGTCCATCTAGGCCATCTAGGTTGTGACTGTATTTCTTCCGAAGTCATGAATTTCAGTATGACTTTGCCACGCAATCCTCTTAAGAAGGTCTTATCGTATTGTAGTCATTGTCTTCAGCCACATGGCCTAAGCCTGAAGTCTTATCAGACTCATGGCTTTGCCCTATAAGGTGTATGACAGCATTCACACACACACATACACGCGCACACACACACACACACACTGTCTCTCTCTCTCGCGCGCTCTCTCTCTCTCTCTCTGTCTCTCTCTCTCTCTCTCTCTCTCTCTCTCTCTCTCTCTCTCTCTCTCTCTCTCTCTCTCACCCACTCTGTGTGGGTGTGTGTGTGTGAGCGTGCGTGCGTGTATCTGTGCGAGTATGTGTGTGTGCGTGCGTGTGCGTGTGCGTGTGCGTGTGCGTGTGTGTGTGTGTGTGTGTGTGTGTGTGTGTGTGTGTGTGTGTGTGTGTGTGTGTGTTGGGCGGGGTGAGGGTGTGGGGGGGGGGGCGGCAGTGGGGGGAGGCTGGATGAAGGCACCTGATTGAGGGACCGGGTGCATCCGCCCAACAGTGCGCAGACTGCGAGCCGTTTCTTTCAAAGTTACAAGTGGAGTGTCAGATACTGGGGGATGAAACTCTAAGACGTGATGGTTGTACCCTTGAACACTCACATGTGAATGTGCTCTAAGTTAATAAATCAATTGAAGCTGGGGTCAAGATAGGGAATCTGTGGGGGACAGGACCTTCTGCCAGCTAACCTTGGGAGGCCCAGCAGCCGGGCTTATGTTTGCTGTCGTTACTGGGCTATGGCTGCGTCAAATGTACAACAATGAAATGGGCGAGATTGTCCTTACTATTGTGGCCGCATTTGGGACATACCTAGTTTCTGACCAGCTGCTGCACGTGTCTGGCGTGCTTGCTGTGGTTACGCTTGGTGCGCGATGTGGAAATACCCCAGCCTCCCTGCACCGCACGAGCTTTCTAGCCAAAAATGTGAAGCGAGCCACTTCCCAGATAGGCACTTTTTATTGCTGTCCAGTGTTGTTCATGCCCGCTATTTGTTTTGGAGATCTCGGGCTGCAGTTGTGAAGGCCTTTTAAGTATTTGGTGGCGTAGTGTGTCACCTGCGGATGAGTTTACTGGAAAGAAAGAAAGAAAGAAAGAGAAAAAAGCACAGGAAAAAAAGGGAAAACCCTGGCTGTAGTGCATGGAAGTGCCGGATTTGTACACCAAACATCGGTTCTGACAAAGGCTTTTTGTTTTTTTTCCTTCATGTATTGGGACTGGAGTAAAGAGGCTGATTTCTTGCATCTCTTGCTCCATGCACATGAAAGAGGGGCCAGGTGGGTTGTCTCGGTCTTGTCTGTTTAGAGAGGGATCAACCTGTCTGCGGCTAGAGCGGCACCCGCCTCCAAGCCTGGCATGTTCTGCGACATGTCGTGTCTTGTGAGGCTTCGTCTCGCTCCAATTAAATTGCATATTTTGCTGCCATATGAAAAGCGAGATCAGAATCGTCTCTGTACCTTACTCTATACTTTGCCATGGGTTTGCATGGACAGGTATTTGGATGTCCGCCATAGGGGCTAACCACATCAGCAGATCAGTGACACACCCTCTGCACATTGTTTGGTGCGTTTGCCTCACCAATTTTCCTCCTTATATGATTAAATTTCTGCGCCCATAGATGAAATTGCCCTCTGTTCGATGAAGGGCAGATACAGAAACCCAGCTGCTGGCTTTTGTGCGCAAGAGCATGATAAGGCATGAATGGCCCTTACATGTCTTTACAGATGAAAGAGCTTCCTGTGGCCCTAACCGACTCTTCAGCCAACTTACAAGATTCTTTCCATGCAGCATGAGCTGAGGATGCCAATCACAGTAACTCCGTGGCATCTTAAGACATCCAGGCTGACTGGCCCTTAGCAGAGGTTTGGACGTGGTCTTTGCTTGTCACTTAGCTGTGGAAAGCGCTGCTCGAGGGCTCCCGAGTTTAGAACCTCACTGGGTACAGGGCAGCGAGATAAATGCTAAGGGATCTTTTAGCCCAATCTTTTGAGGAATACTTGGATTCTTACACTTGATAGTATGCTTGTGAGCTGGAGGAGTAATCTAGTTTGTCGTGACCTGGTGTGGCAGGGAGACATTGGAATACGTGGCAAATACACTCATCTTCATTCTATCGGGAATCATCATAGCTGCCAAAATTTACACCAATTCCATCGGAACTGAAGATAACATCAAGCCCATTGATTACGGCTTTGCAGTTCTCCTTTGGGTTTACCTGCTGGTGCGTTCCCTTACTTTGTTCTCTTGAGAAGGGCCTCCCAAGAACCATTAATGCCTGCTTCCATTCGCTTGCTCTTTCCTGCAGGTGCGGTCGCATTATGATGGGACTTAATACAAGCTGCATTTGCTCTCAACAAAACCAACCTGTATTTGCCCTCAAATATCTTTTGGAAGTACAGTTCAAGTGTACTATCATAACTCACTCAGGGATTTTATAAACTAATCCAGTTGTCATCATAAATGAACTTACATGTCTTTACATGGGACAGTCGTTATCATGAATTAACTTCACCACCCAAACCCAAACCCAAATCTTTGCCTTGCCTGCTCATTCACTTCCTGCATTTGCACCAGACCTCAACGTGTTGTTACTAATGGTAGAGATCATGCCGCGTCGCATCCCTTCTTCAAGCAACTGCTGCTCTGGAAGTAATTTCCACTATGGCCCTTAGTGTTGTAGGGCTTTCTTGACCTGAGCCGTCGCTACAGACGCAGATGCAGCTTGTGCAGCTGCAGTATCGAGAGCATGTTTTTGCCGATACTTAGGATAGAATTGGAGAGCATATGGTGTTAGAGCTTGGTTTCTAAACTTATGACCTACTCTAGAAGGCTCAATTGGAATTTGAAAAGCATTTGATGCACATCTGCACAGTTGGATATGCATATTCAAGAGTGCAGATGTGCATCAAATGCTTTTCCATAGGGGGCATTCACTTCGCCGGATATGCAGAGACCCCTGCATGAAAGGCTTGAATGCTTACATTCGTATACAACACTCCAAGGCCCCATGAGCAGGGGTTAGACTCTGGGGCTGTTTGGCCCAGCCTTGAAGCGCCACAATGGTCTCTTCAACTCAGGGCCAGCTGCTATTGCTGTCGCACATGTCTTCCAAGGGCCAAGGATGTGAGACTTCACAACGTTCATTTCGAATTCTTTCATGTCACAGCAAAGGCATTCACACTCCAACAACTACTATGTTCATTGAAAGGTTCTGCAACTGGATCAAGGCTCTGCTAACCGTGGTCCCTTGCCCGGGCCGTTTGTTTTGAGGTGTTGTCTGAAAACACAGGCAATGGATCGGGGTTGCCTATGTCTTTATGATTCCGGGCACATGCCTATGAAAATTGGGTCTTGAAGATGAGACTTCGACCTGCCTGAACAAGGTTGGAGTTTGGGGGGCTTGCAGATTATACGCGGAGTTATTCTTGTAGTATTCTGGCCAGTCTTGAAGAACCTGGGGTATAGCTTGGACTGGAAACACGCCCTAGTGCTGTCATGGAGTGGGCTCAGAGGGGCTGTGGGCCTCGCCCTATCCCTCTTTGTGCTGCTGGATGAGTTGATTGACGATGTCCCCTTCCGGACACAGGCCTTCTTCCACATGGGTGCTGTCGCCTTCCTCACGCTCATGATCCAAGGCAGCACCATGGGCCTCCTCCTCACCGTACGTCACCATCCCCTTCCGTTTCCCTCTTCATCCTCACTAGTCCCTGTTCTGCATTTCCCAATCTCAGCCTCAGCAATTGCATTATGGCTGTACACAGCACATGGTAAAGCTTTCTTTCCTCGACATGCATCCCTGAATCACGGTTAACAACTTCTACATAGAGGTGGATTAATGCCGACACTGACCCCCACCCCCAGGTGCATGCGGACAGAAGCATGCCCCTTCAACGTTTTTTCTTTCTTCTTCTTCTTCTTCTTCTTCTTCTCCTTCTTCTTCTTCTTCTTCTTCTTCTTCTTCTTCT
This sequence comes from Botryococcus braunii, assembly GCA_002005505.1. Classification (NCBI taxonomy): domain Eukaryota; kingdom Viridiplantae; phylum Chlorophyta; class Trebouxiophyceae; genus Botryococcus; species Botryococcus braunii. Next base: position 205,817 of record MVGU01000703.1, on the reverse strand, counting down.
TCTTCCCGTTTATATTTACGTGTGTGTTTCTTTTTTTTTTTGGGGGGGGGGGTGTGGGGGAGCAGCAGCAGATGAGCAGCAGCAGACTTTATGAGCTCTGCTGTCGCACTCTTCCTGCAAATGTGTGTGGGGATGCATTAAGGACGGTTTTCCAGACGGCAGCGGAGCGGCACAAATTCTTCCAGCCTTAAATAGAATTTCTACTGTGGATTACAAGTGGCGAAAAGGCACACACACAGACACACACACACACACACACACACACACACACACACACACACACGCACGCACACACACGCACGCACACACACACACACACATGCATGCGCATGCATGCACGCGCACCCATACACACATTTCCATTGTGTACTGCACTGTGTTGCATAACTCCTGCAGGCTGGCTTTGTTGATATGATCAACTGGGGCCTGAGGCTGGAGGCTGGATGGAATGCAGTGGCTTGGGATGACTAAGCCCCCCAGCATAAAGAGAGGCTTCCTGCGCCAACTGCTGCGCAAGACAGAGGCCGAGGGCGATGACCAGCTGAAGTTTGCTTTCAAGGACAGAGTTTTGGGCGATCCGGACTGGAAAGAGCTTCGCCAGCTATCCTCTTTGGATTTCAATGCACTGCTTAAGAAATACTTGTCCAAAATCAACATTACTATCCGTCGGCCCGGCCATCTGCTTCCCAGTGCGGCCCTGTCCTCTCCTCGAATTTTGCGTATGGCAGGCTTACTCTGCATGCTTGGTCTCCTGCACTGACATAATCACCCATGTGTCTCTGCACGTGGAGTGGCGCAACACACAGGGCAGAGATCTACATGCGAGCGCACGTCTTCCCCCCCTCTCCCCCCAACCTGCCCCCCTCTCACTCCCCCTCTCCCCCTCTCCCCCCCCATCTCTCTCTCTCTCTCTCTCTCTCTCTCTCTCTCTCTCTCTCTCTCTCTCTCTCTCTCTCTCTCTCTCTCTCTCTCTCTCTCTCTCTCTCTCTCTCACTCTCTCTCTCTCACACACACACACACACACACACACACACACACACACACACACACTTACACACACACACACACACACACACACGTATACACATCCGCGTGTAACAAAAGCGAGCATCATCATCCTCTCCAGTTAAGATTGTGAAGAGGATCTGGGCCTCTACATGGGGGCTCCAAGTCTTAAGGTGACTTGGGAGGGCAGCAACATGCAGGTGAAGACGCTCTCGTTGATTCATCCAGCGGGTTTCTTGCAAGAAACCCTCTTCTCTGTAAGCCTTTCGAGGGACCCGTTGTCCCTGTATCCTTGCCGGGATTGTAATGACCCTTAATGGTGGTTGTAGCATTCTGAATCAGATCTCTAGAGTAGTATGCCTCCAACCGGCCAGCACATGTTTCTTAAGAACCGCTCGAAGAAGAAGAAGAAGAAGAAGAAGAAGATTACATCTGTCCGCTCAAAAAGTGCCCCTGCCTTTTTGCTGCGCCAGGATTTGTGACTACAAAGCCATTTCAATCCAAGGTGCTTGATAATCCGACTGGAGTACAGGGTGATAACGCATGATTGGCTCCATCGGCCTGTAGCACAGCCCAGCTTTTAGATTTTTTCGGAACCTGCTATTCATTCGCAACAGAACCTTCCTGTGAGGTACAAGCACTACGCATGTAGAAAGTGCTCTCACGCCACACTGAAAGGAGGCGTCCATACATAACTGTAGGCGTAGGCGTTACCCCTTGACAGGTAGTCTGTGGCACCAAATGTTTACCAGCTGTTAAAGCTTCGAAGCCATAGACAGAGTGTTTACAAAGACCGCGTAACCGCATGCCCAATTTCTGGTTTGCGGATTGGAAAGGCTTCACTCTTTATTCTAAAGACCACGGTCCGTCATTCCTGCCTGAAAAGGGCACACGCTCTCTTACAAAGGTCCCTTCTCCACTTGATGGGTGTTGCTGATGTATCCGGGCCCCTGTGAGTGAACCTCAGGCACATATACCAGGCCGTGGGGTGCATGTTTGACCAGGATGGGTTGAAAAGGATGGAACATCGGTTACGGTCACAGGTGTGAGCACTGATGTCATGGCACTGAAGCTGAACTGCGGCACCCTGCTGGCTGAGAAACGCACCCGCTTCCTCACAGCCGTGCGTCGCACATATGAGGACTTCTTTCATGACGCCTACATTAATTCCTCGCAAGTGTTCTATCTGAGGGTGAGACCCACATCTTCCTGGCCATCAAGTATTCTGGCCTCTACTCATGAGCTTGGTTCCGGTATTTCCACATATTTGAATCCCTGCTACATTCAAGTATTTCTTGTCCAGTACAGAGTCTTCTGCAACTCTGCATCTCTATCTGTGACAGCCTTGCCATGTGACAGCCATGTGACAAGTAAGCGACTTAATTTACAGAGGTCCTACATCTTTGCTGCATTCGCCTGAGCCCTATTCATATCTTGCCCCGAGACGCGTCCATTAAGCCCTTGGATGCACGTGAGCCGTACCAGGTTGTCTTGATTTGTCTGACAGCCCCATCCCCCCCCCCCCCCAAACACACACACACACACACACACACACACACACATGCACGCAAGTAGGCACGCATCCACGCATGAACGCACACCCATTCACACTTACAGATGGAAAGAGAGAGGTTAAAGGATGGAGCGGGGCGGTGAGAGAGTCCCATGTGCAGGCTTGTAGGCACGTGCATAGGGTTGATTGTTAGCCTGAGTCCTACTCTGTTTTCCAGTTTCTCATCGCTGTTGGATGTATGCAAGAATTGGCAGTTTGTCTTGATATCCCTCAACCAATTACAAATCCCCAACAACCACCCCTCCCTCCACCCCCACACACACAAACAAACAAACACACACATACACACACACACACACACACATACACACACACACACGCACACACGGGGAGGGGGGGAGAGGGGGAGAGTGAGTGAGAGAGAGTGTGTGTATGTGTGTGTGTGTGTGTGTGTGTGAGTGTGTGTGTGTGTGTGTGTGTGTGTGTGTGAGAGAGAGAGAGAGAGAGAGAGAGAGAGAGAGAGAGAGAGAGAGAGAGAGAGAGAGAGAGAGAGAGAGAGAGAGAGAGAGAGAGAGAGAGAGAGAGAGAGAGAGAGAGAGAGAGAGAGAGAGAAGAGAGATAGCAAGTGCGCGCGCACCGATAAGCTGACCTGCATGCAGGCACAAAGGGGTTGGCAGCGCTCCTGCGGGCAACTCCCGTCACAAGCCTTGCAGCCCAGTTATGTGCACGTCCCACTCGTTTCCTGTTTGGACACACCTAAGCTCGTATACTGACAGAGCCTAGCGAAGAACCTGGGATGGAATGCCAGACTGAGGCCCTTAGGATGCCTCGTGGGATTGGCCACACACACCACCCTTGAAGGATGTGCCAGTGAGAGCAGTGGGCATGATTGTGGGACAGGATTCAGCAGACAGGGCACTGGATGAAGTACAGCGGCCCTTGTGGGACTGGCACTTCCTGCGCCCCAATTGCAACCTGCGCTGGGTGGTGCGTTGGCTTCAGAGGTGTGTGCCCTCAACACCTTCTCCGCAAACGCCCTGCTTTGTCCCCTTTTGACTACTGCCATCTGCCTCATTCGCCCCCAACTGCTTTTGCTGCTTAGTGCAATGTTACTACAAGTCCATTACGATCCGCTAAAGCATTTTTTGCAAGGATAGCATTTTTTGTCCACTGAGGGGTAAATACTGGGCCGATGCTGTGTCATACCCCAACCCCTTCTGCTGTATCATACCCCCAACCTCTTATGCTGTGTCATACCCCCAACCTCTTATGCCGTCGCGACATCGCCTCCATTAGTGTGCGGCTTCAGAGGTTTCAAGGCCCGTGGGCTGGGGTAGATGAATGTATATGTGTACATGCCCGTGAGGGTGTGGGTGCACGTTTATGTAGGCGTGCGTGAGCGTGTAAGTGCTGCTGGGGTAGATGAATATAAATGTGTACCTGCCCGTGAGGGTGTGGGTGCACGTTTATGTAGGCTTGCGTGAGCGCGTAAGTTTGCGTGCGCATGTACGTGCGCGTGAGCATGCTGGTGTGCGCACGCAGGTAGGGGGGTGTGTGTGTACCTTGGAAGGGGGTGCACGACCAAGACAGGGTAATGCTCCCGAGTCCAATGTAATGGAAGCTAAAGGACAGGGCTAGTTGTTGGCGGCCTTGGGGAGGGAAATCAGACTCCTGGAACTTGGGAAAGGAGTTCGCAATAGGTGTTAAGGTGTAGTGCCAAGGATCCCTAAGCAAACCCTCTATGGGTGGGCGCTGCTTCGGAGGTACCTCAGCCCTTGAGCTCCCAGCCACGTAGGCCGTCGAATGCCCTGTACATGTGTGGTGTTGCTGAGTATTCGGACCGCTGGGTGTTCGGATCCCGTATGAGGATGCTGAATAAGCGCCGATAATACAGATGAGCCAAGATGGGCTACCTGGGCTGCGAGGGCAGCCGCTTGACCCTTATCTCGACTTACGTCAATCTGATTACTGTTCGGCCTAACTTAGCTTAGCATAACATCAGGAGAGGCTAGGTTCTGATCGAGTGGGAGCCTGGAGTCTGGAATTTGGACCCCATTCACCACGGCCCGAAATCACACTTGTTGGAACGTATGCCACCTTGCCAAAGAACACACGCATATACACACATACAGGCACATACACATACACACATACACACACTTACAAACAGACAGATACACAAGTGTGTGTCTGTGTGTATGTGCCACACGCTGCAGCGGCCCTACCCTCTCTGTCTCACACACACACACACACACACACACACACACACACACACACACACACACACACACACAATACACTCACTTCTCATTTGGCTGCCATAACCTGAGGACATTTGATGTGAAAAATTGAGGATGATATATTATGACGAGAATGATGATGGTAATGCCAATGGCAGGCAACAGTGCCTTTCCCATGACTGTGTAGGCCGGAGTGGGTGCTTATTTGTGCATATGTCAACATGTGGGTCGTGGGCAACCGGGGAAGGCGCCGAGGCTAAAGGGCTATGCTCCCACCAGGTTCGCGCGCTTCAACTGGCTTGCAGGACCCCTTCACACTCTCCTTTTAGAGGACTTGCGAACCCGGGCTACCATGGTCCTGGCCTTCTGCCATGCCCATGCAATCGTGGCGGCGGAACTGCTGCAGTATGATACCCTGGGCACCATTGAGGAGTGGACAGAAGAGCAGTCTGCTGTCTCCTTGGACACTAACTTCACTGTCCTGCACCGGGATATGATACGCAATGTCACTATGCAGGTGCGCATGCCCCTGCACCGATCTCGCACTGTTGGCTGTCCACCCTCACCTTGACCTGGGTGGACCGATGCAATAGGAGGACACACACACACACACACACACACACACACACACACACACACACACACACACACACACACACACACACACACACACACACACACACACGCACACACACACGCGCGCGCGCGAGCGCCCATGTCTGTCCACGCGCATGCACAGACGCCCCAGCATACACACGTACACGAAGCATTTAACGCCACACATGTGAGTGCTCACCGGCACTCACATGTGCCGGTGGGAGGGAGGGGGAGGGAGAGGGAGAGGGGGGCAAAGGGTGGAAGGGAAAAAGAGACAGACAGGCAGTGCCCTTGACGGTCCTTCAACCACTCTCCAGCAGTGCTTCCTGGAAGGGAACGGGCGGCTTTCTTGGTCCTTGTGAGGGCTGCCTACCGGCACAGGTGGTAGCGGAGTCACGGGGGCAACTGGCGCTGGCCCAGAAGCTGCTTGCCCACATCAAGGAGGCGTACCCTGAGGTTCTGCGCAGCATCAAAACCACGCAGCTGGCGCAAGAGCTGCTCCTGTACAAGGAAGAACTCCTCAAGGAGATTGGCGCAACAGGTAAGGGTCCTCCCCCCCCCTCCCGCTCCCTGGGAGAGACATGTCCGGATACTGTCCTCATACGTCCTGACATCCAGCACAAAGTATATTTGTCCTGATATGTCCTGATATGCAGCCAAAGGAATGCATTGTCCTGATATGTAGGAAAGAATGTGTTGTCCTGATGTGGCCTGTTACACAGCAAAAATACATGTTGCACAGGTACGTTCTGATTTCTCCTGCTATGCAGCAAAAATACATATTGCCCAAGTACGTTCTGATTTGTCCTGATATGCAGCTAAGAAGAAACATAATGCCCAGGTATGCGTCTGATTTGTCCTGATATGCGCAAGAACTGTACATTGTCCTGATATGTCCTGGTAGTGTCCTGCTATGCAGCAAAGTGGCCTTCGAAAAGGATATCGGAAGTACGCTTTGGACGCTTCAGCACGCCATCCATTGCATCCTATAAATAAGTTGGTTTATTGTTAAGAGCTTTCGCATCGGCCTATCTGGTGTTGATGCTACTGCCATGGTGCACTTTGTCGCGAGGCAAACAAGGGCTCCCACAAGCGCCGTCTTGACGTGTCTTGCGATATTTATGTCTTATGCACACAGTCAGGAGCCCTCTACTATCTGGAGTGGTAAGGTGTTGTTGGGAATCATTCAGTAGTAAACAAGCCGTTGCAGCCGTTGTCGAGCAACCCTGGCCGATGGAGAGGCTGGCTGATCTCAACCCTTGCTCTCTACCTTGCCTGCCCCACACATCCCTACTCTTCCTCCTCACAGAGCGCTTGGGTCCGGTCGCTTGGTCATGTTCAGACGGGGCGGTCAGCATCTGGGTTTCCCCATCCACACACAAGCGCCTCATTGATTCCACAACTGGGAGATATGGAGCATCTGCATGCACACGCAGCCTCATGCTCCCAATGAGGAAGGTGACTTTTCTAAGGAAAGTGGATTCTGTGGAGCTAATAGATAGGTTCACTAACAGGGATGTCTGCAGAGATTGAAGGGGTACATTGCCAACATCCGGAAAAATGATGGGAGGCGTGCGCAGGTCATGTCTTTTGTCTTGTGCTGCTCAAACTTTAGTCATTGTCGTTCATCTGAATTTAAACCTGAACTGGGAAGTGTGATTTGCGGGCTGCAGGCCTTATAGAGGACTCGGAGCTGGAGCAAATGCAGCATCTGGTTGAGAAAAAACTGAAACGGCTGCATTTCCACCCACCCCGCTCCACCGGCTTGCATCCCGCTGACCTGCTGGCCCGCCACCCCATCTTTGCAGACATTCCTTCTTCAGAATTCTCCAAGCAAGTGTGTTCCACAATTGTGCATTCCTTCATTTTCGGGATGGTGAAAATTTGAGGTGCTTTTCCGGTTTCTTGCTTAACTGCTTAATGTACCTCATCTCCAGCTTGCACATAAGTCCCACGGGACACGTTGGCGAATGATGATGCACACCACTGTACTTCGCCTCGCCTCGTGAGTAGGATCCCGTATGTAGCCATTTCCACCATTCGTTTGCCTCCTCATCCGGTCTTTGCAGTTGATGCTCTATCAAAAGGACCTTTGTGCTTTCGTGCGCTGTGTGAATGAGTGGTTTGCGCTCATTCTGGATCACTGTGGGACTTGCTGCATCTCATGAGCCTGTATAGCCTCATGAGATAAGACAAGTCCCAAAATGACCAAGGATAGGAGTAGCTCCATCTGATAAGCCTGTAGTGGCTGGACACATGTACTATTCTTCCTTGTGGTTCAGTGGTGTGGAGTCAGTGCTCGCCTCCTTTAATGTAGTACACAGCCATCTCGAGTGCTGATTTATGGACCTGGCCACTTTACTTGAGCAGGCTCAGTTGCGCTGCTCGCTGTGTAGGTGTTGAGGTATTCTTTTTGAACTTCAAAGCTACAGTGCAGAGCACCTCCCCTTCCAATCCCCCCCCTCCCCCCCCCCCCCCCCAAAAGGGTAACATGCTTGCATAACATGCTTGCGTGCACACACGCCCACGCCCCCGCGCGCTGGCACACACACACACACACACACACACACACACACACACACACGGACGCACACACACACACACACACACACGGACGCACACACATACACACACACGCGCGCGCGCGCGCACACACACACACACACACACACACACACACACACACACACACACGTATGCATCCGCAAACGCCCGAGTGCACATGCCATGTACTCAACTTGAAAACACACATATACGCATGCCGCGCTCTTGCACGTACTTCGGCGTGTTCTCTTGTATGTAAATGATGGCAGGCCGAGCAGCGGCAGGCTGAGCACTTGCCATTGTGCTGACTTGTGGGCTATGCTCTCTTAGATGCTGAGCTTTAGCTGACCTCCTCGGGGCCCTAAAGCTTAACTGGCAGTTAATCCGCCGTAAAGGCCCTACAGGTAAAATGACAGTTAACTCCGCTATCAACGAGGTTTTTGAGCACTACTCCACTGCCAGCTGGTCATATTTGCTGTTCCAACAGCTTCTGGTTGAATTTGCTCTTATAGCCTGTCCCTAAAGTGTCGAGCCATGTACCTTCCCGCCCCCAAACGATGCCTTCGGGGCCCAAAGATCTTTGTTTGACTTACTACTGCACATGTGAGAAGCTGGATGGTGGTTGGCGGCGGGCAGGTCCTGAGGAGCGCTGCTCTTAGAGTGTATGAGGAGGGAGACGTGCTCAACTCGGCAGGCAAGGATGCGGATGCTGTAGTTGTGATACTGCGAGGGAGCGCCCGTCTTATCCCTGGCGATCCCGAACTGAAACGGAAGAACGTACAGCCATTCATTGCCAGCGCCAGTTCTGTTCTGTTCTGCTGGCCTGCCCTTCTGGAAGTGGTTCAGCCCTTCCAAGGCCTCGCAGCCACTATCATGCTAGTGTACCGAATTCCCTTAGCCACTTTCAGAGTAAGCCCTCCTTCTCGCCCTCACGCCCTCCCCTCCTCCCCCATTCCCTTTTCCACCCCATATCCTCCATTCCATCTCTCTCTTCCCTCATCTCCTCGGGCCCTTATCTGGCCGTCCACGCCCCCTCTCCCTTTCCCTCCTCCCATGTTCATTCCTCGATCCTCCTCTAGTCATCGCCCTCACAATTGCAACTGCGGTCATTGCCTGTTCCGCCCGGGCTCTCTCACATAGACCTTCCTCCGCTCACTGTATCAGGGCTGTCGTTGGGGCAGGATTTGCCATACATGACATATATATGTGTGTGCATGGCTTACACTGACTTTGCGCGCACTCACTAGTATTATTATGTAAGTGCATATGTGTGTGTATATGTTGGTGTGTGTGTACATGTGTGTGCTTGCGTGTGCGTGTGCGTGTGCGTGTGTGTGTGTGTGTGTGTGTGTGTGTGTGTGTGTGTGTGTGTGTTTTGGTGTGAGGGGTTCTTGGGGTGTTTTCTCAAAGATACCTTCAATCGCCCTTGCTTGCCATTAGGTCTTTACAGAAAAGTTGTGTAGTACGCGAAGCTTGTGAATCTCGGTTTGGGGTGCAGCAACTGATGAGCAAGTACAAATCAGTGAGTGACGGAGCATGGCAGGCTTGCGGGGCCGCCCTGGCACATGCCCACGGGGGTCCGCTGCTGGCTTCCCGCACCTTCAACCAGCTCTGTGTTCTCTTCCGGTGCGCTGGGGCCCCTGCTTGTGTGCTGCTTCCCCTGCTTGTGATTGTTGCATCTTTCAGCAAAGCCAATGCCTGTACACACCAGCATGAGCAGGGAATTCAAAGCAGAACTATCGTGGCAGTGGGATGAGGTCTGTGGGGATGTGCTTTCCTTCCTTGAGGTCTTTGATCAGCAAGTTGTGGGAGTTCCGTTGATGTGAGACTGCAGGGGCCTTATTGGAGCTTCAAAGAGCCTGTGTTGATGTGTGCTTTAACAATGTTCACGGCCAGGGCGAACTTAGTATCTCCCATCCCGTAGGAGAAGCAAGAGTGCGTACAATCCTTGATTACACCATCCTTTGTGGGGGTGTTGAGGAACGGGGAGAGGAAGTAGAGAAGCATGTGTGGCTAATTCGAGAGATGGAATAAGAGCAAGAGAAGAAGCGAGATAATAAAAATGGTGTAGAACCCGGGATGTGATTCGTTGCAGGGAAGCTGCAGTGGAGGCCTTGGAGGAGGGCGCCATCCTGCGTGTAGCTGGGACCGCATTTCTGGTGTACGGCAGCGTTCAACAAATAAAAAAGGACTCCAACGAGGATGTCACTGCTCGTTATCAAGGCCCCTGCCTGTTGCCCTCCCACCCTGAGAACTACATCTGTATTGACAAAGTCAAGGTAGCCACCACAGCCAAACTGTCCTTCACACACGACCTCCCAAATTGATGCGCACACTCTGCGTGCACTCACCAGAACTCTTTCCAACACACCAAAACTCTCTCCCCCCGTCGCCCTGCCTATCTCCCTCCCTCCCTCTCCCTCCCCCCCCCCTTTTCTCGCTCCCCATCCCTCTCTTCCAGCGCTCCCACCCGCAACGGATCTTCCCCTCCCCAGACACAAACTCCATGGGGGGACAGAGGAGAGGCTGAAAGAGAGGGAAAGACTGCACTACACAGAGGGGGCAAATGCGAGAGGGGGGGGGGAGAGAGGGGACACAAAGAGAGGGGGGAAGGGGAGGGGGGGAGGGAGAGGGAGAGAGATATAGAGAGAGAGAGAGAGAGGGGGAGAGAGAGAGAGAGAGAGAGAGAGAGAGAGAGAGAGAGAGATAGAGAGAGAGAGAGAGAGAGAGAGAGAGAGAGAGAGAGAGAGAGAGAGAGAGAGAGAGAGAGAGAAGGGGGGGAGTTACTGTCACTGATCTGCATCTGTGTCTGGCCAGGGTAGAGATGCGGTGGGGAATGGGAGGAACAAGAGACAAACCTTACTTGGAAGGCAAGCCCTGTACACACACACACACAGACACACACACACACACACACACACACACACACACACACACACAACCCTGGGGGGGGGGGAGGGGCGCCATCGAAGGTCCCATCCCCAGGGGTAGAGGGAGAGGGTTTTGACTGCCCAATTGAAATTGGTTCCAACCCATGTCCCCTTTCTTCCCCTTTACCTATGGGGCTGCAACCCCTTCTCCCGCCCCTCTCTCTACCCATGGGCAACAGAGATTAACATCTTTTGCCTTCCCCCCAATTTTGCTCAACTCGGGCTGTGGCTCATGCAGTCTTAGTACAAGTGTAAAGTGTGCTGACCCACCACATGCGGGGATATTATATAAAGAACCAAAATTACTTTATGACTCAGTCACTGTTTCACAATATACATCATACATCACATATGGCGAAGAGATTTCTGTGATTTACTTCACACATGGAGGAGAGCTGGCAGTAGGTTGGCCCAGACAGGCCTATCCTCACTTCCACTTTTTCTTCATCTCTACTATCTTGCATGGCTCCACTCAAAAGTCAACAGCACAGAGGAGGTACTTCTCATTGGACATGCATCCCCCTCTGGGTTCTTGCCACGCTCTGGTAACACCCATTACCGGCAGTCTAGGAATTCCAGACACAGCCGCTTGGGTGCAAACAAGCTCAAGCTTTGGGCATTTTTTGATACCAGTGGAATGAGTGGTCTGTCGGATCCGTCACACGGGAAGCTGGGAGCCTTAAATGCTCATACACGTCCAGCTCACGACCTAACGTTTCTGGAGTGGGGGCGTTCAAAAGGAACTGCATTTCAGGCGGTAACCTGATGTTTTGATGGCTCCTGCACAGCAAATGAGAATTTTGATTGCTTCTGGCGTGATCTCAAATTTGACATTGTCTCAGATCAAGAGATCATCTCAGTTTCAGCTGGCGTGTGAGACAGGTGTTGCATCTGCCGCCGGAATATGATGCTGGCGAGGGGGACGGAGGGCCAGATGAAAAGGCACATAGAAGCTACAGCTTCAATGGCGCAGGCAATCAGAAAGCGCCTGCCATACTAGCAGGGTCTGCCCTCCCACTTTCACTTCCTGTCATGTTTGCAGGGTCTGCCCTCCCACTTTCACTTTTTGTCGTGTTTGTAGGGTCTGCCGTCCCACTTTCTCTTTTTGTCGTGTTTGCAGGGTCTGCCCTCCCACTTTCACTTCCTGTCATGTTTGCAGGGTCTGCCCTCCCCAATTCAGTTCCTGTCTCATTTGCAGGGTCTGCCCTCCCACTTTCACCTCCTGTCATGTTTGCTCCCTTCAACTCACACTTCTTCATGTCCCTGGAGCACTTCATGTTCGGCAGAGCATTGGCAGTAGGTCTGCTGTTGATTATGAATTTCAAAATGCTGGACAAGCTGCGATTTTGTCAGCATTGACACGGCGTGATGGTGCGTGAGGTGGCGCTTGACCATCATGAGCTGATTGTTTCAGTCAACAAATCCTATAAAGGAAGTAAAACGTTTCGTAAAACGTTAATAAAGTCATATTTCAGAAAACTGAATTCAATTCATAGCCTCTTGTATGCTTACTAAAGCTGACGAGCATGTGCTTGTCAGCTATTGATGTATGGTCTCATATTGTGTGTGTGTATGTGTGTGTGTGTGTGTGTGTGAGAGAGAGAGAGAGAGAGAGGGGGGGGGGAGAGGGGGGGAGACGTGCATGGTGAGGGTATTTCTGGCAGCTGCAAGTGAATGCAAGCCCAGAACATGACAGGTCCAGAAAAGAAAATTGCAATGTGATAGCACTTCAGATGTCATTTACAGGAGCGTGGTCCTTCTCGGTGGAGGGTGAGTCAGCTTGGAATGCACAGGTCACCAACGGATGTGGAGCTGGGAGCCACGTGGTCAGCCTCCAGCATGGGCGGGGAGCCCTACCCGGCAGATGCCGCACCGCCAACTCCAACATTGGAAAAGACCCTCTCAGAAGAAAGGAGCAAGGCGTTGCACCCAGACCACAAGGGCGCAGGCGGCAAGAGTGATGCCAAGGAATTACAGAGCGAGCATGCCGGCAGCCATCCAGAAGGCGCTCGGGGCCGTGGACGAAGGGCGGGCCTCACGGGATGGGTCATGTCTAGGGGACTGGAGACTGACCAGGGCTCGGTAAGCTTTGAGGAATCCCTCTTTCTAGCCAAAAATGAGCACAGGGGAAGGAGCTCGCCCGGATCTCCACGTGCTCCCACCCCAGAAGTGGGTTCTGCAGCCACTCCCCACACTCCGGCCCTACCCTCAGGTGACCCCAATCAATCATACATAGCTCGCATGGTGTCTGCCATCCACCGCAGTCCCCCGCTCGTTGCTGCTAATGACAATGCCATCCGAGCCGACACACAAATCACGGCTGCAGAGCTGAAGGGCTCTGCAGCGGCCTGCCCAGTGACAGGCACCAGTGAAGGACCCGAGCCCTCAGGGGACTTCTTTGGAAACGGAGCCACTCCTGTGACGGACGGCCCCCCCGGTAAGGAGGAGGGATCTGGCCAGGAGGGCCCAGAGGGTAGGCAGGTCAAACGTGTCAGCATTGCTCCAGGTGCCGAGGACAGCGCTGTGACCATTGAAGGGGCCCCCAGGATGCGGCCGACGTTGACGAGCTTCCGCAGCACGCTGCATCGCAATTCAGAGATTTTTAGAAACCGCTATGTTATGGCGCAGGCCGTGTTGCAGGAGGACCTAGCACTGCAGGCGGTTCATGAAGGACCGCAGTTAGGGAGCACCTAGCACTGTAGAGCCCTAGTGATCCTCGAATTCACTCCAATTCTTTCTTCTGGGACACACAGGGTATGATGTTGGAAAATGCCGGCCACAATCAGATCAGGGTGAAGATCTCCTTTGCTGGGCTGGCACAGTTGTCAAGGGGTGCAGATGAGATGCTGCGAATAGCTCTTTGGGGTACAGGCAAACAAAGCCTAGGAGCCATCGTCGAGTAGGTGCGAACTTGGTGATTAGTGGTGAGAGAAAGACTATTCAGTCGAGGCGGCAGGCTTGAGGTTGACTCCATTGTGTCCAAACACATTTATAATGAGTGGTGGAGGAGAGACTTCTTCAGCAGTCGTTGTAAGCTTGAGATTTGCTCCCTTGAGCGTCCAAGGGATGTTTCTTTGCATGACCTTGGGCTGAAAACCCCGACATGCTTTGGCTATCCTTATTAGCACTGGATGCATGCTTGGCAGAGGGGTATTAGAAGACACCCATCTCTGACTTCACTCGCTGCTTCATCTCAGTTTCGTGAACTCCAGAATAGTGATTCCATTCTTTCATCTGTGCATTGGATTATTCGAAGCCATTGCATATGCTTTACCTGACCACGAGACTGGTATGCACGCCTGAGCGTGTGAGCCTTCGTACTTTACCTCACGTGACGTGCTCTACCTGCATGAGCCGAAGGATAGGCTTCACTCTATATATTAAACCGAAGACAAGAGTGCCAAATGAAGAAGCAGCAGAGGGTGCGTGAAGCAAAGAAGTGGTCGCAACCCTGTACAGAGAGTCTCTGTTAGAGACATACTCCTCCCTTTGTACCACCCCTACCCTCATATACGTACCCTTCCTTTCCCTTCGTAAGTACTCAGTACGTCCCTGGCTCCCTTTGCATTTCTTCTCCCTGTTTAGGTGCTCAACTTCCGGTGTACTAAAAGGTGCCCTTCCAGAATATTCCCTCTGACCATAGCATACTTATTTACTCGACCTTAGCAGTGATAATTTTGCTTAATTCATCCCCAAAGGGCCAATTTCTTGAAAGTAAGTGCATTACTGTGGACTCCGAGCGAGCGAGCCTACGAATGACAACTTTGAATATCTAGAGTCCCACTACCCATGAGTCCCGAGGCATGCGATACAATAAATGGAAAGAATGGATTTCCATAAATAAAATCGGCTAGGACGAGGTTGCTCTCTTGCTTTCAGTGTGTCGCCGCCCTTGATCGCAAAAAACCACGAAATTTTCACGAACCACAACCAACTGTGGCGCCATAAACCCAATGCAAAGAACCTGCTGCTGACATAGAGCTGTAAACTTGTGCATTTCCATACCATAGGAATTCTCCCCAGTACAAAAGCCTGTACCAGGACAGGAGGATTGCGTCTCTCCTAGAACGGACCATCCTAGAATAACGGGTTACATCCACAGGCGTACCATTCGCCAAGCATTGACCGATCAGCTCGATCTGGATGACATTGTCAATCACTTTGCGCCGTTCCTTGACAAGAATAGTGATAGAACCGATTGAATATCTGTATTCTAATTGCTTCAAAGCTGAAGGACCAGCGTACTTGCGCCGACAATGGTGTCTCTTCCGGGAGGTAACCTTTCCGCATGATGGAGTTCTGACAAGGGAAGGTCGTCCATCAGGGCGTACTGTCTGCAGGTAAGAAACACTTCTACTCTATATTTCAAAAGGTACTCAAAATGTGTCGATGTTCATTCGTGCTCCTCGGAATGGGGGTTTGCCGGGATCTGAGAAGAAACCCAGAACACTATCTTTCCTATGCTGACTGTATCTGAAATGCTTCTGTATCGTAACATGATGAAACATGTTGTTAATGCTATATATGCTTTCACTTCCCCTTCTCGACGGTGTTCACGCTTACTGCGCCTGTCGGCTACTTGATAGTGACCTTGGCCGGCGCTCTGTGTACACAAAACACTAGAAATTTCTGGTTTACAGCCATGTCAAGTAGATATCTGGCCCATGTTTCCTTCTGGCCTCACCAACTAATTCAGGTTAGGCTCTTTCGAAACCGTTTCACCTACAGGTCGATCCATGTGCCTCAGGGAACAAGTTTTCCTTCAGACTGAAACGACATCGATACCTTTGATTTGCCCGCAGGATTCTTTAGAAAGAGACAAGCTCTATATCTGGGAGCCCCACAATGGTGAGGCGAGTTACGGATATGAAAAGGTGCGGACGAATCCGTGTCGGAGCTTGTCTTCACAACTCATACCCCAATGGCCAAAAGATACCTATGCTTTTGTTCAGTATAATTCACTTATGTGAGCGTTTACGGTGTCCTATCTTAGAGCTGGCTCTGGCCACGTGAGATGATCGAGCTGAACCTTCGGCGGTTGTTATGCTACTATTGTTGTGCTTGTTTAATTTGCACATGTAGTAGAGGCCTTTCAATCTTGTGCTAGGTTCCACCAGGTGGGTATATGGCACCACATAGACCGTGTGTGAAATTGGCAAGCTTGGGTTGCACAAAAGGGCAGTGTGAAGCCCATCAATGCACTTGAGGCAACCCATTGGATTGAACAATCTTTCTCTTTTTCCACTAAGGCTTCATACTGTGAAATGTATTCTTTCGACATGTCAGCTATCTTGAAGAACCCCTTCTGGGTTGTTAGGAGTGTGCGACTGCAAAACCTGTAGTACTCAGTATCCTCGTTCGACAGTATCCTTGAGGGGGAGGGGGGTGGTGGATGCGTTGCGCCCAACGCCTCTACAGTTGCTGTTCTGCCTTGTGATGGTAGTGCATGGCCCACATGGGCTGACATGCAGTTTGGCGTCCGACTCCGTGGTTGGGTACTGACATGTTCAACAAGATTGAACTGGTTGTGTTGTGCATAAACATACTGGCTTCACACATAGTGAGTGAGCAAGTTATTCCATGCATATACAACGGTGAGGTCCACAAGTGTTTTAATGGAGGGGGGATCTGAAAAGTAGGTCTCATTAGTAGCAAAATTTGTTTCCTCCTGTATGGCCTATGGGACTGTTGTGACCCTCCTGCACTGCCCGAGTTATCTGTTCTTTATCTGAAACTGCATGTTGCAGGTGATAGTGCAGCATTTATACTCAGTTGAATTGTGGAAATCGGTACTTCAGACTCCAATAGCTCTATGAGGCTCAGACATAAATGGAGTTACTCTGTACACAACTTTCCTAATGTTGCACCCTGTGTGGATATGTTGTAGGTTGATAACCCTTTGCAAACAACCGTGCCTTCAATACACATGCATATTACATACAGGAAGGCGCACGCGCGAGCTTTCTCCTCTCCTCCCCCTCTCCCTTCCACTCCCTTCCCCCCTATCTCCCCCTCGTGCCTCTCTCTCTCTCTCTCTCTCTCTCTCTCTCTCTCTCTCTCTCTCTCTCTCTCTCTCTCTCTCTCTCTCTCTCTCTCTCTCTCTCTGTGTCTGTCTGTCTCTCTCTCTCTGTGTGTGTGTGTGTGTGTGTGTGTCCTCGTCCTCTCTCCCTCTCCCTCTCTCTCTCTCTCTCTCTCTCTCTCTCTCTCTCTCTCTCTCTCTCTCTCTCTCTCTCTCTCTCTCTCTCTCTGTGTGTGTGTGTGTGTGTGTGTGTGTGTGTGTGTGTGTGTGTGTGTGTGTGTGTGCTCGCCTGCACATGCATTCATGCGCATGCAGACGCCACCAAAATACGTAAACAAAATCTAGACGGCATGCCCATATTGGCGGCTTATGCGATAGGCCAGACAATAAGTTGCACTGTTTGAGGGCGTAGGGGAGAATTTACAGTTTGTTTGTGTAGGTATGCCTTTGCACATGCACACTCAAGGCTGGCAGCAACCTCATTCACGTTTAGTGGATATACCGTCTAGAGCACCCTTAACATGTGGTTTCAAAAGCCTGACAGTAAGTGTGTTGCGCAGCCTTGCCTCTGCTCTGCAGACTGCCCAAGAAGGGACTGGAGAAGTGAGAGACATTTTGCTGCACGCATCATTTCGTCCACAGCTTCCTGGTACGTACCATTACAACCAACACTTAAAAACCCTTGTCAACAGAGCTCTTGGAGTTTTTCATACGTGCCAATTCCCGGGCAGTTCGTTTTTAATGGGCATGACGACTGCGACAGTCCAAGACAGAATAAGCATTGACAGATCCTATTCTTCACACTTGAGACATTAGTTTAGCCCACCATACTGGGCAATCTTTGAATTGAGCTCCAGCACCTTCTCATCTGTAGGGTAAGTTGGCACTGAGAGCCTTAGAAGGGACTCCTGCCCGGTGCATGACGCTGGCAGGACTGCTTATACTCATGACAGTTTCGGCTGTGCCATCACTGCATTCTTGATTGTCGATGATATTGTTCGCTGTCTTCTTACAAAAAAGTGAGTTTGTGTCAATCATCTGGGAAACAATTGATGCAGAACAATCCCCACAACTACCCCACTGCATTTTGCACTGACATGCGGTACATGCGCACTACTCAAACCCCGGGAAGCCGTCAGGTTTGACCTCGATTGCAGATTCCTTAGGCGAGTCCAAGGGTAGTGTGATGTCCCTGTGGGAAGCGTAGTGTTAGTCACGTGAATGTAGGAAACAAATTGAGTGGGATATTGGTATCTGGAATGGGACGTCGGAAATGCTTGATAGTGTGTATAGTGCCTTCATCTGGAAAACTCCACGATCTTATGTATATGGCCTGAAGAGTATTCTTGGGACTGGTCTTAGAGGGTGGGCTCCCTAACGCTGCCCAGCTTGCGTTTATCCTCCTAATTGCTGGCTTCTAGAGCGATCAGGCTCTGAGGACGCATTGGGTTCCTAAGGATCCCCAGCAGGGTCTCCAAGATCAGTTGGGGAGTCGATAATAGTCGTTTAGGGTCTGCAGATTGGGTCCGAGCCATCTGTGGTGTGGAGAAAGGTACTTATGATTAAAATGCAGTCTTGAGGGGTTTTAGTGTAGACTATGTCGGTGCGCTCATCTCCATCTCGGGACATGGTCGGGTACATGACGTCGTAAGATGAACCAATATCAAGAAGGCTAGCGTGATTTGAGTAAGCATAAGACTTTGAAAACCTGGAGGTGTCCAGAGAGTCATGAAGGGCGGAATTTTTGAATCTAAAGCTCGGACGACCTGCTGTCGTAAGAGAAAATCGGATGTGACTTTGTTCAAGTGTAATCGTATCTATCATAACGGTTTCTTCAAAGTGCTGCAAAGTTTTACATTGAAAAGTTCGTTTACCATTCCTTGGCTGAAAGGCACCCGCATGGCGCCGACCGCTGTTCCGCGCTGGAGGTATGAAGGGTACTGGTGTGTCGTTAATGGACTGCCTGCGGAGACGTGAAATCCAGGGAAAGCCAGGGGCTTTAAAAAAGATGCCTTTGCTTGGTGGTTACTCAGACTTTCATGGCCTCCAACAGGTTTGACAAAGATGGTCAGCAAGTTGAGCAAAGAGGGTGCATTTCGGAAGGGGCTGGAGGTCTACTTTGCTCTGACAGACATGCAGATTTTGCCAGATACAGCCATTACAAATGCTGCAATCTCAGCATGCGACAAAGGTAAGAGAGAGTTCCTAATTCCTGCTTGGTACAAACATGTACTTTGCGCTCCAGGACAGAAGGCACAAGCTGCAAGATACAACCTTTTGACGGAGTCTGACACGAATGTAGTTAGAGGGGGAGTGCACACACACCCACACACACACACACACACACACACACACACACACACACACACACACACACACACACACACACACACACACACACACGCATGCACGCACCCAAGTCGGAGGGGGTGGGACAGTTCAGACATAGCTGAGGCATAAGCGGGGGCAGTTTGCGAGACAGTCTCGAGGGAGGGTTAGTGGGGACGATGGGGAAGGGGCAAAGTATTGTAGGGAGGGAGAAGGATAGGAACAAGGATTGAAAATGGGGAAGGTTAAGTAGGAGAGGAGGGGACGGTCACAAGGAAAAAGACGGTGCCATTTAAATCATGCACGTCATGCGCATTTAAAGGGCGGTGACCGAGAGGGCGCCCGGGGGGGTGTGGCACAAAGGGATGGAGGGGGGTTTAAGAAAGGGAAGATGGGATATTGGAGGAGGGAGAGAGAGAAAGGAGGGGCGCAGCGCCTGAAAGAGGGTGTGCCCATCCACACAATACCGGGTGCCGCGCCTGAAAGAGGGTGCGCTCATACACAAGACCCGCGCGCGTACGCCCGCGCGCGCACACACACACACACACACACACACACACACACACACGCACGCACGCACGCACGCACACACACACACACACACACACACACACACACACACACACACACACACACACACACACACACACACACACCCACACACATGCAATAGCGTACGGAAGGAGAGGGGGGCTGGGTGAGGGAGGGAGAGGAGGGGGCCTTGCGCAAGGACCCAAGGGCACAACTGAAATGTATCTCGAGCTACACGGATTCACGCTGGCGACTTGTACGTATCCAGAAACATACAAAGCACAGTTTCAGAGACCTGCAAGTAGGAGCATTGCTTACTGACAACGCATCGAATAGTATTTGGCCCCTGTTTGTGTCTGGGTAACTGTGGCACAAGCAGGTATGAAGTACCAGAGAAGGGTCTGCCTTTAAAGATGTTTGAACCCCGACTGATCTGACCATGTGGGTCAGGAGGACAATGGCAAAGCGCCCTGGAGATTGTGGCTGCCATGGATCGGTTGGGTCTGCAGAGGGATGCCATCACATATTCATCCATCATAAGTGCCCTTGCCAAAGGCAAGCAGTGGGCTCTGGCCTTGGACGTAAGTGTCCAGCTGCTTTTTGTTCCCGATCAGGGTCCTTGACATATGTGTTGCAACCCCTCCCCTCCTTAGGAAGCGTTTTTATTTTCGGGGACGATTGGCGGCTGTGGACTCTTTCTCAAATTCTGAAAACCCCCATGAAACCGTTTTGTTTGCCTGGTTGCGTCCGACATTTCTTGGATTGTGGTTTGCACCGAACTCGTAGTGGTGGGGGATGACTTTTAGGATCCCTGGCTGTGGATTCCCTGACGAATGGATATGGGGCGAAGTACCACTCTAAGTGCAGCTGTTATGGTGTCGGCAGGTATTTGCAGAGATGCAACAAAGGGGGGTGGAGGCGGATGTCGTGACATGTTGTGCATTGATCAGCGCTCTTGAGAGAGGGGGCCAATGGCAGATGGCTGAGCGAGTGTTTCTTCGGATGTGCGAAAATGGATCCCCAAGCAGCAACTGCGAGGCCAACAAGTCCAGCCTGCAGTTGATGGCTGTTATCACGAAGGTGCTCATTTCCTCCGCAAAACTCCTGGGGTATCTCATTCAAAAAAGAAAAAATGGTGACTCACGTACGATGCGTGTCTTTTTTTCTATGCTCAATGGATGTATGTACTGTGGGAGGTACAGCTGGTTTGTGCTGTCAAGGCACCTGAAATGGATTTGGATGGGAGGTGCATGCATCGGGGAATCTGGTTGCCATGTGAGCAACACCGTGGTTTAAACTTCTTTTTTTTTTTTTAGGGAGTTTGCACTGCTTGGCGTTGGCACTGCTTTGCCGTGGTTATTCCTTTTCCTCAACCCCCCATCCCATCTCCACCTGGGAAGGTTAGGTGGTTAACGTCACCAGATTAGCCAGTAGAATAGTAAAGGCGCTGGGTACCTCCTTTGCTCTCACTTGTTTCCTTTGCAGCACCTGGTGCTTTTGTGGGGAATGGTGGACGGCGAAGGGAATGAATGATAGACAGGAAGAAATTTGAAGAATGTATTAAATTGAATTTCTTGAACAAATGAGAAGGTACTATGAGAGGGTAACCTTCCTTAAGAGTAGGTGCAAGCAATCGCACATGTGACTTCCAAGTCCTCGGGCAGTTTTGATGCCAGACGTGACAGAATCTTCTCCTTGAAGATTGTCTTGCGAGGTGTGCTTGCTGGACTCTCTGTTTGCCACCTGCAGGATGAGATGAAGCTCGGCTCGGAGTTCACTGGCAACACAGGGTCGGTTGGTGGAAGCGTTTTCCCGTCCCCCATCTCGAAAGCCGATGGCGAATGCAATGGCTTGAGCGATGCTTACTTCTATTCGGAGCAACCAGATGCTCTGCAGTGTGCGCCAGATGCATCCTTTATGCTTCCCTGGAACTCTCCAGGGGTTGGGGAGGTTCGGAGTGCCTCTGGGCCTCCATGTAATCCTCTGAAGCTCTCAAAGGGGCCTGCAAGCAGCCCACTCACTCCTCCAATCCCACATCCTAAGCCCAAAATGACAGCCACACCTGAGACCCCCCGGCGGCAAAGCTACCTGGAGCCAGACTTCAGCTTCCAGGGCTTGAGCATCAACAACGCTTGCTCTAACGACCCAAATGGTATGCTGCAACTCTCTGCACAGCTTAGGCTGGGACCTAGTATTTGTGATCTGCTGTTGTTCATCCTTCCTTTTCCTTCTATTCATGGTAGTGTTCAAGGAGGTCCTTGAATAGAAGGTTATTTGGATGCGAACGGCAGCTTGAGTGATGATTTTGTGGTCCTGCCATGCTACTCTACGACTGCATGCATGCGTTTTGACTGCATTTAATCGTTTGATCATTTGAGGCGGGTAGTTCTTACTATGTGGAGGCTACCATGCATGATATCTCTATTACAGAGTCTCTTTGCTCAGCTTGCTGGATAAGATATCTCAGTCGTTTTCTTAAAACCTTTACCGCGATACTTACATTCCGACAGTGTCTGCCTTTTGCCAGTAAGGTATACAAGTGTCTCTGCGGCATTCTTGCCCTTTTGGGATGGCCCTCTTGGGAAGCTTGTCTTTTTGCGGATGGTCGTAAGTGCGCAGCCCAGCATACATGGATTCTGCAGTGCAACGGCCTTTCATCCTAAGATTGTAAAGGCACTGAGGCAGGTTTTGGGATGGGGCTCAGGATCATCTCCGACATCTACATCCCTGACTTGTTGTCCAAAGAAAAGCATGCTATCAACAGGTCCTACCAGCCCGTCTGATCCCCGTACCCCAGAGAAGGCTCCTGCCCTAACGC
Organism: Botryococcus braunii; assembly: GCA_002005505.1. Classification (NCBI taxonomy): domain Eukaryota; kingdom Viridiplantae; phylum Chlorophyta; class Trebouxiophyceae; genus Botryococcus; species Botryococcus braunii. The sequence continues at coordinate 183,292 of MVGU01000703.1, read as the reverse complement.
ATCAAGGATCAGAAATGTGGATGACTGGCTCCTCAGAGGTCCGGCTCCCCTTCGACCTTTCTGGAATACATTTTCTGTGCAAAGCATGCTACTTGTTTTCAAGGCAGCTGTGCTTTTGCAGCGGCAAATTGTGTCCTGAATTTCCCAGAGCTTTTGTGATGTTGCCAGCTCAATATGCAGGGACTAAATTTGAGAAAGAAGGGGAAGGGGACCTTTCTTACTGAAGTTCCTGAACGTGTATCTAGCCTCTCCTTTCCCCCCTCAGTTTCTTGAGCTGGACCCTGATGTGGTTGTGAGGTGTCGTTACTCATGTGTAGTGGTGTACCCCATATGCTACCAAATTCCTTGCTGGCTGGAACTTTGTCTGGGGCTCCAAATGCATTGCCCTAGCCGGTATCAGGAACAGTGGTAGATGGTCACAATGTAATGTGTATCAGCAGGGGACACGTTATCGAAACGAGCGCAGCCCTTCAGAAGGTTTTGGGAGCTTTTGCTCATCATTGGACATGGTCTGGACTCCCAACAGCAGCCAAAGGCGTGGAAATGCACCCCGGATCCGATACTCCCCACACAGGGGACCAGAAACCATCAAGGTGAATCCTGCTGACTCGACTTTTCACGCAACCTATCACTCTTGTTGTGCTTGTCACTGGTGGATTTGTTCGGCAGTCCCTAATCAGGAAGAAACTCCTGCTGATTGAATCGACATTTGTACTGCCCAGCATCTGGTGTTCGCTTCAAAGTATTGGATATCCCACAGGTCCCTGTGTCCAAAAGTTTTGACAATTTTTCAATTGACGAGGCACTTGTTGGCAACCCTGGTAACTGCTTCGTGCCTTCCTGCACCTCTGTCTTTATAAGCTTGCCCAGCAGGGGGGCAGGGGGGTGGGGGGTGGGGGAAGCAGAAGGTGGTAGTTGGAGAGGAACACCACAACTTGCAGAGTGCAAGGGAGTGGGGTCTGAAGCTCCCGGGATTCCCTTGGGAGACATGGGAAGGGAAAGGCAAATGAAAGGGGCTTGAGAGCGCGTCCTTCTTGAGGAAAGGGGTCTTTCCTGGTCAAGGTGATTTGTTTCAAACAAATGGATGTCGAGTTAGATTTGTTTGAGCCAGGAGTTTAGCGGCGACCTCAATGGCCTTCCTATCAGCACTGATGCTGCGCAAGCGCTCCTGACGTGCTACAGTCAAAATAAAGGCGCGAAACCAGATGCTGATGCTCTCAGCCCCTTTCCTACTGCGACCATCAGCAGAACAAGCAGCGCTGGGGGATTTTCTCCCATTTCAGCACCTCCTGCTCATGGTGTTTTGAAGTCACTCCAAGGTATGACGAATCAGGCTCATGCTCATGTGGACATGGGCGTGTTAAAGTGCTGTTGGGTTGTAGTAGCTAGCATATGATTGAAGCTTGGTGTTGTCCGAAAGATGAACATATCGATTTATACGTCGTCGAAAAGCGTTCCTACCTTCAACAAGCTCTCTTGGGAAGTGTTCTTTGTAAGGAGCAGAACAACTAAGGGAAGGGGGAAGGGCACGGGAATGCCCGTGTGTGTAGAGGGAAGGGGGGGGGGGGGGCTGTATGCAACTCTGGAGGACCTTGTACAGCTAGCCATTTGCCCGTAGGCTGAAGCTTTACTAACCATGCTTCCAAGGTACTTGAGTTCTATTGTGTGCTGCGCCATCATAATGTAAGGAGTAGCTTCCATGGCCTCGTCAATGGTGGTTCTCAATTTGCCCATTCATTCCAAGTGTCTCTGCTCACAGAAAGGTCAGTTTTGTTATTGATAGCTCAATGCATGGCAGGGCATGTGAAGTACGCAAGGCGTTTACTTCTGTGTGTGAAAGGCGTCGGTTGGTTTTCCTGCCGCTGTTTGAGGCCACTGCCAGTGCCTCCAACATGTAAGATGTACGGTCTGAATCACTTCCCTCTAGACCGCTCCACGAACGGTCGGGATCTGACCACTGACTGCTGCTGAGGCCACTGACTGGTATTACACTATGGGACTGCGTCAGTATGATTGCTCCACATGATACTTTGTGGAACAGAGATGACCTGTTAAACGTGCCTGACTCAGAGTGGGTTGAAGCTGGTGACGCGTGTATGAGCAGGAAAGCCTCTTCGTTCAAGTTCAGGCGGTTTTGGAGAGCCCCTGCGGGCACTCAGTCCTCAATCAACTCTCCTGGGGACCTTTGAGGTAAGGAGCCCTTTTCCATGATCGGTGGTGTGGAATCTAACCATACATTGTTCTCTTGATTGGACCCACGCAGGCTCCCTCGCCTTCAAACTGTTGTCTTCTCGAGTTGCAGCAGGTTCTCATCACAGATAGGACGTTGAGTGCCTTCCCCGCCCCAAAAATGTACATGCCGCCATATCCATGCGTGCATGAAGACAACAGACACACATATGCACACACAAGCATGAATGCCTGCATCTCCACAATCACACATGTCCGCGAGCGTGCACGCGCGCGCGGGCGACACACACACACACACACACACACACACACACACACACACACACACACATGCACTTGCAGCTGTCGGTCTAGCTACCGAACATCGCAGTCTCTGGGGCTCATTGGCTGCCGGTGTGGTGGTGCTGCTGAGATTGTCCTTTCAAAGTGCTTGAACAGCGTGTTGGAATCAAGTGCAAAAGTTGACTATTTGCCATTTCTCAGATAGCGTTCCCACTTTGCTTTAAATTCCGCTGGTGTTTTGCGTCACATTTGAGCTGATTGCAGTACAATATGGGACCCGGGGGCCTATCTATTGGGCGGGCGCTATCTGTAACCTCAGACCTGGGAAGCGGGAGTGAGGATGCTGCCGAAGGTGTTTTGCCTGCAGACGTGCTGGACCAGGTGGTTCCTCTACATGCGAAGTTCCTGAGAAGCACAACCACCATGTTGCTCAGTGTCAACTGCTGTCCACTTCACGTCTCTGAATGCTTTTGGAATCCTGGGGGCCGTGGATACAAACACTCTCTCCTATGCCATGAGACTGGTGGTTCACTCCTCTGTGCCAATACTTGTGCCCACCGCATTTTGGCCAATCATGTTGATGTGATACTATTGAGCGGGCACACTTAACTGATTGAGCATTTAGCAGACATGGCATATATGGCACTGTGGATGCTATGGCTCCTCGTTGCTTAAGCAGCATGAATTGGCGGTATAAGATGACATCATCATGGTTGCCCCCGCTGTTCCTTAAAATACTCTTTTGATGAATACGCATAGTCCAAGCTGTGTACCTCTGCCACATGCTCTGGAAGTTCTTCTAATGTGGTGCCGGATGCTTCTACTTGCAGCGCCTCCCCCAGCTGTCTCGCTTGAAGTTTTCCAGGGTAACTCCCAACCGAGTCTGCTGCAATGCCTTGCTGGCAGCGTATGCTCGAGCAAAGCCACCTCAGTGGGAGAAGGTGAGGGCCTTCCATCCACATGAAATAAGAGCTTTTCCTCAATGTTTACATCATGATTTGCGCAAGGTTAGAACACTATTTTATGGTGGAGACCCATCATTGTTAGGCAAGTATGGACAAGCCAATCCTTGCTTTGAAGTGCTCCCCTTGCATACCCTGGTTCCTATTTCCGCAATCATGTCGTGCTCGCTTTATAACTGCAGAAGATCGCAGAAAGAAGGAGAAGCAGATTCCTGAGAGCAGGAGCAATTATCGGGCTCCTCTTTATGGCTTAATTTGCCATAGCTTATCGTGCTTTGTAACCTTGTATGTTTGCTGTGCTACAGTGTACGCTCAAAAGCCATGGCTTGTGGTACTTTGTTTGGTTGTGTCGTTGGTAGTTGTAAGTAATTGCTTGGTTGGTGAAGTGCTTTATCAAGGGGGCCTTACTTATGAGTTGGGGGCTCTTCAGGCACTTCGTTTGTTGGCAGCGATTGAGGAAAGCAGAGGAAAAGTGGCACCAGACACTGTCTCTTACAACACAGTCCTCAAAGTATGTGGAAAGGCACAACGCATCAACCAAGCTATGAAGGTAAACCTTTGAATTGTCTGCAAGAGGGGGTTGGGTCCCCACAAGTGAGGTCAAGAGACTAAAAGCATCCAAGTTGGGCCTCCCCAACTTAGATGCCTGCCGCGGAACCCTCCTTGTTGTCTCTGTCATGGCCATGCAGCCCCATGCCAGCAAATAATAAAAGTCCTTCTAATTTTCCTTTTTGTAGAAATGACTCATGTATCTTATTCCATTTCGTTGTTTTAATTAAGCCTGTTATCTTTTTCGATGGGGAGTCTTGAACAGTTTATGGGTCTACACTCCTGGGTAACGTCAAATTATATATGGATGGATGGATGCATATATGTATGCTGTTACTAAGAAGTCATATGGCTGAAGCTTTGAATTAGTGCACGAAGGCTACTGCACAGGATTTGCCATCCATTGAGAGGAGCTGCACGCGTTTTAAAAGCTTATTTTATTCTGCCGCCGCACCCCCTCCCCCTCTATTGTAGATTGACCTTGCTGGATGGGCTGATTCCGGTTGTGCAGGTGTATGGTCAAATGGTCACTCGTGGCGTCAAGCCCAGTATTACAACATTCTCCACCCTCATTACGGCTGCAAGTGACAGTGGTGATTTCCAAGCAACCAAACAGGTAACTGAATTTTCTCCACTCCTTGATGCTCCCTGTCCTTTTTCTGTCCTTTGACTTGAATGTTTGTTTGAATGTCTGAAACATATGTGGATGTGAGATTGTGTTTGTAAATTGCAGAGACTCAGGTTGTTTTCGTTGTCACTTTGGAGTCTTTAACATTGTTGCTCGACAGGCCTGGACCTGGCTGCAAGACTGGGGCTTAGAAGTGAATGCTGCTTGTTTGAACAGCTACATGGCAGCTTTGGTGAAGTTGGTAAGTCGCATCCCATTCTCCGTTTGCATCACATGTTCCTGCTGCCACGTGCTGCATGTGACTTTTTTGTTTCTTATTACCAGGCTATGAACTGTGTGGACAGCCCCTGGGCCCCCAGCTTTGATTCAATACGTGATTAGGGGTTCCTGTTTCTATGTCCCAGGGGCAATGGGACGAGGCGCGCTCTGTACTGCGAGCATCCCTCAGTCCTTCATCCCGCTGCAAGCCGTCAGTTGTGACAGTGAACACAGTGATGGCAGCGTATCTCCGACAAAGACGCCACGCTGAGGTGGCACACCATTCCGTCGACGATACTGCATCAGGCATTTCACAGGATGTTGTCTCGAAGAGCTTTGAAGAGAGTAGAACAGCATCTCCAGACCTGCCCCTGCGCGTTTCCTCCCCTGTCGTGCAATAACCCTCCCAATTTGCTGAGCCACCCCCAGGTTGCAGTAACACCAATCAATCACAACTTGCCTCCCAAAGTACTGGCAGTCTGTGTACAGTCCTCAAATATCTCCAGTTGTTCGTTTGGTTGATGTTTGTAAACATGTGTCTTACCACGTGTTGTGGTTTCTATCCAGGAGGCCTTGTGGTCATTGTAATTGTGTATCTACAGGTCGAAGGTCTCTTCCAGGACTTGGTGATGGCTGGGCTACAACCTACAGCAGCCACCTACAACACTCTCGTCGCCTCCCATTGCTCAGCAGGGTCCTGGTTCAAAGCCATTACTTTGCTGACCCACATGCTTCAGCACGTAAGTCCCCTACTTCAGTCATGGACATCAGTTGCCTAGACTTTCCTGTATCCTCCCCAGCCCACTTTTTTTTTTTTTTTTTTTTTTTTTTTTTTGTTAGGGGGTGGGCAGAGTCCACTGCGTGAAAAGGCTCCCAAATTGTCAGACTTAACTTGAACAGGAGTAGTAGTCACATCTCTAACAAACGAGCTATGCAGAGTGTTTGTAAAACACTGTTTAGGAAGGGTTTCAACCATGCAGCAGGTCAAGTGCTCGCACGATTTGACACGACTGTACCAATTTACTGGGATTTCGCCTATCCCTTCTCATGTGCAGCTTTCAGCGGTTTGTGCATGACTGCTGTATCTATTTCCGCCAACAATGTCTGTTGCTGCAGCTCATGACAGCATTCTGTGGTTGTAAAGCTTGACTTCGCAATGCATTGGAGTCGCAGGGTGGTTTCGCGCCAAGCACTGCCGCATACAATTCTGTTCTCGGTGCCCTGGAGGAGGCTGCAGAATGTGCTTCTTCAGAAGAGCGCCAACTAATCCTGTCACATGGGATGGCCCTATATGAACAAGTGTGTTCTTCTTTCCAATGTGTTGAACAACTCAGAGACAGGGTAGCTCTTTGAGTCGTGGTACCTAGAGTCATCGATGTCAATGTGCTCAATGTCTCCACATGCATCTATGCATCTATATGAATCAGCAAATGGGTGGAACGGTCTGCGTTGTAGCCCTAACTCCTATCATTGTACACTTCTTTACTGCCATGATTCTCGGCTACCTTGTAAATACCCAGCTAGCAGCTGATGGACTAGGAAGAGGAGAAAAAGTAGGGCAAAGGTCCTGTGAGTCTCTTGATGTTGTGACGAGGACTAGATGCTGTAGCGAGGAAACATAATATTGTCCGGCACTCTCTGAAGTGCCAAATTGGTTGTCACTACCCATGAGGCTGCCGGGCCCTGCCTAAGTTGTTGTCTGGCATCTGATGCTTATGGGGAGGGGCTGTGGCTTGCAAGATGTGCCGAATTTCGCACCCAGCTCTTCCAATTGCCTCCACATTTGCCGCATTGATCAGGACTAGTGCCTCTGCTGGGGACTGGAGCAGCCTGCTGATATTTGTTGAGCACATGCTGGCGCAAGTGAGAGGATGCCTTTTAAACTCCCAACAGGTTCCTGTGTGCTATGTCGTGCAAAATGCGCAGACTTGGTTTGGAAAGTATTCTGTTGTGTAAGTTATCTGTTGAAAAGTATTTTCTGGTATCATTTGCCTAGACACTTCTCTTATAGCTCTGCGAGTGCTACACTAGAAACCTGCGCCTCGCCTGTGATCCAGTCATGTTGGACATATGGCCGGTTTCAATGAATTGGGGTACCTCCCGTGTGGGACCGTGATTAAAACAATTTATTAGCAGCCAAATGGCTGGTACCGTCTGATTTACAATGTATGCTATCCACAGTCACATTTTGGCGGAATGTTATATGGAGTGTTGATAGTTCTACCCATGGTTTATCATTGCTATGAATTCCACCAGAACTGTATTCCCTTTTTGGCAACAGATGCTCTTGTACATGTCCATCTCTCGAACCAGCATTTGACTGAATCGTAGGCAGTGTTTCGTTGTGGCAGATTGAATTGACTGCCCTCATTTTGGTGGCGTCTCTCTCACGCATATGTTTATCGGATCCCTGTTCGCAATAAAATCAAACTGCTGAGATATTCCCTGTTCGCTTGAAAGCAAATTTGTTGGCATGTAGGGGTACCCTCTGGACTCCAACACCGCCTCTTTGGTGGTTACTGCCGATGCCAAACTGGGGGATTGGCAATCCGCCTTTGCTTTGTGGCTCCAACTCTGGGGCGATGGAGTGCCGATCTCAGCTGAAGCACACCGCGCTCTCTTGGCATGTTGCGCAGAGTGCGCGGCTTGGGGCCCTGCCTTGCAAATCGTGTCATCATTGCAATCCTCTCGGGTAATCACAATCATTTGTTATGACCGCACATCTTTTAATACCCCTCTTCGAGCATGAGAAAAGCCAAATATGGCGTGTTCTTAGAAAGAAACATGATGCGTGCTTACAGCTGGGTCCAGGGCAAGAAAGTCTGTGTTATACCGGCGGCAAGCACTGGCTCATGCCTTTGGATTTTAAAGCCCCTGGAAACCCATGTTGCACTACACCCTCAACGATTCGTATATGGTGGTGACATGCCATTAGTACCACTGTCAATGACTGTCCTTCCCGTGACTGGGAACAAATATGCCACACAAAATGGCCCATTGTGGGTCTGTTTGCAAGGAAGCGCTCTTTCTGTGCAACCCACGCAGTCCGCAGCGAGCGACAGGCATTCAAGATCGATTACTGGGCATGTTGAAAACACCCATGGTCTCAAAAGATAACACATTGATCGTTCATCTTTCTTCATGCCTCCTCTGCAGAACCTGGTCCAATTGGTGTTGCCTCCCGTGCAAGAATTGGATCAACTGATGCTGTCTTTGCCTGGCAGCTTGTTCAGTGCTTGTGGAAGGTGCAACCTTCAAGTTTATAGAAGGTGCAACCTTCAAAGTGCTTGTGCAAGGTGCGACCTCCAAGTGCTTCTGAAAGGTGCAACCTTCTAAGTGCTTGTGGAAGATACAACCTTCAGAGACTGAATATGGGACGTGTCAGCAGGCACCTCCAGATGCTGCATGTCTAGAGTCTGCATT
>MVGU01000703.1:155000-170000 GCA_002005505.1 Botryococcus braunii | reverse complement strand
ATAGAGAGAGAGACTTGAGAAGAAACACTGTACCAGTCATTCTTAAGGCTGGCTATAGCTATTTGATATGACTGATAAGTCGTGAGAGTGGCGACTCATCCTGCAGCTTTCCAATGCTTTGTATGGTCGGTAGGAAAAGAATGAAGAACAATTTCCAGATGATCGACCCTGAGAGCTCCTGTTTTGGACGTCTCAGCACTTGAGCCTTTGCGCATGGGAGCTGCTGGTCTGCGTTTGGGGTTGTTGTGAAGGGGGAGCCAGTGTCTGCTGCCTGTGACTTTTCATTTTAGAGCAATGGGTGTGATCATCATTGTGATGCTCTTAGCTGGGAGGAGTTAGTTAATGTGGTATCTTCTCCCAGTTGTTTTCCGTTCCCTAGCAGCTACTTATAGGTCAATATAGGTATCTACAGGTGAACGGTGTGATTACATTCGTACCGGTGTGGAGTGCAAGATTCACATCTATGATCCGATACTGCTGGCTGCTGTGACCTCTGATGGTAACCTCATAAATAGGTGGACTCGTCCGTGACTCTGGAAAATGTTCTGCATTCACATCCATATTGGGCAAGCAGATTTTAGTTAGGTATGGAGACCCATTTGGCCCAATAAGTAGGAAGCCAAGAGCCAATGCATCCAACATTCTTTCCCTACCTCGACCATCAAAGACAAATCCGTCGGGAGAAAAACACTCTGCGCTTCCACAGACACATGGGTGACGTTCACTGGTCTGGGCGCACATTAGAATGTCCATGACTATGTTTGATCTTGTATTCTGAGAGGCCTCGTCCTGTTCATCGGATCTTGATAAGTGGGCGTGTTTCGTATGCTCATTTGGCCTCCACCAATGATATTAGAGGCACACGTGACAGTAGCAGCAAACGTCTTGGAGTGAACAGAGGGTCTGGAAGAACCCACCCACAAAGTTGCACACCAACGGATTTCTTTTCCGACTACCATTGTTGACACTTGGGGCACTTAATGCCCGGGTCATGGGCGAAATGCTGTAATGCCTTGGCCATTGTGAATATCTCCCTGTTTTAAGTGCAACGGATGCAGGCATCCGCATATATGCTTAGGCTTAGGGTTTTCAATCTCCAGACGTGAAGTTAGGCTTTACGCACCGCCATGCCACTTATCATCCTCGTGCTGTCCCTCGATGTTTTGGCATCGCATGGCGTGCGTTTTACTCAAGATACAAACAATGGTGATATCGGGGAAATAGCGTGGGTACGAATCGGCACAACTGCGTCCCACGCTTTGGTCAAAGGAAGGACTTTATTAATTCCCTGTAGGAGTGGGCAATTTTTGGCAATTACTTGTAGTTTAGTACATGCCAAGATGGTGCGTCTTCAGTCAGGAGTGAGTGGGCTTTGCAGTGAATGGCATTTCAAAAAAACCCTGGGAAGTGTACCATGTGTGTGACCACGTGTTGGCATCACATGGCACATGAGAGTGCAATCCAATGGCAAATATTTAAGGAGAGTATCCTTCGTCTCATTGCTGGGCATATTATATCATCTGGCCTTCAGGTGGGGTTAAGATTTATTGTTGACATGCAAATCATGATGGCATTTTGATCAGCACCCATTGGTTTTGTGATCAGTAATTGCTGTGACTGCGTGCTTGATTTGCTGGCCAGAGTGACTTTTCAGAGAAATGGTGTCTTCGTTGTGTAATGCGCGCGCGCGCGCGTGCGTGTGCGTGCGTGGGTGTGTGTGTGTGTGTGTGTGTGTGCGTGCATGTGTGTGTGTGCGCGCGCGTGCGCGTGTGCGTGTGCGTGTGCGTGGGCATGTGTGCGTAGAGCGAGAGCGAGAGCGCGAGAGAGCGAGAGAGAGAGAGAGCGAGAGAGAGCACGCGCGCGCGAGAGCGAGAGAGAGAGAGAGAGAGAGAGAGAGAGAGAGAGAGAGAGAGAGAGAGAGAGAGAGAGAGAGAGAGAGAGAGAGAGAGAGAGAGAGAGAGAGAGTGAGAGAGTGTGTGAGAGCGCGCGCGCGCGCGCGTGTGTGTGTGTGTGTGTGTGTGTGTGTGTGTGTGTGTGTGTGTGTGTGTGTGTGTGTGTGTGTGTGTGTGTGTGTGTGTGTGTGTGTATGTGTGTGTCGCAGCTCGGATTTTACTTTGGCACCCCTAGGGTGTGTGGTATTTTGCAATTTTATTACTTCGCAATCCCAGGACAATGCCCTAGCCATGTTTGGGTGTTTGCAAAATTGGACCTGGTACCAAAGTGGATTCTGTCTTTATTACTATGCAGGGGTTGGGTTATCGGCCTGGCGCGTTAGTGCTGACGAAAGCAGGTTGAGATATTTTCCGAGAAGGTCTTTGAACGCTTGTCTTGGTGGGAATAAGCCACTTTGTCGTCAGGCGTTGTTTGCATGCCCTCAAACCGTGTTTAAATGTGCAACACAGGCCCGCACATGTGTGCACGCAGGATGCATGTAGCTGCGATCGCGTAGTGTGGCCGTTCGTGCGCTCATGCGTGCACCTGCGTGTGCGTGGGCTGGCGTGGGTTTATGGGCGCATGCATGAGTTTGCGTGTGCTTGTGGGGGTGTAAATGTGGCTTCCTTATGCATTTGGCTGACCTCAGAGTATCAGTTGGTATTTTGTCAATGACGGTGGTTAAAGGCATTCTGCTGGAAAATAGCAGCATGAGATTGGCAACTACGCGGAGATTTAGTCTGCATCAATGTCTACGCCTTAAAATTTTTAATGATGGCGTTATTTTATTGTTAACTCAACTCCCGCAACGGAGTCCTCTCAGTCAAGGTCTCCTCTTGTTGCAACAGGACTGCGTATATTTGGGCTCCCAAAGGAAACTCTGTGTACATGTAAGGTAATGTCACTGCCTGCATGTGAAAGATGCACATCATATGACTGCATATCCCATTAGTCTTCGTTTGGATATGGTGCCAGTCGGACCGTGTTGCTATGGCCGGTTCTGCAGGCTCTAGGGGAAACTTTTCTTTGAGATTTGGTTTTCCCTTTGAGCATGGGGGGACTGTGCCATCAATGAGGTGACAACAACAGCTTTCTTCATGACGGCTTCAATATTTCAGATTGGAAAGATGGGTAGACCCGATTGCCGCTCTTTTTTCCTTGTGTGACCTACTTGCTAGTGTACGTGCTGCTCAGATGGATCGCGGAAATGGTTTCGCCCTTCTGTAGTTCACGCTCGATTCCGTCCTTGTGTTCCTTTCAGCCCATGTGTAGCAGTGCTACTAGCACTGCTAATCCAGAAGCACTGTCATGTCATGACAGGATATGTCCTCCGTTCGAGGGTGAAAGTAGTTTTTGCCCGGGAAATGTGTGAGGCAGTTTGTCGTAGAGTTTTATTCCGCAGGCTTAGTCTCCTTGATTTAGTTAATCGGGATAACTTCTGGGGGGAGTACGTAGCCTGGGAGGTTTAGGGACACATATGGTGTGACACTGGATTTCAAACTCCTGCAGTCCTGGCTAGTTCATGGACGCCAACTGGTACTGTGCAGCATTCAATTATGCTTGTGTAACAACTTCGCTCCAGGACACCTTCTCGACCCCATCCCTCCCCCCCTCTTTGTCTCCCTCCCTCTTTCTCCGTCCCTCACCCCTCTGTCTGTCTGTCTCTCTCTGTGTGTGTGTGTGTGTGTGTGTGTGTGTGTGTGTGTGTGTGTGTGTGTGTGTGTGTGTGTGTGTGTGTGTGTGTGTGTGTGTGTGTGTTATGCCTATTTGTCTCCCACCACTCCATTCTGAACTGTTGCTGGGACTGAACTACGCGTACTACGCGTATGACTCGGCATGATACAAATGCTTGAGTGAGATAGTCTTCAACTGACAAGTAGATGTATGGTGTGCGGTTAGGATAGGCTTCACTCTTGATTCTAAGTAGAGAGGAAATGCAACTGATCCACGTTAATAAGGGCCTCGAAGCGTCGTAACAAGCTTTACAAGGCCATGAGAAACTGAGAGGTTGGAGTGTCTGAGCAAGCTCCAAAAGGTCTTAGGCATCCGGCTCAAGATCATCACAACTTTCACTCCATCTCTGAGTGCTACGTCAGAGGCATATACAGCTTGAAATCGTGCGCGAAACTTGTCTAGGCACTCGGCATGACAAAGACGCCCACCCCACTCACTTGCAAAACGCTGCTAGTGATGCAGGAAACTCAGGTGACAATTGTCAGGAGGCATGAAAATTGCGTTTGCAAGACGCACAGCAGGATCACGTGCTTGGACAGAACTGTTACTCCATGCTGCTTCATTCAGAATTTGACACTGTCTGGATCGGCAATATGCAAGGACATGCTTTTCAAAATTTCTGATGCTGAATAGTTCCAAGATTTGATGCAGCTACTTACAGATTAGTAAGGGTCTCTGGGATTCGTGTGTCACCCATCTCCATGGGTCAACTAGTAGGTCACAGCCATCGGCATTGAAGCTGAGTCAGTGCAATCATGTCCTTGCACATCCGGATCCTCACAAGGCGGGGGCAAGGGAAAGGGCGCGGCAGAATGCCCTGCAGATCGCTTCAAAAACCCTGTGCCTCACTTTTTTCCCAAATCCTTCGAGGGAGACATTACAGGTTGGTCGGATCGGTTGCACTTGCGTTTCCTGGCCCGTAAGGGATAGCTTCATCCGTGTCTGTATTGCACGTGAGGGAGTCCCATCCAGAAAGGGCTGCAAGCTGTGGTGATCTCACATTAGCCAAGCTCATCGACAAGGGTATCCGCTGATATTGTCTCAAATTCAATACATACTATGCAGTGAGCACAGGCAGCAAATAAACATGATATAATACTCCTGGCTCCATCCTCCATGAATGCCCAATTCACCGTAGCTACGCCATGATGGATGGTGAGGGTGGGAACCATCGTGGTCAACCACATCAACGCCATTCCCAAAAGGAAGAGTGCCATCCGACACCCTCGCGTGCTCCAGAGGTGCTGCGAGAAGGATGGTTGCCTCACAATCTGCTCTCGAAAAGGAGCAGAGTATCGCATAACAGGTCAACATGTCTCGAACAGTTGTTTGCCACAAGCGGGCACAAGCAGACAGAAGGGACAGCCAGGTGAAATGAGCTGCACAGCAATGCGAGGTCGGACTCTAGCAACTGAGGAGGCACCTCCTAAGGCTGCGCATTGCATGCACCCCGACTGGAATGAGGAGGAGTGTGAGAGGCCCTCCCACAGCACAGAGTAATTGGGCTGAAAAGCCCCCCCCCCCCCCCCCAATTCCTTTCTGGGGCACCTGCTGTGTACAAAAGAACGTTTCGTGCACGTTAAACAAGAGTGTCAAAGTGACAAGACTGGACCTGGACCTGGTGAAAAGAACAAGGGCCCTGAGTGGGTCTCCAGGATGGCCGTCTGGAAAATGAGCACGATATGTGAGCTAAAGGCAGGACAAAACAGGCAGCAGTATCTCCGATACTTCATACTTCCACAGCATTAGATACAGCAGCCAGTCCGTGTTACTTATCAAAAACAGCCAACTCTGCTACCGCCTGACCTGACAGTGCCCATCAAGACCTTCAAACTTCAAAGGCAAATGCGGCAGCTGCACTGGGACAGGAGCCACGAGCTATGAACCCAGCACCGGGCGTCACCTAAGCGACAGGAGCTGTGCCGAGACATTCGCAAGATTCAAGTGCTAAATGGGATGCTACCAGCACATCTGCCTCAAATGTCGTAGTTACGGCTTTTCTTGGCAACGGCACCCGTCGTCTTTCTTGAACTGACACCTTGTGTACCCATACCCTCCATCAGACATTCATATGGGCCAAACTTCAAGGGCCAAACCCTTTCCCTGCCGGTGTCCATGCATCTAGAGACGTGTCGATCTTCTGAGCCAAGATTGCCGCCCAGGCCTGCACGACACACCCCCGTTCAATCTCCAGTCTGCTGGACAATGTGGGCTTTGCTTGCCATGCAACTTGCTTTCTATACATCACTTGGTCCCCATTGCTGTTCAGACCCGGCCATATGGAGAATGCCAATTTTGGTGCGCAGAGCAAAAACAGTTAGGTTCTTCCCCATCAGTAACGATAACAACCTTTGCATGTACGGCAATATCCACGGTACATTGACATCGATCAGGACAGCCTCCATAACTCCAAAGTTTCTGAAACCCTATTTTGTCTCGTGGAAACTCCAATTCTGACTTTGGCTCGCACAAGCACATCTTCAGAGGTGTAAAGGCAAGGGAAACGCACACGAGCTACAACCATCACCCACGATACTGATGACCATCGGGATCAAAATGCTAAGGCGACTTGAAGGACACCCTCCCCTTCCTGGCGTTCCCTATCTAATCAACTGTTGCTACAGGCATTGCGAAAAGGAAAGAACACACACACACACACACACACACACACACACACACACACACACACACACACACACACACACACCCACACACACACACACACACACACACACTCACACACACACACACACACACACACACACACACACACAAAGTATTACATCCCACGATAAATTCCTCGCAGCTTCACCTGGTCTACTTGTCCAAACCCCCGCTGTGTCTGTGTAGCTAGTACCAGGACCCCGTCTTCTCCAATAGGCTGCACCAGGATGCCCTGTGTAGTGTCCGGGAAGTATCTTAAAAATTCAAAGCGTCCTGTGCACATTAATGCACAGTTCAGCTGTCGCCAGCAGAAAGAAGAAAGTAAAGGGTGGCGGTTTTTCAAAGCAGGCCTCTAGAGTTGTTCTCTTCCATGCTCAAGTTACTTCTCGTATCAACACTGATCTGCACTGTATCCTCATCAGCCAAGTTGAGATAGAGAACACAATATCATTGCTTTGTCTCCTGAGCTGCTCAATTCTGGAACCTTCATAGTCATAAAACACTCTACCAAGAAGTTGCCCATGCCTGGATATAGTACTAAGTTGGGCAGATAGTTGCCCATCCCCGTAGCCATGGCCTTTTCACAGATGGGGCCTGCTGTGGCCTGACCAAGGACATAATCCGCTGCTTTTGATGTCCCTATGTGACAGAGACAGGCCTTCTTCCAAAAGATAATCAATCCGTCCGTGCGAGTGGCAGACTGAAGAGCTGCCCAAACCCTGCAGGTAACCAGGCCACTTCAGCAAGTGGATGAAGGGATACAGGTAGCTTGTTTGCTGACATTGGGATTTGCAGGACAATAACCCTTCTTTCACAGCACAGGTAAGAGAACTGTAGAACCTTGCATGCATGTTGAATTCAAAACGTTTGCTGGCAGCAAGACACTCTATGGCGGCATTTCTTACCAAAAATGGGCTGACGCAAATTGCAAACTTCCTTGAGGCAAGTGGCTTATTAACCCTGGGACAAGTAACAGACCTAGTGCAACTGCCTGCAAGCGTTGCAAAGCACTAGAAGAAGCTGGGCCCTGGTGAATTGCACTGACAAAGGCCAGTAGTTGCATATCTCCAAACCGAAGGGCCCCAGAAAGACAGCTGTGGTGGTCATCGATATCCATTGCCTCCCACACCCTTGCACAATGCTCGAGCATGTCTTTCTCCATACACACCTCCTATAGTGCATAGGGGCTCTTCATGACGAAGTACTGCATGTAAGTAACTGACGCAGTTGATTACCAGTTAATCTCATTGCTAACAGCTTCCGGAAGGTCCTGCCTCAAGAAGTAGATCTCTCTTCCGGCAGCATCAACCTGAAGCAATCCCAGATCCTCTCAATCCACCCATCGGAGTCATGTGTAAGCTTGCCTTGGGAAGCCTCAGTGAGGGCGCTTCTAATCGTCTGGCGGAAGGGTTATCTGCCTTGCGTTTTGGCCATTACAAGAGCTTTGCTCCCAAGTAAAATATTATACTGGCGCCCCGACCCCGCGACCTTCACACCTTCGGCATGCGCAGTGTTACACTTCATCTCCAGACTGCACTGAAGGCATGCATGGAAGTTCATCTTTGCAATCGTGCACATTGCGACCATAAGGTCAGACTTGTTTTTCTTGGAAATGCTCAAACTTTGGGCTGTTTCAGCTTAAACGCCCACGGCGATAGCCATCAAAACGCCCTGACTCTGAACCAATGTCCTGCCAGCTATGGTGCACAATATATGGAGACAGGGGGAACCACAAATTCTCGGACCGAAAGTCCAGCAGGGGTATTTCAGTCATTTTAAGGCAGGTTCTGCGTTCACAGTTAAACTTGAGGAATCCTTCCCTTCACACAAGAAAACAAAATTCCCAGCATTTTCCTGGCACCTTTCTTCGGATGCCCATACCTGAGCTTCTGTTCATTGCACATCTTACATAAAGCAGCATGGTTTTTATAAATATTCAAGAAATCATAAGCCGAGGTGCAGCTACAACACACACAGATTTTTCGTGTTAGACTTGTTACAATCGCTTGTGTAAGAAAGGTAGGCCTCAGGTTGAAACCCTGTTCATGTAGTAATGTTGGGGCAAGAGAATCGATACCTTCACGAGAGGTCGAGGTCGGAGGGACAGCCACTGCAGGCCGGTCAGCAGAAGCACTCCCGCCATGCCTATTGCGAGCACATCCGCCCGCGACTGGGCTGAGCTAGCATCCGCTACTGGGGCAATCTGTACGTTGAAAAAGACAACAATGAAAACTCCAGTAACACCATAATAAGCCGGCTACTAAAACCAACAACAGATTGGTACAGCAACTATCTGTTATCGGCCATCAAAACTTGGGTCATATGGAGATTATCTTGAACATGGGCTGTGACCTGCAACTGTCTGTGGTTGACCCTAAAAATGTCCGGTGCATGACCATCTCATAAATATGAGAATAGGGGCAAGAGTGAAGATATTTAAACTGGCAGATCTTCTGAGAGCCACAGAGTTATTGGCAGGCCTACGGTTGAAATTCCCACAAGTAATGTCAACAGAATGGTCAGGGTAGAGGCCTTGGCATGCATAGGAAGGGCTTGACTCGCTCACCCCAGACGCTAGACGATTGATGAGGACCCCCCCAATACCAGCGACTCCAGTGGCCAGTGGGAGCCAAGATAACCACCTGAGGCTTATAACTCCTTGTGCATCCCCTCCCATTTCCTGTGAAAAACTGTGGAGTAAGACCATACTCAAAACTGGCTTGCAACACTGCCACTCACAAATCCTGGGTTCAGCCCCACTTCTTAGGAGATCCAAACTCATCTTGGGCCTCAACCTACAATATCGCAACACCTACGATCAAATCCACAGCACTGTGGAGAGAAGCTCCCCAGGTACAGAGATGAGGCTGACAGGGCCTGATTGTCAAGTCATCAATGACCTGTGAAATAGAAGATAAAGAAGGGGAAGAAGACTACATACCTCCAGCCACCAGCCACAAGAATAAAGCTCTTCTAGCCAAACCCAGTGCTTTTGTTGCAAAGGGCTTTACCTGTCCCATTCCAGAGAAAACTGGCTTCTGCAAACGTACCCTCCCCTGCATGCATATACCATGTAAGCCTGGATTCAACGAGAAGAGGACATTGCGAAAGTGATTCCAAGAAAGAGTGACACAGGGGAACGGCAGCTTGCCATGGCTGATTTTAGTCCACAATATGGATAACATCCCGATGATGTGCGCTGAACTAAATTCATTCGATAGAGTGGACAAGCAACCTGTCATGACTCTGCACAAATAGAGGTAAAATCCATAGCTGTGTTCTGTTTGTCTGCTGCGAGGATTCAAATTTTGAAATGAGGGCCTAAAGGCACATCTAGTCGTCATGACGGGTCACATGCCAAATTCATCCATCCGTTCATCCACTTAATACTATGCAAACCTAGGCAGCCTTTTTCACAAATGGTTGTTGGCTTTATTGTTGAGTATGAGGTAACAGTTGTGGAGAGAACACCAGTGATAATACTAGAGCCTTGAAGCTCCTCACTTGGACCCTAAAAAGTAGAAGGGTTAGGTGGGGTATGCACCTCTAAGCGTGCCAGTCGGCGAGCAAGCCGGACGCAACCATGTGGGTGCAAACCAAATCGATTAGGCCATAATATAAAGGAAGAAGCTAGGAAATTGGGCATTTTTGGTTTCAATTACAGCACCATGTAAGTTCTGGCGCCAGAGTAGATGCCCTAGAAATCACGCATGCACGAGATCCAAGGAGGACTCCGTCACACCGGCCGTCTGGCCCACCAGCAATGAACCGTGTATTTATCCTGCATTGCAACTCAATTTCAAAAGCCAGCGATTTTTCAGTAATGTGCACTTGGTGCACATTGTTCTTGCCTGATGACGCTGCAGAAACCGTCCTAGCACCCCCCTTCGAGCTACTGGTTCTTACTCTACTTAGAAGCAAATCGCAGGGGCCTGCGCTGTTGTAGCATCACAAGCTAGAGTCTTTGAGACATGTCCCTTTGTGATTGGGGGATGCGCTCATGCGAGGGAAAGTATCAGTAGTTAAGACTTACCTTTCAATAGTGGGCCATAACGGTAAGGCTTCACCTCATCCGGTGGTCACGTGCTAGCTCCGATCGATTATCTAGGTCTTTCACGCGATAGTGCATCACGTGAAATATGATTTGAAAAAGGCCTCCATGAAGATATACTGAAATTTGCAACAAAATCAAGGTGAAAGGGTGCAAAATCAGTGGAACGTTTTCACGCACTGGCGAAAAGATGTGTGCCAAGTTTACAGGGATTGCCTCGGATTCGCCTCTGATTCAGAGAGATGGGAGCCGTCTCAGCAAAATTAATGTGGTGGCCGTCTGGTAATTGCCAATCGTGATCATCCAAACTCCAGGACGTACAGGACCCCGCAGGGATGATCATCGATTGCTCGAGGTCACTTTGGAGAAGCCTTCACGCTAACCTCCTCAGGAAAGGACGCGGATCTTAGACAGTTGCACCGAATTGGACCCGGCTCCGAATCCCACAGGACTCCACTCTCATTAAGCAAGGGGTCAGGTTCCAAACTTTTCTTGATGGGTGTATTTTCTTGGGCCTGGTTGTTGGGTTTGCTGACCTAGGCGTCTCGGAGGAAGAAGCCTTCCCCTGTCGTACTAACCGGATGTGGCTCGAACGTGACCGGGGACCTCATTAATCTGGTGTCCACGAAGTTAGGCTGAGTAATGGACACTCGGAATAAGCAGGCTCCTTCCGGGGGTGCTGCTGTTCCGATTGATCCATCTGACCCCAACCTTCTTCCCAAGGTCAGAGAAATTCTGACTAAGGGCAAGACCTCTTGGCTAAAGAATCCGGAGGTCTGCGAATTGCTCATGAACCATGCATCGTATAATATGCCGATTTCACGAGATGCTCCTAATCAGCCCCCGGGTACGCAGAAGTTTGTCTGCAAACCTCTTTGATCAGCGCAATGAGCGCGCACCCTGGCTGCAAATTCCTGATTTTGTTGGTTATAATTATATTGCTGACGCTGTACCAGCAAATCATCTTACTAGTCTGCTGGATGAATTGTTTTCAAAAGGCCAAGTTTGTGGGTTCGTACCTCATGTTCATGTGCTCCCCTCTTCGCATGGCCTCGGCTTTCACAGCATGTCCATCAGTAGTCCCCGCACCTTACAGTGAACGAGATGGTCTGTGTACTTGTAGATGTGGTAAGAACATGTTGAAAGGGCGAATAAATTGTGCTAAAGGACCTCAGTGTTACTCCACTCTCCGAGCCCATTATGTAGGGCTATCCTAGTGATCCTCATCATCATGTTTGTTGTCTACAGCTCTTGTTGCTAGCTGTAACATTTTTTCATGCTGCTAAAAGCTGAGTTCAACCTGACAGGGGGATCCATCTTCCTCTTTGACCGGAAGGCCGTAAGATTTTTTCGGAAAGATGGGCACAATTGGAGAAAGAAGGCAGATGGTAAAACTGTAAGGGAAACACATGAGAAGTTGAAGGTAATCCTGTGTCTTTAAGTGTGGTTAACCTCAGTGGAATGAGAACTCCAGAACACTCTTAAAGGCAGGCAGGGAGGATATTAACCAGATTGTAAATGCAAAGTGAACCTTTGTATCATAGTTTACACTTCAAAGCGCTGTGGTCTAAAGAATAAGTATCACTTTTGGGTCGGGGTGTTTTTGAGCAGGTGGGGAACCAGGATATGTTGAACTGTTATTACGCTCATGCAAACCAGGATGATGGACTTCAGGTGGGTGACCTAAGTGACCTGTGGCGTCTTTGCATTTACTATGCATCTGATGTACCTCGTCATGTATGAATGTATGTGTTGTATGTTCTGATAAGAATGACATGCAATGCTCTAGTAACATGTATAGTTTAAAGGGGGTTTTTTTGTCTATTTTGAATTAGCAGCACTGGATAGTTTGAAGCTCAAGCTCGGAGGGCTGACCTCGTTTGGGCATATTTTAAAACCATAAGGTTGACAGGGGAATTAAGGTTAGCATTAGCTCATGGTGGGATTGTGGTTGCAGAGACGATGCTACTGGCTGCTCAGTAGCGAGGATGACATCGTCCTTGTTCACTACCTCAACATTGAAAAGGATAAAAGTGGTGTGAGGAAAAATGAAAACATAAATGATTTTGAACGCACGCGGAGCAGAACCAGCAACTTCAGTGCAAGCTCCAGCGGGAACTTTGGACCTGGATTGGCTGGTTTAATCCCTGTAAGGACCTTAATGTTGATTGCAACGCTGTGGTTTGAAGTGTTTACCATACGGCACTCAGGCGCCTGTGTCTGGGTAGCAGTTGTCACTTGCATGCCACTCTTTGTTATCCTGTATGAGCAGATGTTTCGCCCACATTTGTAGAAGCCAAACGATTGTTGGTATTACCCATACAGGGGCTTACCGGGCTGCCTGGCGATGCAAGCCAAAGCTTCCTGCCGCTAACAGCAAGTCTCCAAGGGGGCATCGGTTCTCTATTTGATCTTTACAGTCAAACAGAAGAAAATGCTGTCCGTCGTGAGTTGCAGCAGGGTTCTTCATATGTGGACAACCTGCTCCCAAATGCTTGGGGCACAATACGAAATGGGGGTGGGGCAGGGTTAGATCCTGGCCTTCCTGATTGGAGCTCTCATGTAAGTGGAATTGCAGCAACACTTCATAATGGTTGGAAATTCTTTGTCTACATTGTGGGAATGCCAGCCAGTTCAGAGGGCGTTCTGTTGTCTGCATGCCATGTCCCTCAAAGCAAGCTACTGCGAATGATGTCTTAGGCATCTAATCTACCTGCATGCCCCACTGCTTTTCATCTAGATCAAGCCCAGTAGACCATCGTTTGTTATTCTCGTGTACCTGCGCTCTCTACAACAGCTGCCCGTTGCTCACACCCCCAGCGTACAGAAAAATTATGTTTCCCGATGTTTGATCTCTAGAATTAGGGTATCTTTATTTGTTGCACCCTGGGGGCAAGAGGTCTTGTCAAGTAGCCTCATGCCCTTCTGTTGGACTGCAATAGTGAAGTCTGATGGTAAGGTTGGGTGACATAGGTGGTTTTTGATCTCCTGGTCCGGAATTTTTCCTTGGTAGAGCCTTGTTTTGTTGAGTCATGTTGGCACGCTGCTTGACAGAAAACAGGTGCTTTGTGGGTCAATCAACATTAACTACTCTGCATTAGCTTAATTTTCCTGACAAATTTCTTTGTTGTAGCCATCGATGCTCACGAATGACTTGAATGACCAAGCTCATTTAGTCGAGCATGCTGGCAGCCTTCGATTGATTGAGCTGGGTTTCCCTGAAGACCCCTGGAGTTCGGACCTCGCAAACGCAATGCGAACGCCATCATTGGAAATGCGAATACAATCGGTAATGCCCTGACTTGTTTTGACATCTATCAAGGTCCCTTCCTTTGTCATCTATCAAGGTCCCTTCCTTTGTTTGCCAAGGGATTGGTGTAGATGAGTCGAACATGGTTGGGGACATTACTTCCTACTCCACTGTCATACGTTCTCCACTGTCATAAATGCCTTTTAAGTGAGGTTTATCATGACACTGCAGAGGTACTGGAGTTCTGTTACAAATCAGTGTAAAGTTTTGCTGAACACTTTGTCAGTATTGGCTAGACTTTGAGAAAAGCAGATCTTAATGCTTTGTACTGGAGGATTATTGTGGGCCTTGGGAAGCAGAGCTTGTGCTTGAATTGATTTGGGTGGCAAACGCAGAGTGAGCTACGACAAAATTTGCGGGCTCGCCAGCAAAGCATGGAGAGAAATGCGTTAATGGGTATACCCCATAACAACTTGTTCTCTGGCGGGACCAACTCTCGAGCGGCTTTGGGGCTGGGCAACCTCAATCTCGGGGCTCCAAATATGTTTGGCAATGTACCACCTCGTCCTGGTGCCCAAGGCCGTGGCCCTGGTCAGGTATGTCAAAGCAGTTACTCAGATGTCTTGGGTTCCCCAAAGTTACCTCTTTCATTGAAGCCACAGGCCTGACAGGTACACATATACTGGCATGTTGAACCGTGGTAATGCTCACTACCATGGAATTTACCGTGAATGGAAAACAGAGGATGTAGCAAATCGCAGGACTTGATGCGCACCTGCTGCCTTTGTTATATTCAGGTTCAACTCATCATTCAAATGTACATTGTGTTGATGGCTAGTGGACAATATGACTCAGCATATCAGTATGGGGCAGATCTAGCATTTTGGCTATTCAGTTCCTGTTGCCTGCAGGCTTTTCCAAGAGGGCCGCAGGGTCTTGACCAAGATAGAGGTATGAAAGTCTCTCAAAGGCCCTACACTGGAATGAACGGGGCTGGCCTACCCTTGGGGCAGGCCTCCAATTCCCTGCAAATGTTGCAGCAGCAGCATTTCCAACAGCAACTGGACATGCAGCTCGCTCAGGCAATGAACACCGCAGCTGTGCAGGTAATGACGGGTCCAGGGATATGGAAATGGAATGGATCAAAGTAGGGTTTCTTTTGTTGAATTGTACCTATGGACAGTTACATTAAGTGTGTGAGGTTTCACCTTTTTTTGGACATCTCAGCTCCTGGGGTTGTGCTCCGTTTACGAATCACTAGATCTGTTTTGTGTTTTTGTTACTATCTGGGTTGACTGCCTTGGTTGTTTGGACAGGGCATCGTTCCTGTTGAATCCATGAACGTGGCAGCAAAAATGAAAGAAGATTA
>MVGU01000703.1:122500-147500 GCA_002005505.1 Botryococcus braunii | reverse complement strand
GAATGGTTTTCTTGCAGGGGTGCTCTCACTCACCGGGATTATGGACTGGCTGGCAGCGATACCGAAGAACCAGAAGAGGGATGGCGGGCTGAAAGGGACCGTGGAAAAATTGCTGACTATGGCAGTGACAGTGATGTGCAAATGATACGTGGTGACTCATTATCGTCAGCGCGGCGACTTCAGCAGCTGCACAACTCGCGTCGCAAGAATAGTCTTACTGGAATGTAGGGACTTTCCTCCAAGCAATTGTTTGACAGGATTACACTGGACACTTGGAATCAGTGTTGCCAGAAGATCCGTAGGTCAGAAAGTCTGCTATGATGATGACCGCAGATGAGGCAGTCTACAAGTGTTAAGGATTGACTGTCATCATGTGGGTTTGCAGAAAAGGCATGGGTGTTTCCGACCAGGAGCTGAGGGCTTTCCTGAAGGGTGGAGGACCTTCAGCAGCAGCAAACCCTCCTGATGTGTCTTTGACGGAGTTACGGAAACAGTTGCGGGAAGATAGCTTGCTATCCTCCATTTCACTATCACCATCCACAGAACTTGCCCCAATTCCTGCAACGGCAAACACGGATGTTCCTGAAACTTCATTGACGCCTGATCTCAGAGCGGTAAGCCGCGGAAAACTCATTTTCCAATTGTTTGGACTGATACGTGGGAGTAAAAGAGAATGTGAGAGCGGCAATGTGCATGGGCTTTTGTGTTTCTATACAATTCTCCACAGCCCTGATCATGACCGTCAGGAGTACCTGTTGCATGCATTTTGCAGCTTGTGCGACAAGACATCTCAAGAACCCACAGTCTTCTAAGCTGTTGCGCAACGGTGGAGAATAGATGAAACTTGTGAGTTTGGATTATGAAAAAATCTTGCCCACACTTATGCTAGCACCCCCCGCCCCCTTCGGGTTTCTTTATCTTGTGGGCAGCTAGCAGTCGTGATGTCAGGACACACAATAATTTCTGTCTTGATCCATGCCTATTAGGAAGCCTTAATACATTCCCTTGTTAGATGACATCTATGACATCTTTTCAACAGTTGCGTGTGCGCGCGAGTTGGGGGTGGGGAAGAGGGAGAGGGAGTTTATTTCAGCATGGTAGCCTCAACAGATGGTTGGTGAACCATATGCAGGTGCTGCAATATGTTGAGGTGCTGCTGGGCGATCCAGGCGCTTGGGATGAGTATCTTCGGGTATGCCCCGTCAGTGCGTTCGCCCTTAGGAATGTGCATGCATGAAAGATTTGATTCTCCAGAGGGTCGTTTTGCAGTTTGGAAAGTCCATTGTGTTAGAGGTGCTGAGGCCTGGACACAAGGCCATGCTTATCACTGGGTCCGGGGACTCAGTAATAAGCATGGCCTTGTGTCCAGGTTCAAAGTTTATTGCTTCCCACAACAACATTTTTGTTGTGCAGTGTGGTAGATCCTTGACCCTTGCCTTAGTTAAAGGGAGGACTTGACTCTTGTGCAGCACATGCATTGTGGTGCTGAATCTGTTCTGCTTCAGGGTAGAGGAGTTCAGCACGAACACCTAAGCAAGGCTAATTGTGGCACGGCAGTCTCTTGGTTGGTCATTGTGGCTGTCCACAGGATCTCTTGTATGGCATGAATTGCATCCAATTAGGGGTAGAGATATGCTGATTTCTGGCGGGGAATGGACAGATGGAGAGCCTCGTTGAACACCTGAAAGCACAACCACTGCCTCGCAAGTTTTTGCGGACAGCATCCAACAATGCTGTCATTATTACGATTTAATTGGCCAACAGGCCGACCGTACTACTGGTCATTCAGTGTGGCATTCTTCGCTCATGCGATTCACCTCGACCAGCAGAATTCGGTAGCAGCACAGGAAGTGCAGTCATGACTGCGCTGGACTGAGGTAGAATTCACTTGCATGCAGTTTGTACACTCAATCCTGCGTTGGAGTTCCGCTGCAAGAAAATTGTCCTTAGAGAGGGGGTTAGGCTTGTGCTGGCTTGCACATACGACAAGCAGTTCTGTTCTTGCAAAGCGTGAGGTTGACCAGCAAATAGGTATCAGACCTGCTAAGACATGGTCCAGTCGCCAGAGTTAAGGGGTTCATTGACTTGCTCACTCTCCCGCACAAAGACCTTGTAACAAGCAGGAATGTCATGCTCATCCTGTGATGCGCTTGAGACAGCACAGCAATTTGATGGTGTTTTTCACCATATCGTTTGTCCCTGTCACCGTTGGGGATTTCACTGTCTAGGTGTAAAGATAAGTGAAAACTCGTCTGGTGGCTGGAGCTCGAGCTCGGGCGATGTTAAAAGTCAGTTCATCGTGAAGGAAACAAACACAGATGTACCTTTAGCAAGGAACTCTGGTAATTAGATGATGTGGTGAAGAAGCGTCTGGTGAGCCCCTTTGGATGTTGCCTGCAGAGTCGTGTCTATCACGTGCAGGTGTAATCAAGTCCCACTGTCTTTGAAATATCTTGGTCCAGGGCTGCAAACATGTCTACACAAGTAGACGCCTAATGCGGTTTTCAGGCCTTGCTAATTTTTGCTTTGAGCTGGTCAGATGAGTTAGTGTGCGGTGCAGCTTTTGAGACATGCCAGGCTCAAAATCCGTTGGTCTGCATGTCCTGGAGACCACTAGGATCTTTATTCCGCTGGTCGTTTGACAAAGGGTTGATCCAACCACATCCTGTGCCGTTTTTTGAAAAAGGCTAGGTGGTGGTGCAGCAATCATTTACTCATACATTAGTCACTGTCACCTATCGCAGCCGTGGAGGACCTTCAGTAAAAGCAGTGGCTTGCAGGAGAACGGGTTGCTTGTATGCAATCCTCAAGGCACAACAAAATTGGCTTTACTACTGATCAGGGTATTAAGGCTTCATCTGTACTCCATCGAAAATATAGGGACGGTTGCCAGGAACCACAAACCGGTTTTTAATTTAAATTCAGTGTTGAAGAAAGGCTTCATAGCAAGTTCAGATATGCAGAGTTCCTCCTACATGTGCCTCATGCACGTACTCTCATTCTATCGAGTACAGGGACATACAAGGGTTATGGACTCTTAAAGCTATGTCAGCTACTGATGAACAGAGTTCTGATTGCAACAAAGCACGCTCAGCTCTTCTGAAAGAGAAACAGAAACCTAGAAACGGAAAAGGTCTGGTATTACCTCCCAGCGTATCAGGCTTCATGCTGTACGATGCTGGCGTTCCTGGAAGGGGTCAAACCCTCAAACCTATCCCCATGATCAAGCCCCGTTCGAATCCGGTTGGGCCCATGGCGTGGAGGGTTTATGTTCTTCGTTGGGTCAGTTCTATACTGCCGCTGCAGTGGGCCACCAGCTAGCTGGTCGGCGGGTGTCATAGAATGAAGTCGTGGGATACAGGGTGGACACTTGCTCCGGCTGGTCTGTTCGTTCATTATTGTAAATGGCCCCTAGATTCCGCGTCCCTGCATGATGGGTTTATGGTATGCGGTTAGAATAGGCTTCACTCTTAATTTTAAATGGAGAAGATTGTATGGGACCGACAACTGGAGGCTGATAATTGGAGAAGACTGGAGAATAACAAGTCGGCCGAGAAGACGTAAGTACTCACAGACAAAGCGGACGATAGCACTTGAGGCTTGCTGATAATTGTCCCACAGCAAAGATTGGTGCCCGATGCAATGCGAGAATCTCCGCACTGAGTGTGACGTCCCCGTGCGACACATGTTATGTCGCTGGCATTGAGGAACTGCATATCGTGACTGGCATCTCATGGGAAACCATGTATATCCCCATTCGATTTTCGAATTCGAAACCGTGAGAACACCTGGAAATGGGTGACTGAAGATTGCAAAGCCGACATAAAAAACAAAGGGTGGGGGGGGAGGAAAAAGAAAAGGGGAGGGGAAATTTGTCGCAGTACAAGAAATTTGTTGAAACCTTTGATGAAAGGGACTTGGCAGGATAAATTCAGATGAGAAGGGTTACGGTGTAACATTACGATCATGTTATGGGGATAACGCCGTCAAATGGACACATGAGAGTGCATCAGTTTTTGGAGATAGCCATTGATACAGACCGTCTTCGAGACAATGCCGGCTTGGTACTCACTTCACAAGGCAATCACAACGAGCTGCTCTGGCAAAAGATACGGCCCCGAGGAACAGACACCAGCAAGTCCCAACAGGCACAGCCCGCTGCATCCATGTATCACCTGCTGGGGTCATGCTAACTAACAAGTGGAAGGGGCGTGGCTACACTCGTCCCAACGTCTAGGATCTAGAATAAAGAGTGCAGAATATCCTATACGTAACCACGGGTCCTGCATGTGGGGACTCGGAATCTAGGGGCCATGGACAGACGTGATCGTGAAAGATGCCGAGCGATATGGCAGGGAAAGGGGGGAAAGAACAGGAAATTGAGGGGGGGGGGGGGAAGACTAGCTACAGGGCGGAGGGAAACAGTGGGGAGGGAAATTAGCAACAAAAGACAAGGGTGAGTACGGATGCGGTACGGAAGCGAGTAGAGAAGAGCATATAAGGGAGCGGGGGGAGGAGGGAGACAAACACACACACACACACACACACACACACACACACACACACACACACACACACACACACACACATACACACACACACACACACACACACACACACACACACACACACACACACGCATGCACGCAATTTCGCCTGGAAAGTTATAGTCGTAGTATGAAGAAGAAAACGTCTGTCCAGCAACTATGAGGCTGTTGAGATGGAACAGCTCCTCCTGGGACTAAGAGATTGGAGCAGAGCACGAGACACTCAATAAGTGAAGCAAACAACCAACTGAAAGGTCCTCCTGCTAAAGAAACAGTCGGTTTAAGAGCGAGTGCCAGAGGCAGATAAGGGGCGAAATTGAAGACGCGCAGGATCCATTGAAGGACATGTCACAAAGTGAAGTGGTGCTGAAAACCCACGGTCGCGGTGCCACACATGTCACAATGATGGCAGGGATCCACCCAACGATGCCCACCGTCCATTGGCAGACCGTGCACACCCACTCAAGACCCCAGGAACACCCTCAACAGAGTGGCAGAGATATGCAAAAGGATAAGGGCCTCCTACGACACATGGGCAGGGCAAGGAAACCACCGATGGTAAGACCATAGCTGGCACGTTCAGACATGGCCCACGTTGAAAATTGCGGTACAACACTTGAATCATGACATGGACGCAATTCAGCTGGGAGTAATTCAAATGTACAATGGCCTGGAGGTCAACCCTCTTGACTCAAGAGGGTGCATAGACGGCATCCATTGGGTAGGGGGGGTACCCAAGATTACAGACCTGCTTCATGACGGAGCCAGCCTATATAGCTATTTGGGCAATCAGGTAATTGAAGCAAGGACGTAGTTACCATGGGGCACCCGGGCGAAAAGTTGGTTTGTAGGAAAGCATGCTAGCAAGTGAAGTAAGCTTCCCAACACGCAAAAGTGCATTGTATCTAAGAAACGAATCACCCGCAGGCCTGTTGCATTGGAGTATCAGCAACTGAAGCCAGGCTCAACTCCTGAAAGAAGTAAGACAAGGGTGTGGACAATGGGTTGGCCACCCGCAATGTAATCATTGATAAATAGGCAACACAAAGCGTGGGGGCCCCCACCGGCAATGAGAACCGAAGATTCAAAAAGCCCAAACTATAGACGCCTGGATCGACACAGGTCGAGAGCAACTGTCGGTGCAACCCATGTGAGACACCTGCACATAGGCGGCCATATTGTGAGAGCAGAGTGCCCCAAGGCACTTCCATGCGGCCACGGAGGTATGGAAAAGTGGCGCCCAAACCCAGACGTCTCTTCATGTCGATTAACATGAAGAGAAGATACCCCAGAGGTACCGGATTTTGTTAGGTTATGGGCTTGGCGTATTCCTGTGTGGTGGCAGCACGGAGGGTGTTAGACCAGTGTCGGCTCTACTGTGTGAAGAGAAGTAGAGAAGGAGACACTGTCAATCAAGGACTGATTGGCAACGTGAGTGAAGCACCCGAAGTGCTGTGATAGTCCCAATCAAGTGCCTTGCCTTGCTGCGCAGCCACCACTACCTTCTTGCAATAAACGTGTGTGTAACTTGCGTTATTGCTATCCACATTCAAATGTACATAACCTAGTGCTGAGTCACGTCTCGGCCCGATTTGTCTTGTATTATTATCTCTGGCGGAATTGCCAATATTACTCCTGTGAGGGAAAGGCACTAAATATTATTATCTATTACAACACTTCCCCTTGCCTTTTCCTCACAGAAACTTAGCAAGTCTCAGTGAGTTACGATGACCCTGAAACACCAACTTAACCAGTGGCTTGGTAAAGATGTCAGCTATGTTTCTAGCAGATTGAACATATTTAAAGTCAACCTGCCCCTTTGCAATTGCTTCACGTGCAAAATGACAGCTTATTGCAATGTGTTTTGTGTGTTTTGAATACACAGGATTCCTCAGGTGATTGATGCACCCTTGGTTATCACAATGGATTTTCACTATCCAAGGCAATACTCCAATTTCCTCCAGGAATCCTCTCAACCAGTTAGCCTCCTTCACTACAGCACTTGCTGCCATGAACTCAGCTTCTACTGTTGATGTGGCTACAGCAGATTGCTTCTTGCTCCCCCACACCACAGCACCTCCAAATACAGTAAGGACAAAACCAGTGGTGGAAAACCGGTGGTCTTGATCACCCCCATAATCTGCATCAACATATCCCTCCAACTCTGTTTCTTTTCCACCAAGGATCAGAACCAGGTCTCGGGTTCCCTTGAGATATTTAAGCACACGGACTGCCTCATTCTAGTGTGCTGTGGTGGGGGACATACGATACCGAGACAACACTCCTACAGCCTGAGCTATATCAGGACGAGTTGTGTTTGCTATATACAGTAGGGATCCTACGAGCTCGCAATAACGATGCCCGGGAGGAAGGAGACTCCCAGCACCAATACTATTACTCCCATCCTTGGGAGCTGGCATCTCAGACATCACAAAATCTTTCGTCATTGGGGTGTCTGGCCCAACTGACTCAAGATCTAAGCCAAACTTCTCCACGAGTGCATCTATTTTGGGAATGCAGCTCAAGGAGATTAGTCCCTTTTCTCTATCTCTTGTTACCTGACATCCCAAGAAGTCTTTCACCTCTCCCAAATCATGAATGGTGAATTCCTTCTTGAGAAGTCCTTTTACTCTCTCAACCTCTGACATTCCCTTGGACACAATCAGGAGATCATCAACATATATCAGCACATAGGAATTACCACCATCCTCGGAGCATTTCACATACACACCAGCATCACTCATACACACCTCATACCCCATGATTTCCAGCTTCTCATTCAGGGTTTTATGCCAAGCACGAGGAGCTTGCTTCAGGCCATACAGGGCCTTCTTCAAGCGACACACAGTATTGCGATCACCATTCTCAAAGCCTGGAGGTTGTGTGACGTACACTTCCTCCTCCAACTCTCCATTGAGGAAGGCAGTCTTGACATCTACCTGATGAATTTCAAGCCCCTCCCTGGCAGCAACTGCCAGTAATGCTCTCCTGGCCCCATAGCTGCTGGTTGGAGCAAATACCTCCATGACATCTACTCCAGGGATTTGCCTGCATCCTTGTGCTACTAATCTAGCCTTAAATCTCACCACATTTCCATGAGCATCCATCTTCACTGAGAAGATCCAATGCACAGGAATTACTTTATGACCATGAGGTCTTGGAACATACTCCATAACCTCATGGGTATCAAGTGAATTCTGTTCTTCTTGCATGGCTGCCTTCCAATATTCCCACTGTGGGGACATCTGAGCCTCTCTTAAATTAGAGGGAACATGAATCTTGCCAAATCTTACACCAGTGTGCTTCCCCTCATTTTCCAAACTCTTTGGAGACTTGTCACTTGCAACATCTGAACCCACTACTCTTCCACTGACACTCGCCGCACTACAGCTAGCAATTCTCTCAGCAGTGTCTGGGTTCTCTCTCATTCTTCTCTCTCTGGAGGATTCACACTGTGCACTGCTCAGCTTAGAGCTCCTCACACTCCCATCATCTTCCCAAGCACAGGTACCTCCCAAGAAGCCTTTGTAATCAGGATACTTTCCACACTGTCTGGGCTTCTGGTTCACCTCCACATTCACACTCTTACATGTCACTTGGGGCTCTGGCTCCAAGGGTCTCTCACAGGCAGTTGAGGAGGAGCACTGTTCAGTGCTGAGCTTCCCCTCATCCTCATATTGGGAGAGTCCGGAACTCTCACACTTTGTCACTTCAGGATGTGACCTCTCGTCCCTCACAGGATCCTCCCATGCACAGGTACCTCTCAGCTTGCACTGGTAATTTGGCACACTCTCACATTGTCTGTGCAGCTGATTCACCTCCTCATCATGTCTCTTACATGGGTACTGGGAGGCTGTCCCAGTACTGCTCTCACATGCATTACTGACTTTTCCTGAGAAGTTAGAGACGCACTTCTCAGGTCTGTGGCTGTCACCACTTTCCCTCCCCTGTTCACGTGGCAGGAGAAGGGAGCCAGTCTCTCTCAAATCAGATTCATCCCTTACAAACATCTCATTCGCTGGGCAGGACCCTTCCATGCAACTCAGCTCCCCGGGACCATTTTCAGCCGAGTTTGAGGCTGCTCCTCTCACAGCACTAACATTCAGAACAGGTCTCTCATGGTGAAGTCCCTCTGCCTGCACTTCCCCTGGTCCCAGTGACAGTGTGTCACTTTCAGTAATCCCCTCTTCTCCCTTGCACTCTCCCACCTCCTGTGACAGCAGGAGTTCCTTTGTTTGATTGCGTTGCTCAAGCCTTTGAGCCCGGGTTAAACCACCCGAAGGTAAATTCGAATTCTTCAGTGCGGCAGGCCTCAGCAACTCCTGGGCTCGCAGCATTTGTTGCTGTAGTTCGTCATCAGGAATAGTGCCACGAGCCAGCTCCAGTGCTGCTTCAGTGGTCTGTTGGATGTTCTGCGGGACTCCCTCTCTTCGATGATCAGGCTCGGGCTCAGCCTTCTCAGGGGGTCCTTGGCCGTCTGGAACAGTGGTCTGCTGAAGATTAGGAGCTGGTTCTGCCTCACATTCTGCTTC
Source organism: Botryococcus braunii (assembly GCA_002005505.1). NCBI lineage: Eukaryota > Viridiplantae > Chlorophyta > Trebouxiophyceae > Botryococcus > Botryococcus braunii. The sequence continues at coordinate 138,421 of MVGU01000703.1, read as the reverse complement.
CTGAGTCTCTGCCTCAGCAGACCTTGGACTGGGAGAGATAACTGACACAGGGAACTGACGGGAAGCATGGTTCTCAGAGGGACTGGGGCACTGGAACTCCAGGGATTGGGTTGGAAGTTCACTCATGCCAACTCTGGAGGCTCCCCTGAGATGTTCCACAAATACAACATCCCTACTCTCTCTCCACACCCCTCCCCCCATGTATAGGCGGTAGGCCTTGGAAGATGCAGAATATCCTGTGAGCATGCCTGGAGCAGTTTTGGGGGCAAATACAGGTCTCTGTACGTCTGGTATGTGGACATAAGCCAAGCAGCCCCAGGTGCGCAGAAGTGACACATCTGGCTTGTAACCCCAAAATAATTCAAGAGGAGTAAGGTTCCTGCCTGAACAAGGGCCCATATTAAGCAGGGTACAAGCTGTCTCGAGCGCCTCCTTCCAGAGGGTTGGGCTTGATGCTGCGAAGGCAAGGATAGTCCGGGTTCTCTCCTTCAGCGTGCGGTTTGCTCGTTCTGCTACTCCATTTTGCTGTGGGGTGTAGGGGGCTGAGGTCTCCAGCTTAGTTCCCTGAGATGCACAGAACTCCTTGAACTTGGCATTAATAAATTCTGTGCCCCGATCACATCTGATGCACTTCACTATCGTTTTCCTTTGGGTTTGCCAGTATACCAACAGGTCTCTGACTGCAGCACTTATGGTGTCCTTGGATTTAACTGGAATGACAGCTTTCCACTGTGAGGATTCATCCACCACTGTAACCCACAGACGTTCCCCAGTGATGGCTGCAGGAGTGATGGGACCCACTGTGTCAATGTGCACTCTGTCAAGGGGTTCAAGGGCAGGTCTGCTGCTAGTCCCGAAAGAGGGTCTGACTGTCTTTCCCTCAATACATGCCTCACAGTGCACTGGACAATTATCACAAGGAAAGAGGGAAGTGTCAATTCCAGTCACCAGTTCTTCCTTTGCAAGGCGCTGCATCCATGGTTCTCCTGGGTGTCCCATCCTGCTGTGCCACAAGTAGCGTCTGGAGCAGTTGTGAGAGGTGTTGCTGGATTTTGAGGTTTTGGCTGCATTGACAGTCAGCTTGGGGTGACTGCTTCCCCTGACTGCCACTAAATGATGGATATAGTACAGGCCCGTTTCAGCAACAACCGAAACCCTCCAACTGTTTGGACCACTGACATGCACAAATGCCCCAACACTGTCTGTGTGGAATACTGCACCATCCCTTAAGGCAGCTGAGACAGACAGGATATTTGTACTGGCTGAAGGAACACATTAATGTGTTCCTTCACGTGCAATATTGCACGTGGTGAATCCAAAAAGGAATGCCTTGGGGGCTTAAGACACAGACTGATCCAGAGGCAATAATGCTCCCAGTAGCATCAGATGTAGCTAGATGCAATGGAATTGGTTTGGAATGAACAGTGGGATTATGCAGAAGGGCTGGATCATTCACAAGGTGGACTGATGCTCCACTATCCACCAGCCAGGAGTGCAGAGGGGGTTTGCCCAAGGTCCGGTCCAAGATATTGTGGGACACTGCATAGTGCCTACCTTCAGGTGGGGGAGGAGGAGGAGCAGGCGGTTGGAACCAGGCAGGAAATGCATCCGCCTGAGGGTGAGCCATCTGAGTAGCAGGTGGAGGAAGACCTCCCATGAGTGGCTGCCCCTGGCTCCACATACCCTGCAGCTGCTGCACTGCTGCCACAACGTTTCTCTGGGTCTCCTCATCTCTGTGTCGCTTACGGCAATCCCTCCAGTAATGCCCCTTTTTTATTGCAATACTTGCACACTCCTCTGGTATCAGACTGTCCGGTTGAGGGCGAAGGACTGGCTCCACTGAATGCTCCAGGGGTGCTGACTCTGTTGCTGCCCTGAGGAACAGCCAAAACTCGTGGCTGACGTGGGGCAGTCTCATCAAACCCCAGAGCAACGGCTGTGGTCCTCAGCAGGTCTGCCAGCTTGTTGAGTGGGGTCCCTGCTGCTGTTGACAGGCTGCCTGTCTCCTTGGCTGCTTCAGGTAGACCCTGCACAATTTGGGTAGCTACAAAGCTATCCAGAAGAGGATGATTATTCCTCTGAAGACATGCCTTCAGATTCAGCATGCGACTCACATATTGGGAAATGGTCTCGTCGTGCTTCATCCCCTGACTCATCTCCAACAGCCAGGCCATGTTGGCTTGGAGATTATAACCCCCAATGAACTTCCTACAGATATATTCATATGCAACATACGCAGAGGATAAATCAGATAATTCCCCGTGCCACTCTTCTGGTACAGATTCATACAGCAACAGCAGTGCTGCAGCATCATGCGTGGTCCCAGGCATGTCCTCAAGTACTGCAGGCAGTGATCCCTTGGCCTCATTTGCTGCAAGGTACGCATTCTACCAAATCATAATGTTGTGTCCCTTTTCTTTTAGCTTGATATGTACCTTCACAAGTGTAGGAATCACCTTTGGCAACTCATCACCTTCTCCCCTGGACGTGCTGGGAGTGCAAGGCTCTCTCACAGGTGTTGAGGTAGTGGTCTCACTCATAGACGCAGAGGTTCCACTAGATGACTTCTTCTTAGAAGTCATAGTGTACACACTGAATGTCAGTTTCTAGCGTCAGAGGTACACTTAAACCACTTACTCCACAATGCCTTCAAGGTCTGAATCAGTTTCCCACTCAGACTCGTCACGAATGTTAGGGATCAGCAAATCTTGAAAGGCCTTCACTGGAATAGTTGCCAGTGCAGACTCAACCGCCAAATATGCAGTGTGCTCAGCAAATTCTTGCTCTCTGTTGAGCCACTTTGTTACACTACAATACCTCCGAAATTTCTCTTTGGTGATGAAACCTGGTTCCAAATTAACGAATGATTGTTCCCAAGGAGTGAACTTGTATGCTGGATACGTGGGAAATCTTGAACCAAACCACGCTGGCAGGGGGAGAGGTCGTCCAACGTACAGATGAAACACGTAGTCTTTTACAATGGCAGCCCGTTCGTCAGGAGTCCGATCTCATTGCTGTCCTCCGTTTCTGATTCTATCGTTGTATGAAGGTGGACCGGTTCTTAACCGAGCAGGAACGTTGACGTTGGTAGTCTTGCGAGCAGTCTGCTTCGGTCTGCGGCGCTTGGCCATACAGCTTCTCGTCTCCGATTCTTGAGCCAGCCACACACTCAACGGGAGAGTGGTGGGCCCATAACCTGTTAGGTTATGGGCTTGGCGTATTCCTGTGTGGTGGCAGCACGGAGGGTGTTAGACCAGTGTCGGCTCTACTGTGTGAAGAGAAGTAGAGAAGGAGACACTGTCAATCAAGGACTGATTGGCAACGTGAGTGAAGCACCCGAAGTGCTGTGATAGTCCCAATCAAGTCTATTACAACATGCACTCTATCACTCTCGTAACAACGGAATTCAAACTACCCTAGTCTGTTCTCACTCAGTTCTGGGTGGTCTCATTGTCCGATGAATGGAAAGTCAAGCGCATACACCTAACATAATAAACTAAAAGCATTCAGAGCCTCAAACAAGCTATCCTAACTACGCACACATTACCTGTGTGGTGGCAGCACGGAGGGTGTTAGACCAGTGTCGGCTCTACTGTGTGAAGAGAAGTAGAGAAGGAGACACTGTCAATCAAGGACTGATTGGCAACGTGAGTGAAGCACCCGAAGTGCTGTGATAGTCCCAATCAAGTGCCTTGCCTTGCTGCGCAGCCACCACTACCTTCTTGCAATAAACGTGTGTGTAACTTGCGTTATTGCTATCCACATTCAAATGTACATAACCTAGTGCTGAGTCACGTCTCGGCCCGATTTGTCTTGTATTATTATCTCTGGCGGAATTGCCAATATTACTCCTGTGAGGGAAAGGCACTAAATATTATTATCTATTACAACAGATTTGCTACACAACTTCCAAGGGGTCCAAATGTAGGAAAGGAGGTCCCCAAGTTGAGGGTTGACCCAGACATTTCCCCACGGTATCAAGGCTGCTGACCACCTTCAGGAGTTTGACCCCGCTTTGTGATACATGAGAATCCCAGGAAATCCAGTCCTTAATGGCCATGAACTAAAAAACCATGAGCCGGGTTTCAGAGCAAAAGACAACCGCGTTCAAATCTCACACCATGTGTCTGGCACCTCAACATCGCATTCACCATTAGCATTCGCCCCTGGCACAACAATAGGATCTTAAACGGTTGTAAAAAACATTGCATTCAGGGACCGGCCAGCATAGGATGGCACAAGGATGTGGTGCGGGCCCCACGTTCCAAACGAATTCAGCCACACACCCGAAGGCTGGGCAGGAGAACGTTGCAGGTTTTTTGCAGGAGGCAGGAGAAGGGTTAATCTGGGGCCTGCACCTCTACAGTGCATTACAGCTGCCCAAACAGGCCGACCTTCCAAGGCTGAAAGTGCATTGAAATGCAGAGTAGATTCGCAGGTGACATCAAAGCGACAATGCATGATATCGAAGATCGAACGTGGGTCTTGGGGTCCTCTGTGTGGTTCCGGACACCCTAAATTGATGGGCGGAGTCTCCGCCGCGGAGAGTCCTGTTACCCCGTTACTTCGCCGTGCCACCCCGGGCAGAGGCCGAAACCGTCGGGGTCTGTCGGTCGGTTCACGGCTTCATGCCTAGGCCTGTACCTGGCATTCAACGGAATTGCTAAAGCAATCAAGTGAAAGCAAAGAGGGGGTAGGTCTGCTAAATCAAGAGGTAAGCGGATCCTGACTCTTTCGTAGAAGTTGTTGTGCTTGATCCGAGTGCGCTGGCGTCGACATTATCGCCAACAATGAAGATGTCGGGCATTAAGTTACAGTAATGTGGTTTGATTTTGATAGACATATTTTGCTACCTCAAAGTGATCAGAAAGCTTCTGATCACAGTTTGCCAGTTTTCTAGTTACCCCGGGCTTGGGCAGGCGCGTATCGACACCCGTGGTCAACACCGAAACACTATCTCCAGCTCAAGGGGGGATTATGCTTGGCATAGGACACACCTATAACGAGGCAGTGGCGTGCATTTCGGACCGGGGGCCCCGCCGATGCGGTCCAGTCGAGTGTACCCCCAACGGGAAGCCGTCCTTTGCGATACTGCTTGCAGCGGATGCTAATTAGCTGATCAGGTGTGCTGGCATTCTGCTGTGTAGCAAAGTAGCAGGCTTAACAAGCGGAGCTCATGCTGCGCTTCTCGAGTGGTTTTTAAGTCAGCAACTCGATACACTATCCTATATTCATGGCATTGTCATGACATTATAACATTCAGTTGAGCATATCACTTGCATTGTGATATTCCTGACTCACACTGACTTACACTGATCAGCAAGCAGTGGGAGCCTGGAGATGTAAAAGTGATCAGTTGTTTTACCCTCTCTGATGTTCAGGTGTCTGTCCCAGTATAAACCTCTCCACTTGTCCACATGCAAAATGCTGAGGAAATATAGGGAGGCGCACCAATAGAACATAAGCAGACCTCTGTTTAAGTTTCTGACGTCCTGCTGATGTCCTGTCTTGGAATGCCGCAAAACTGTAACAACATGGCTCTTCGCCATGCCATCACAACAGAACGCTCGGTTTGCTGAGAAGGGTATGCATTGCGAATTACTTGATCTGAAATTTAATTGTTCCCATTTCTAGAAATTTCAGTAGCTTTATGTTCTCACGAGCTTCTTGGATTGACCTTATTATAGTTTTTCACCCTATTATGTTAACAGTATTCTCTCCTATCTACTCCTTGAGCTGCATAGAAATGAAATGTACTGTTTTGGAATTCTTAGCTGTAGGAATAGGGCTTTAAAGCCGGTGAAGCTTGGTGAACAGGGCGAAGTTAATGTGTTTCTTGGGGGGAACCTATTGCATTTGCGGGTGCATTTGTTGGTTGGCAGAATATTGTTTGGCTGTTGTGGAAGTCGGGATGTGTCAGCTTTCCAGCAGGATAGGGGTTCGTATGGGATGCGTCAGCCTTCCAGCAGGCTAGGGCTTTGTATGAGTTGTGGGGGTTTTACTGGTGCAGGTGATGGTTTTCCCCTTGGATTTCCCTGGCCCCTTGCCCTACATTTTATTGATGCTGTTCGACCGGGAACGCTGTTAGCTGTGGTTCCCGAGTGTTTGTTCACAGCATATTGACATGTTCAGTCCACGAGTGGATGTTGAGCAATTCTATCTGCGGGAGACATGACAAGTGGCTCCGTGATTCGTCACACAACTTCATTTATTGGTATTGTTGCTGTTGATGAGGGCTTTAAACAGATCTCTTCTGTTGGCCTGGTCTCAATGTCTCCACATGGCATTGTCGGGTTAGTACAGGAGCCTTTGTTTTAAATGATAGCATCAAATCGAACGCGATCTGGCCCTCCACAGACGTTCTTACTGAGGGCCTGTGTGGGTGCCTAATGCTGCCACCCCCCCCCCCCCCCCCCCGGGGGGGGAACACCTTTTTGTTGATGTCAAGCATCATTAGCTCGATCAATTGTCAAGAGGGCTGGTGGTATTTACTTTTGCCGCTGGTGGCAATATTCACATGCAGGTCTAAAGAAGTTTGCTCTGAAGGGCAAGCTGAAAAGTCCAAGGACAGTGCAAGGTATGCATAACAATGTGGGCAGTGCTTTGCTTTTCCCTTCTTCCGTGGAGCTAATTTCCTGAAGCTCCAGAATTTGGTTATGTGGGGCAATTAGACGCTGAGACTGAACAAGCTGATGCACCATTGGTGCTGTCCTGGGACAGAGGCGGCCCGTCCCATAAATATTGTCCGGCAACGTAGTCACGCTTGGAAGGAGCAAACGCCACCATGTTCAACCCTGGGAAGGACCAGGGTTCTGATATGGCGGCACCTGCAGAATCACGGAGAAGGCCTCACGCGAAGTTCGACGAGGCTGGGCAGGTCGTGGACAACGATGGAGTAACGGAGAAGGCGGGATTGGGCCCCAGGGCGTCGGGTGCGCCATCATCGCAGTATGCACCTGTGGATGCTTCGCAAGTAGCTTCACACGGAAAGGGATATGTGCCACTTGTGACAGCCGCACACAATCAGCCGTCCGAGACCAGCGTCTGTGGGATCAAAATGTCTCGGAGCACATTGCTCATGGCATTGGGCGTTCTCCTTGTGCTTGCTTGTGGATACGCTATCTTCTTTCGAGGCTCTGGGGGGAATGCGGCTCTGAATATGTCATATGAGGACGACGGAGACGGCGAGGATTTTGTGATTGTCAGTGGGACTCACGTGCGCTTCTTTTCTTCCCTTAATTTGTTCACCTATAGAATTTAGAGCCTGAAAGGGTGAGTTTGCTTCCACATCATGTTTGGAAAAGCTTTTGTAAGGAAATGGATTTTTTATTACAGTCCAAGGTTGACCGTGATCTGACGCACGTGGCAAGAGGCATTTGCTTTTCCTTCCCTGTTGAGAACTAGTTCATGCCTGCCTGATTTTTACTTGTCTGTGTTATTTTTCCTTAACGCCGCCTGAAGCTGTGACGGATTCCTGCAGTTTGAGTTGGACTGCCGCCCCTTCTATGTGGCTGGGTTTAATGCACATGATTTGATGCCAAAAGCATTGGCGACGCCAGAGGAGCATAAAACAACAGGTGCAGGGCTTGACTCGTCCGCTTTATTTGTTAGCTTGGGCTACATGGTATCGACGAAAATGCTTGTACAAACCTAGAGGAAACAAGGACGCAGCTTTGAAAACTTTGCTGCTGATTCCAGATGGGTCCCTGAGTCTTCTCTGTTTGGTAAATGTTGTGCGTGCGCTCTTTTTCCTTCCACCAAAGGGGGAGTGCCAAAGCGAGGCCTGCTTTTGGTAATATCCAGTCCCCTTCTAATAAAGCCAGGGACCACGTTGAAAGACAGCGAAGGAGGAGGGGGAGGGAAATGGTTTAACTTTCCAAACATGGATTCCAACATCAATGATATGCAGCATGTTCCCTTGGCTTTATGGGCTGCTGGGCCCTTAATGCATCTTGAACAATTGGGGTTGGGGTTTGGGTGATGCAGATGGCAAAACTGGTGAAGAGATGATTCGAGAGATGTTTCGGAATGCTTCCCTCTTCAACCTCAATACAGTCCGTGTATACGCCCATACAACTGATCCAGATCATCGGGTGCAGGTATTGTTCCCCCAGATCTTCTGATCTGAGATTCATCATTGCAACTTGTGCTGCATGCCCAGGCCATTGTACCATGTCTTAGTACTGGCTTGTGGTTTGGACAAAATCTTGGCGGTCGTACTAGGGTAGGACCCGTTTGGACAAATGCTTTACACTTATGGCCTTGCAAGAAGTTATGGTGGCTTATACATTTGTGTTGTGCCAGATCGCAGCTGGAAAAGTGGACCATGATGTTCTTTATGGACTAGACTTTGTTTTGGACGAAGCTCGGCTGCATGGCTTCAAGGTCATCATTTCTCTTGTTGACAATTGGAAATATCATGGAGGCGTGGATGAATTTGTCGATTGGAGCAGATCTGCTCCAAAGCGAAAGCAAAAACGACCAGCAGATCAGGCCGGCGACTTTGATGACCAGGCACGCCCAGCCTTTTAGCCATTGCATTGCTGTGCATGTTAAATCAAGTGCGACAAGTGAGGGTTGTGCCTGATGAAGCGGGTGAGTAGGGTTCCCAACTGGTTGTTTTCGTATAACTTAGGCTGTGCGTAATGGTTATACTATATGTACGGTAGATATGCCTTCCTGTACGCTGTGTGCAGGAAGGCATATGTGCCGTACGTATAGTTTTACCATTACGCACCATCATGGTAGCCTTTTCTAACTACACCCCATTTCGCAGTACAGTTTAGCAGCTAGGCATGTAGGAGCCGTGCACTGTCAACAGAATGGAATGCTTTCGTGACAGTTCTCAAAACCTGGATCGATCTTGAAACTGTTACACAGTGTCTCATTTAGTCGAGCATCATCTTGGATTATGAGATGTTCTGGAGTTTGCTTGCACATCCAGTGAACAGATTGCGACTCGATCAGTGGATGGAGAAGATAAAACCATTAATGCAAAGCTAGTCTACTTTGAATACCAATGCGTGCTCGTTATCTTGAAGTCATTTACTACTTTCGTTAAGCTATGTGTACTGTACAGAAGGCCAATGTACCAAGTTGTGCCTGAGTCTGTGGCCTAATGCACAAATCTTGTCAACTGGTCGGCGTATTATGAAGTTGGACGCTTTAGCTGAGAAGGTAGCGATTGAATATTGGTTTCTGACCTTTTGGCGTATGGACTCCAGAGCTACAGCGAGAAGATGAAGGAGTATGAAGTTGCTCGGCACGCACTGTTTTTCAGCGATAGGGATTCTAAACAAATGTACAAGCAATTTGCCAAGACAATAATTCAACGTCGCAACATCATCAATGGCCGCATTTATCGCGATGATCCTACTATAATGGCGTGGTCACTCATCAACGAACCACGCTGCGAAACCTGGAAGGTGAGACCGATGCTGGCGGCTTTTTTGTGCTGAGAATCAAGCAATCGGACTAGTTCAGTTTCCCTCGAGTTTTTTTTTTTTTTTTTTTTTTTTTTTTTTTTTTTTTTTTTTTTTTTTTTTTTTTTGAGGAGTGGGAAGGTGGACAATTTGGGCAGTTTGGTGGAGCTCTTTATGCGCTGTTGGTGTGCTTGGGGTTAGGACGGCCTTTGTGCGAGTCTTGGCTTTACAGACCCTTTGGTAGTACATGAAACGTTGCTACACTTTTGACCCTTTTGCTCTGCTTTGCAGATTCCTGAATGTTCAACGATTTTCCCAGAGTGGGTGGACGAAATGTCCACATATGTGAAGTCTCTAGATGGCAATCATCTAGTCACTGTTGGGGAGGAGGGCTTTTTTTCGGCAAATGAAAGGAATGCCAAGCATAATCCCCAGAAGTGGGGAGAGGAAATTGGCCAAAGCTTTGCCACGGATCACCTTGCGGCGAATGTTGACTTCGCCACTGTGCATATCTGGCCAGACAACTGGGAACGGTAAATCCATGCTGAAATTGGGGGGTTGCTTACGTGCATTGCCCAGTGCCTCATAGTATTAAACTGTGACACTAACCCTAGGCCTCTCTTGCGAGGGAAACAAGTGATGTCTGTCCTGTTCATTTTCCTATGCATGCCTTCTGGTTTTCTAGAATGTTACTGTCTGATCTGGGTTACTCAAGCAATTGTCATGGCACACGAGGAGAAGGCATGGTTTAGTTGCTTTTCCTCTTGGTAGTGGGAGGTTCGATATGGTCCAGTCAAGTAATCAAGAAGCTATGGCAGCCTACTTTGCGGAGGAGTGCAATCTCTATGAGGATACACATCAGAGAGTGTGTGTGTGTGTGTGTGTGTGTGTGTGTGTGTGTGTGTGTGTGTGTGTGTGTGTGTGTGTGTGTGTGTGTGCGTGTGTGTGTGTGTGTGTGTGTGTGTGTGTGTGTGTGTGTGTGTGTGTGTGTGTGTGTGTGTGTGTGTGTGTGTTGGTTGGGGAGAAGGGGGGGTGGGGAATGGGGCAGAGGATACAGCATCAAACCATTTGCAAGGTCCAGGGATGGCTATGTTGTCAAACGCAGATGCTCTATCATCTGCGCAATTGTCAAATTGGGTGTCTGTACGCTACCTCGGAATCATTGATGTGGCCTTCCCTACTGATTAAACGAGGTTGAATGGTGCAGGTCTGAATCAGAGTTTGCTCGGGAGTGGCTAGAGAGCCACATGGATGAAGCAGAGAAGAGGATTGGCAAGCCATTGTTGTTGCAGGAGTTTGGAAAGCGGCTCCATCAGACAGGCCCTGAGGAGTGGCAGCAGGCAATTGACAGCCTTCGCAACCCAGTATTTGAGAACGTTTACAGCATCGTGAACAAAGCTCTGCAACAGTATGAGCCCTCACCTGGACTTTCACAAACTTCCCAAAAAACGTTCGGACAGCGCAGATAGAACCACACGTGGAGCAGGGCTAAGTAAAATTGTTTTCCTTGCTAGGCTAGAATTTTGCAGACGGGACAAGTCAATCACACTTTGGCTTTAGTGCTTGCAACCTGGGTATCGTGGGTTGTGTGACTCCGCAGTTGTAGTGCAATATGGATGTACATTGGCTTAGACTGCACGATGTGATGTACATTGGTTTAGACTGAACGATGTTCTAAGCAACAAAATGTGTGGTGTTATGCCGTTCAGACATCAGAAGACTGCAGGAGTTGGAAATCTTGTGAAGCTGCTTGTGTTTTTGGTTGTTATAGGTTGACGAGCTGTATTGGCGTGAAGCGTATGTGTTGCTCCTAACAGTGTTTTTGACTTATATGTTCATTTCACCTCCAGCTGCAGAAGTCTGCACAGCCTCACTTTGTCGTTGCCATGGTGCCTATCTTGCGTGAGGCTGGAAGACAGGAGCCATGCTTCCATCTCTATCTTCTGATAAACTTTCCTTTTGGCGATACTGAGATGTTAGCAAGAGTCTCTGGCCCCCCAGATGATTGCCTAACAATGTGTCGGCTTCGACAGACCATTAACATCTGTTGTATGTCGTTGCTGTTGCGTTTCTCTAGCCCTGCTTCTGCATTGAAGCTTCCTTCTGTATTTGTTTGAGTAATACCGGGAGACGAGTTTTTGTACCAAATGTGTGGGTAGAATCAGAGAAGGTTGTGCATAGCAAGAACAGGTTTGCTGTTTTTACGCACTGGTGATGGGGATGCAGAAACCGGGCTCTGCGAGGTGTGCTGTTCTGGAGATGGGATCTTAATGTGTATGAGGGCATGCCCCCAGCAGATTATGGCTTGCTTGCAGAGGACACCACTTTCGACATAGTTCGGCAGAATGCAGACCAAGTCAAATCCCTTATGGTCAGCATCCCGCCAGCACCATCATGCAAGCTGGGATGCTGGGTGCCTGTCAATGAGCAGATTTCTTCCAAAAAATCAATCAACAAGTGCGCCCTAGTCATCTCCCTCCTGTGTGCCAGGCAGTTCACAGTTCTATATTGTGGATCTGGATGTGCTGTCTACAAAAGCCGATGATGGTGGATTGTTCTGTTGCTATGTGAAAGCGGTAGCTCAGACTCCCAACATACTTTGAGGTTGATCCCATCCAGTGTATTTCATTCTGACAAGCATGTGTTACTAAGGTTCATCATTAGTCAATATTGTGTGCTTTATTTTTCTTGTCATCATCATCATCATCATCATTATCTCTCTTTTCGAATGTTTCCTTTCATGGTTCGCTTCCTCGCTCAGCCACATTCAGGAAGGAGGGTTGTTCAATTTGACGAGGCGTGGGACCCATGGGCCAAGGAAACCGATCGTTGTACTTCATGGATGTGTCGTGCTTTGGTGGCAGCTGCCTCAAGTTGAACTTCATGGAAGGCTTGGCTTCATTAAAGGCTTAAAGAGGGGGATGTCTCAGAAGTGTCCAATCTCTCCTACTTGATGTTTGTGCCAAGGGATGTGAGCTTCCTTCTTAACAAAAGGTGGATGTGCAGGTGTGTGAACGACCCCAAGGCCTGCAGTGCGCGTCAACAAGACATTGAGCGGGCCGGTGGTAGGTCACTTCCGAACTCAGAAGTCTTGTTGTTCGCCTCTGAAGCTGCCTGCTGTCGGCCGGGTCTTGGAGCATTTTCTGATGGTTGCAGCTATCCACCTAAAGGGTCCAGTGCCAGTAGGTACAAAAAGTGAGTCTCGTGCATGTTGCAACTACCATGGCACTGTGCCAAAAAAATTATTTCATGACAGCTCATATTGGGGCAGTTAGTTTTTTTTTTTGTTTCTTCCCAGAGGAGTATTGCAGAGTCTTTCATCGATATGTGTTATTTTCGCCATATCCACCATTGCACCATTTGCATGCAGCTCTACTGTGTGAAAAGCCACCATGTCCCCATTCACCTCTTTAAGGACAACAGGCATTCAACAGCAGTGGAAGGTGCAGAGTTTGTGCAGACAGCACAAAACAGCAATCCGGTCTGTGTCATAGTCATTTGGTAACACGCATTCGTGGATTGCTTGTGCTATGACTTTTAACGATAATTTTTAAAGGATACTTTGAAGGGGAATATTTTTGGCTCCTGGTGGCGAAGGTTGTCTACCAATTCGGACATTGCCTTAGTTACTCATTTACAGGCTGGTGGACTCGTGCATTAGAGGCATTGCACTTCCTGGTGTCTGGTCTTGATGCACGTGAAGATTAAATTGTGCAGTACAGTGCATAGGGTTTGTGATCGAATTGAATTTTTGTTTCATCTCCTGTTACTTATGCAGCCCAAACCCAAGCTGGACTCGTTGGAATTGTCTTGGCCCTCTTCAAGGACTGCAGGGATTTATGCTAGCATTATGTCTATGTCCAACGTTCTGTAAGTTTGCAAATATCTATAGTTGAACTTGAAGAAAGCCTAGCCTCCACGGGAAATGGGCTAGCTTCCCGTGGATGCCAGTCTGTGGTGTCATTGGAGGCCTGTCTTGTGTTGTTATAATGGAGAGGACCTAGGTAGGGAGTCTTGCGATCATTTAGAAACAAGTGACAGAGGGATAGACGAAGTTCTGGAAGTTGTGTAAAGTTAATTTTGGGTCTAGAAGATTCGCATGTGTGGACCAAGAGGAATTGCTAGTAATTCATAAGGTGTCTTCCTTCCGCAAGAAAAGTGTGACATAGCTACCAAAACTGATCAGCGCCTCCTCTGGTTGTGAATGGGCATCTGAGTGTACATTCGAGACAGCCACCAAAAAAAAAACCCCCAAAACGGAGAGACGCAGTTCACAGCTAGTTCCGACCGACTCTGTGGCCAAGTAAGCCAGCTCGTGACACATGTAAGAATGCATCACACGTTCACTGCTGCTCAACGACCTGTCTGAGATGCGGTTGCTAAGTCAACATTGCCTGAGACTAACATTTCACAAGTCTTGGTAGCTGCTGGCCAAGAGGCAGACAATTGTTCTGTAGGCTACAGGGTCCTGTTCTGCCACTTCAACAGTCCCCTACTGCGAAGGGCATGTCCCCTACTGCGAAGAAGTACGTTTCGTGTTGGTGCTTTTTCTTCCTTGAGATTGAACATTCAAAGAGCACAAATAAGTCATTCATGACGGTGAGATGACAATAGAACGACAAGGAATGGCAACAGTACTGCTCCCGAATAAGTCAGCTTGCAGCAGTCGCAGGTTCCATGTGGGCACAATACTTGGATCCACCGCATTAATGACGGATTTGATTCCGACAGTGTTAACACGCATGAGTCATTCCGTTGTGCCTAGGGAATCCTGCGTTCCTCCACGATGTGTACCTCGCACCCTCGCCCCTTCCAACCCTTTGTTTGGTCAGGACGAGTCACAATTTGAAACCCGCAACTGCGCGCTGTGAACCTTCTTAGGTTGCCAGGTGGTAGCTCTTTTTAATGCAGCCACACTCGCCTTTGAGAAAATTCTTCTTACGACCCAACATTATCACTCTCCTGATGTCCAGGCCTCTTGGAGCACCTGGTACGCAATTTGTCTCTCGGCCAGAAGCTCCTGCAAGCTGCGATCTAACTTCTCCTGCTTACCCTGCGTCACAGAAGCCATGACTTCACTGCTTCAAGTGTGAATAGTCAACCTGCATGAACGCTCCTCAGAGAGGGACTAGAAATGGGTGAAAAGCCTTACAAGCAGCAGGGTCTCAGCGCCCAGCATGAACTTAAAGCTTCAGCTCGGCGCCCAATGATTCTCGCAAGCTCAGGCTATCAGCATAACTTTGTCTCCAAAGCTCCATAGATGTAACATATGCACCTTTTTTTTTGGGGGGGGGGGGGGGGGGGAGGTGGGCGACAGTAGAAACGTAGGAGTATTTGTGTAAACCCAAACTTGCAATGACACCCAATTCCTTTTCCTGGGGGTGGGAGGGGGGGGGGGGTTTGGACTACAGGTTTGCTTGCAACCCAATCTTTTACTTGTGAGTTGCTAATAATTGGCACTACCCATGCACAACAACCCGCCCTAATCGAGAGACGCCACAGAAAACCGCCATTGAACAGCCGTATCCTTAGTGGCTCGACCGTCCCTCTCAAGAGGCAGTGAGCCGTGCAGTCATAACTAAAACAAGAGTGAATAGAGTGACACAAAGAGTCAGCCGCCCTGTCATCCCTTATACACGAAGAGTGAAGAAAGTAGCACAAACAATGTGCCGTCCAATAGTCATTCACCCTGACGGTACCACTTCAAAACGTAAAGGGATACCTGGTCAAGCCGAAGACCATTGACAATTGTCCATTGCCCTTCATGGCAGGCAACAGGAAAGGAAAAGCAGATGCCTTCTGGTATGCCATAGCTGCCATTGGACATCACTCCCATACTGACCCATTCTCCTCGACGAGTTCCAATCAGCCAGTCCCTCACATGGTCACAAATGGCGCTTGCTGCAGATGCTGCTGGGCTCATATTCCGTTTCTGCATAAATTAAAGGCTTTAGAGAGCGCAACTCCAGGTGAGTAAGTCAGTAAATGTCAGCCACCACTTAAGTCAGAAAGTCACGAAGAATGTCTCATCACTTGTTTTCAACAAGGGTGGGAGGATCCTAATCACGCTTTCAAGAAGGGATCTGTGGTCTTAAGAGCTTGTTTACTACTGCAGATGATCACAGCCCACATTCCAAGCATGTACCAACAATTTCCTCCGCTTGAAAGAAACTCTCGCATGTCCTGAAGTGTTAATCCCAAAGATAATAGCACTTCATGGATACACCCAGTAGTAAAGGCATGCCTGAACAATTGAAGCACTTCTCTGCCGAACGACGTTGACCACACCCTGATCTAGCCAGTCCTCATCTTTTATCACATTGAAAGCATTCCGCCCTCCAACACTGGCTTCACCTAAATCAGGGACCTGTGTGGATGAGTGGTTTCCCCTGGACACCACCGCAAACATGATTCAAACCACTCTGTACAAACAGGACATCCAAAAGCTGTACAAATGCATACTTTGGGCTGCTGTTACTAATTGTTGCATAACTCACTG
>MVGU01000703.1:110000-120000 GCA_002005505.1 Botryococcus braunii | reverse complement strand
AGGACAAGGTGAGCCAAATTTGCAGACATTATATCCTCACCTAGAAGAAGGGGAAGTGCCATGTCTAGCAGCTCTAGCCTTACAGCCTGCAGGACATTTGATGCCACAGGCTTATCGTAAAGGTGCAGGATGATTGGTGTCTCTGGGCCCAGCATTAAGCCTCTGGCAATTAGAGGAGCCAAAGCATATGGAATGTGACCTGCACGCACAGCGGGTGGCTATTTTCACAGATCGACTATTTAGAGGAGGAACAACTTTAGTATCAAAGCCTGCAGCGGGGTATTAATCAGTCAGGATATCAGCACTGTCATTCTTGCAGCGCCAGGCCACAGGGATCCCGGTACCTGCCGGTTATCAACTCTCATAAATCAAACAACCCATAAAAGCATTGAAACCCAACCTGCAGCTCCTGTAATAAGGACGCGAACGGGAGTCCGTTTAGAACGAGCGGCGTATGCAGCAGTAAGTGAATACCCCAACGCGGTGATGGTCGCGCCAGCCAAACCAGCCCCAAGATAGTGAGCTATCGGTAGGGCTGTGGAACTCATATTGGACTATGTCGGAGTACAAAGATCATGCATCTCAAGCAAATTGTGGCAGATGCCTTGAGTAGACAATGTGCCGAGTTGGCAGGCGTCCTGGCTTGGGGCTCCAGATGATCGACATGCCCAGCATGTGCGTATGCTGCCGCAGGGTAGCGAGTTGCCGGAACTAATGATCCACGTTCAAGAGGTTGCCCATTCAAAATTATGAAGAGTGCACTTTTTCCATGTCGGGAAAGAGCACATTACATTGCATTAGTGTATTAATGGTGGTACAAGAGCGATGTCCCCTCCCTGCGTTAAAAAGTTGCTCTCTCTCTCTCTCTCTCTCTCTCTCTCTCTCTCTCTCTCTCTCTCTCTCTCTCTCTCTCTCTCTCTCTCTCTCTCTCTCTCTCTCTCTCTCTCTCCTCTCTCTCTCTCTCCTCTCTCTCTCTCTCTCCCCCCCCCCCCCCCCCCCCCCCCCCCCCATCTCCCTCTCCCTCCCCTCTCTCTCTCCCTCTCCCTCTCCCTCTCCCTCTCCCTCTCCCTCTCCCTCCCCCTCCCTCCCTCCCTCCCTCCCTCTCCTCTCTCTCTCTCTCTCTCTCTCTCTCTCTCTCTCTCTCTCTCTCTCTCTCTCCTCTCTCTCTCTCTCTCTCTCTCTCTCTCTCTCTCTCTCTCTCTCTCCCCCCCCCCCTCTCATTATCACCATGCATATTTGGCCCCTGGATTCCGCGTCCCTGCATGATGGATTTATGGTATGCGGTTAACATAGGCTTCACTCTTAATAATAAAAAGTTGCGCTGTCCGGGGCATGGTTTCCGTGAGGCATGCTCTGAGCGATCTTCCTGCATAACCTGTTGTTCCTGCACAATTTTGACGCCCATTTGCTAAAGGTGTTGGTCGATGTCCAGGACTCCTTCGCCACCTTTGACATTGTTATGCGTGTCCCACTCAGGCAGTTGCTGGTGAGCACATCGTCTGAATCTGCCCAGCGTCTGCTTCCTGTGTGTGCGTTTCACAAACCTGCACACCCCAGGTGGCTGCCTAGGGCGCGCAACCTCTGAGGGTTATCTGGGGGCAGCAGCACCCAGATTATCTCTTGAGTTTCATCAAAAAGCGCTGTGAAGCACTTTCCATCTCCTGCTCAACTGCATAGATCATCGCTGTGGGAGTCCCGGTCGACACGTCCGTCCACCTTAAACTCTGCGCCCCGGACAGATTTGTTTTTTGTTGGTTACAAAATAGATGGACCAACCCCCAGCATGACCAGAGCTCCGACCTTCACCTCCAAGCTGTATGCTGGATGTCTGTCGGATTTAAAGGTAAAAGTGAAATATATAAGTCTCACTGCCATTTGACACTGTACATGAGACATGTCAGCTCACTGCCATTTAGCCTGATGGCCCGTTGCTGTATCACGATAGTTGCACCCGCGGGTGAAGAACTACATGTCTCTTAACGTACCATAAATCTTCCTGTGCCACATTATTGGCCGCCTTTGAAAAATTCCTTTGAGCAGCTTTGAACCCCGGAGACAAGCTTGGGTTGTTGATAAGGATGTTGATAAGGTTTAAGGTTAAGGTTGTTGATAAGGATATCCAAACGCAACATGCCCCCTCCTCCCCACCATCCCCCCGTGGGTGCCCCCCCCCCCCCGCGCCCCCAATGCCCCGAAAGAGATTGCCCTCCCCGGGGCCCGGGGGCGGGGGGGGGGGGAGAACTGCCAGTATTGGCTGTTGACGTGCCGGGCAAAGTGTATGGCAGGGCTGGCTATCTTGGCACAACGAGCTGCAGCCCCACCTTTACGAAATGCACTGGCAGCGAACGGCTGACATTGTTGACTAGAGACTCCTCATTTGCTTTTGCTTTTAGTGAGTTTTTCACCGAATTTTCACATTTTATTCAAATCTCTGCTTTCCTGCATGGTCATGACACCAATACTACTGTGGCCACCAGCAAATATGGTACAACTTTTGTTATTCTGGCCACCACCATATATAGTACATGTAACTGTACATGCTGTACTGTACATACCCAAGTACAACTGGGATAAACACCCACACTTTTTATTTAAGTATTTTACCTTTTCCCCTAAAAATATGTATCCCGGGAACGCCGCGCTCCGATCGAGGAAGGGTTTATTAAAGACCCCACGGGTCGGCGAGTCAAATTAGCTGCATCAGATCCTTCCCCCAACAGAGTACGGGCAGGTATTCGCTGACGCTAACGGTTTCGGCTAATAAGCTAAACATTCGCAGATTTTTCTGGTAACCGTCCGTTCGTAAAAAGGAAATATGGTGGGCCCTAAGGTTAGTGGTATTGAACGGGCCTTGTCTGGGGTTGCTGCACACAATGCGGGAGGAGCAGGGGAAGAATACGTTCCGAAGTGCGTCCTTGTAACGGGTGGAGCTGGCTTTATTGCTTCTCATGTAACCATACGACTTGTTAACGCCTACCCAGATTGCAAGGTGCTTCCCTGTTATTTTTGCATTTGAATACGCAGTGAGCGTTGCTACCCAGATGAACGTCGCACTAGTGACCGTTGTGATGGAAGGAACGATCCTCTTGACGGAATCTACGGGGTACAGGTTGTTGTTCTTGATAAACTTGACTACTGCGCTACAACACGAAATCTCTCTTCGGTTTCTGATTGCCCGAACTTTAAGGTATATCTGTGACCCCTCCTGATTCAGAGAGGACTGCACTACTAAATGCGAGTTTTAGTACTATCCACAAGCCAGCATATAAATTAATGCTCAAATACTGAAACGCACTGCGGCAAGCGCAGTTCGTCAAGGGCGATATCCAATCGGCAGATCTTGTTCGACACCTGCTAGTCACGGAAGAGGTGGACACCGTAATGCACTTTGCTGCACAAGTAAGTAACGAGAACTCATGAAATACAATTAAAGGTTGCTACCTCTGAGAATGGAACTGGGACCTGTATAATGATGAAACGGCTGATTTCAAATTTTAAACGTGAAACGGTCCGAAGTAGTGCAAGTTGGTCCACCTGTCTAGACATGCTATGCCCCCACTATCTCATAGAATAACGATGCGTTGCAATAAAACAGTGCAACGCTATCAGAAATAGTGCAAGTGGACCATGAGTCCAGATCTGTTACAGCCGTCCTATCCCGTGTTACAATTCTTAGAGACCTGGGAAGTGCTCTGTGACAAGTGACCTCAGTCTTGATTTTTTTTGTGCAGACCCATGTTGACAATTCCTTCGGGAACAGCTTGGCCTTTACCATGAACAATACATATGGAACTCATGTGTTGCTGGAGTCTGCTCGCACCTACGGTAAAGTGAGAAGGTTCATCAACGTCAGCACAGATGAGGTACGACATTGAAATAACATCAGACCCTTCCCCATGGTTGCCTCAACCCTGTGTCTTGTCCACTCCTTGGATGGCCCCATATTGCACAAGATTTATTGAGGATTCGAAGATCCAATATGCCCTCTACAAATGCATTGGCTTCAACATCTAGGACCATGTGATCAGACCTGCTTGTCCAGGATGTTCTGACCTTCCTGCTTTGAACTGTTATCGTTGTTGTTGGTGGTGTTGTTGTTGTTGTTGTTGTTGTTGTTGTTGTTGTTGTTGTTGTTGTTGTTGGGCTTTGTACTTCAAGATTCTAAATGATGCTGCAAACCCAGGTGTATGGCGAGTCCAGTGTCAATGCTGCTGTGGGTCTCAACGAGTTAAGCACTTTGGAGCCCACAAACCCATACAGTGCTGCAAAGGCTGGCGCTGAGATGATGGTGAAGGCGTATATTACCTCATATGGTCTTCCTTGCATCATCACACGCGGAAACAACGTCTATGGGCCACACCAGTATCCAGAAAAACTGATTCCTAAGTTCACTTTGCGGGCAAAGAGGGGTGAGACCACGTGCGATTGGCTTGTAGAGTGTACACAGCCTTGACGATTTTGGGCTCCCTGTGATAGTGATCAAATTCAATCTTGCAGGACCTATAATGATTTAGTTTTAGGACCCATAAGCCAAGTGATGTCCTGGGTGGAAGCCATTGCAGGAACTATGGTAGTATACAGGGGTTTCCCTAGATTACAGACAAAATGAAACAACACTTCCTTTATTACTTGAGATATTGAATGCCCAGCCCACCCATGAATACACAGTCTTCATGAAAGCCTCAGCTTTTCACTTCCTCTGGAATGCCAGGTATGGAGCTGCCAATCCATGGGGATGGCACATCCACGCGGAGCTATCTTCATGTGGACGATGTTGCGGAGGCTTACATGACCGTCTTGAGGAAGGGAACAATTGGCGAGACCTACAACATCGGCACACAGAAAGAGCGCACAGTTGTGGATGTGGCAAGGGACATTGCTGCAATATTCAACATGCCAGACGACAAGATTGTGCATGTCAATGACCGTGCATTCAACGACCAGTATGCCTGAATCCCTTTATCTTGAATGCGTCACCTGGGGGTTGTGGGTGTGCCACCTGTGCCTGAGCACTGATCAGACATGATCTTTTCTGGGAGGGGTTACTTTTTGTTGGGGGGAAGGGGGTTGGGCGGGCTGGGGTTGATTCGGCTACATGCATATATACAGCTAAAGAACTTGTGCAGGTCTTACTTGATCCGGTCTTTTGAAAAGAAGAAAATCATATGTAGGGTTTTTGTTAGTTCTGCCTCGTCCTGATGCCGCAACAAAGTACGTCTATATGATGTGCCTCTGCCACCAGTCATTCATACAAGCTCCCTCAATTGTCCAAAGAATGCTTACACATTCTGTTGATGGCTCGTGCAGACGCTATTTCATCTGCGACAAAAAGTTAGCTGCTCTGGGATGGCGCGAAAAGATTGACTGGGAAGAGGGCCTACGAAGCACTGTCAACTGGTACTTGGAGAATGGGTTCAATGATTACTGGGACAATGGTGATGTTGAGCAGGTACACTCACAGTTCAACTTTGTTCTTCAGGAGTTAGAATGACCTTTGTACACGACAAGAAAAACCCTGGTTTAGTGGTTGCACCCAAAGAATTTCATGCTTTTGTTGGTTGCCCTTCCAAACGACTTCTGCCGTCCACAGATTGCAGACTCATGTAGAACACGATGATCACATGCCATGGGGCCCAATGCCTTTAGCTCCAGCAAGAACACAGGACTTTCTTGGTGCTGCAGGCGCTGAAACCTCATCCTGGAGCTGCTTATGTGACCGATCACCAGAGGTGAATCTTGAAAAAGGTGCCTGAAAGCACACTGGTGTATCAATGCCAAATAGGCTGCTCCAAACACCCAGGGTTCACTGCTGTTTTTTGGGAGCAGCTCCGCCCTGGGCCATGCTCCTGGCCTTTTCCCATCCAACGGCAACAAACAAGTTGATGCCGCGTTTCTTCTCCATAAGTAGTCTCCTGAGGCGTTCACTGGCGAATCACCTCCTTTATTTAATCAAAGCTCTACTCTTCCCCATTTTCTCCAGCCTTGCAAGTGGCATGCCAACCTTCACAATTTGGAGGGAGGAATTTTGGAGATCAAGAGCAAGAGTTCCCTTTTTACTGCATGTGATGCCTTCATCTGACTCTGCTATGTATTGTAAATTGTACTGCGATGGAATTGTTATTCCTGAATAAAGGGATGGGTGTCCTGAAAGACCATCTTGGAGGGAAGTTCCTCACAGCCCAACCCTTAACAAAAAGAAGGGGCTACGGGACCTCCATTTTTAATTTTCATTGGGTTGGTTGGACGTCCACAACATTGTTCGCTTGGACCAAGTGCTGCAGAGTGCAATATAAAACTGCTCGGTGCAACACACCGCACAATAAGATGGATAATAGGTTGTTCCACATTGATGCCACGGCCTCGAGGCCTTTGGCCAGGTCCCAGTTGGTCCTCAAGTTGCAGGCTTCTTATGGGTTGAAATCTACAAACTTGCTTGAACTCAACCCATCCGGTTATACTACCCTTACAATTTCTGAGTACTCCCTCGTGTAGCGGTGATTCGTACCGAGAAGATTCAAGCCAATGTTCCAGTTTAGAAGTTCTGAATGTAGTAGTGCTTAGATTGAGTTTCGCGCAACTGGTGAAAGCAGATCAGGACATTCGAATTTTTTCAACATTTAGGTAACTTGATCTTTATATACCTATTTGTACTTTGCAGGTTCTGACCTCACAAGGCATGGCAACGTGATGCTCAAGTCACACCCTTTCTGAATAAGGTGGTACATAGATTTTCTAGAAAAACCAGGTGTGTTTGTAGGGGATTATTGCAGCATGCTGCATTAATATCATTTTATTTGTGTCATAAAATCTGCATAATGTAGTGCCAGTTACACTCCGGTGTCCACCAAATAGCCTCATTGAGGATCTTCTTTTTCGTCATTTTTCGGTGAGCCTAAGCTGTCAAGATCTCTAAAGCTTTCCCTTGAAAATAATCAGCAAATTTTAAATCCTTGCATCTGTATCATGCATCCTGCCATTTGATCAGACGATGAAAAGAAAGACACACACGATTGCCAAAGACAGGCAATATATGGGAGTCATGGGGAAACTGAGTGAGCAATGTGATTAGAATATCAATCCCATCAATGTGATGACACTTACCTCTGAAATCAAGAGGAAGGCATAAAAGAGAGAGCATCAAATGGAGCCTTGCAGCCAACTGTAAGTGGTATGCATGAGGAACATCTGTGTGGACGTATGTCAGAAAGTACATGTTGCCTCACACCTCAGGGTCCAGAAAACAGCAGCTATATCATCTGTGAAGCATTTCACTTGATAAAGCGCTTGCCTGCATTGATGGCAAGTGAAGCAACGATGCACATGGGCATAGGCAAGTGCTGTGTCCCTCATGTTAAGCACGCAGAACCCTGATCAGGTATTTCTAAGAATGAACCATATAAATGCAGGAGTGCATTCAGTAAAGCAGGTAAAACACATCTTCACCTCCTGGAAAAACTTCCAGTGCCATACACCTGGAGTGCCCTTTGAAGGATACTGTTTGATATAGAGAGTGAAGCCTATTTTAACCGCATACCATGAATGGGATACTGTCTATTCTGTCGATTCATCTTCTAGCATAACGGTCCCAGCGGAATGCGTCTGGAGTTTCAGAGAAGCACACCCCCTGGAAAGTATCCACTGGCATACGGCTGGAGTTCCCCTTACACTACATCCTACCCAGTTGCTCATAGCACCTGAGACAGTTGTTCAAGGACATGTTAGACAAGAACAGGATGTGCTGCTGTGAAAGGTTCATGTAGTCACAAAGCTGCCTGGCAGGGTCGCCATTGCTCTAGGCCAAAATAGCCTTGGGAGGTTGCCTTCCACAGAGTTGCCCAGGAACGTTGGTGTCGTATGAATGAGTGGGTGGGCGGGCGGGACCGTTGGGCGGTCTGTGGGAAGAAGAGAAAGCAGGGACTGTACAGACTCATGGAGGCTCCGTCTCCCTAGCAAAACAGAACACATCAATCAAATCAACACTTAAGCAAGGCAGTGTCTGCTAGCTTTCATGCCGTGTCTGCAAACTTGCCTTTACTTTGCACACTCAATCACTGTACTAGCTCCTTTTGGGACTGAATTTTACACTATCAATGGTATCAACTAAGTCAATCCATGCCCTTCCAGGAGAGCTGAACTCCTGTGCATGTTCCTCTGTGTGAGGTACCGTATCATTGTACCTGTTAACCTGCCGGTGGTGCTCATCAGGCACCTATGGACATGCCATATGCTTCTCCCAGGGTTGAGCACGTAAACTCGAGGTCCATCACTTCTTCTGAAGAAACACGCCGCACTCGATATGGCCCGTGAATGGAAACTGAAAGCCCCAGAAAGCCCGTGCAGTTAGCTTAGGTCAGTTGCCAACTACCCTACCATATCTGCTCCACATGAGAGGATATTTGACGCCTTTCAATTTTCCATTCAGGTGTCTACACAAACGCCGTGCTGACTCCAAATCCTTTCTCAATTACTGTGGGTGCTTTTGGCAGCCAATCCCAGGTTCTTTCCTTTCCCGCAAGCAGCCAGACGGAGCATGTCGTACGTGGTTATGTTCCATCCTAGCATCTGACCTCCTGTAGCATAACAAGTTCAGGGCCTCAACTGTAGACCCCGACTCCCACCATACAGCCCTCCAGTCCATTTTCTGTATTATCCAGCAGGTGAAGTCAAATGCACCTGAAGCTTTATGAAACACATACTCACTGTCACACACACACACACACACACACACACACACACACACACACGCACACACACACACACACGCACGCACGCACGCATGCACACACACTCTCTCTCTCTCTCTCTCTCTCTCTCTCTCTCTCTCTCTCTCTCTCTCTCTCTCTCTCTCTCTCTCTCTCTCTCTCTCTCTCTCTCTCTCTCTCCCTTTCCCCCCCCCCCTTTCTCCCCTTTTCCCTTTCCCTGCGTCTCCCCCATGCCCTCCCCCTCTCTGTGTCTCTCTCCCCACTCTGTGCTCACACGCACGCACGCACGCACACACACAAACACACGCACGCACACACACAAACACACGCACGCACGCACACACACACGCACACACACACACACACACACACACACACACAGGCGCGCGCATGCCTCGCGCAAAGTACAGTATGTGTGAATCCAAAACGTTGAGCATAGCATTAGTCAATGTTTAAAACTCCCAAAACCTTTCTCCATCGCTTCAACTTATGGTAATTCAAGTACTTGTGCCTGTTTCTGCCTCTTCTATCAAACCATGCATTTTCCACCATGTTTGACTCCGTCGGTACATTGGTTCCCAAAATGGTTGACAACGCCAATACAGTGGTTCATTTGCAAGGAAATTAGACCAGGTTCTCCTTCCAACAAACTTTGTCTTACTCCCGCGTAATGTCCCTGCCTGATATCCTAATGAGCTCAGCAGACAGATTCCAATTCCAAACTCATCCACAAGTGTCAAGAACACATCCTCCCTGCCTGGCCCCGTTACCTCCAATGTCAGCTCCGAACCATTCCGTGAGTGCTTTCACCACTACTTAGGCCTGTGCATAGGGGACACACCTGGTCAAACACAGCAAACCTCTTGATTTTGTAGGTGTCTAACAGCCCATTGAGGTTGGCCTGCAAGGTTTGGGGATTGCAAGAGATGTACACCACATTGGGGAAATGCTTGAGTAGTTGGATCGTCTCATCATCCAGGCCGCCTCTGCCAAACACACAAATTTGCTGTCACTCCACGGGACATGCACCATCCCCAGATTGAAGCACGACCCCAAAGGGTTGATGGTATTAATTTCAGTAGATTTAGGAGCTATGAAACCTGCGTATCCTAAACCGTATGATGCCAGTACCCTGCTTCCCTTCAATCGAAGGCCTCTGTGGTTTCAATAATGTTTCAAGCGGCCTTTCTTCCCTAAGCTGCTTTTGGAAAACATTTCACACACACACACACACACACACACACACACACACACACACACACACACACACACACACACACGCGCGCGCGCGCGCACGC